>JAYDZK010000113.1:133112737-133127249 GCA_034509185.1 Euphonia xanthogaster
CGACGCTCTTCCGATCTAGCATGGTCTTTTAGGTTTAACAAGTAATTTATTAATACATGTTTGTTTGCAAGTTAGACTATTACCCACTAAATGTCCCGTATCCTGACATGCAGAAACACATCCTGTACTGTACAAACACAAAATTCATATTGCATGCTTGCTTTTATTCTTTCTAGTGTAAGGCTGGAACTGCCTGGCAGTTCTGCCATTTATTCTGTGAAGTAAAACATGCAAAGCTGTGCATGCAAATGTGTGACGTCCATTTGGCATTAAACTCAAGAAACGCCCTTTTCACAGCTAACTGATCCCCCAGTGCACAGCAGTACTTACCTTTGTTAATTTCTGAGTCACTCAAAATACTAACATTACCTTTTGTCCAAAGGTGCTCACATCCTCAACAAACACCATAATGATTGAATCATCAGTTCAGCATGAGTAGTTGTAAGTGAGCTACCGGGTGGCAATTTCATTCGATTAAATATCTTTCTGCAAAATGTTTGTAAAAATAAGCCAGGAGAAGTTAACAGTTGTGAAAGCTGAAAGGAGAAAATGACCTCTACTAATAAGATTGCAGCAAGAAATATTTTCTGTAATTTTGGCTAAACAATGAGTTCCTTAATAATTCTCCCCCTTCTCGAGTCCTTTTTCTGCATTTTTCACTTTACAAACACTGGTTTACAGTCTCACAGAAGAACCTAAGTCAGTAAGCCAAGCTCCAACTACAAACAGGCTTATATACATCACCTTAGTGGCAGTATGTCCAGCAGGGGTTACAGAAAACACCCCCCACCTCATCGTGAATGGTAATATTTTAACTGACTCTTTCAAAATTCGGTGCCCAGCCTCGAAGTCAGATTGTGGCTAAAGCTTGTTGCAGTGTTAACAATAACGTATTCTTCCCAGAAAAACTAAAATGACAGGTGTAGCTATTGATGCTTCAAGCACATACTCTGACCTATAGACTCACAATCTGCTGCACTCAATCCAGCACATACTGTGGCAACAGAGCTGTTCTGGAATCATGCTGGAGACAGACTGACAAATGCTATGTATGAACTTTAACTGTCCCCCCCAAATGTGGGTTTCATTTGCTTCTTAGGTTGATTGGTGCTGGAAATGAGCATCTCCCCAGGCCTATTGAGAAGTGGTTTTCTTTCTAGTGTATAACACTACACACTATAGGGAGTATGTATGTAATGTGGTGTCTTTTCATATGTTACAGTATTTAAGCTTTGAGTTAAAAGGCTGTTTCTTGTGAAATGTGTATCCTTCAGTTGAATTTAGAAGGTAGAGTCTTGCTGCATTATAATTGCAAGTAGTATTGCCCTTCTGATTATTTCTCTGGACTTCCCTATTTCTGCAAAAGAATCAATTACAAAGAACTAAAGTGATAATACAGCAAACATTATTTTAATTCTGCTTTTGGTGATTTATCAGTTATTATATTTTGAATTTCTCTTCAGATCATTGATTCCAGTTTGATTTTGCTCATACATCAATTTTCTCTAATTCTAAGTAAATATAAGTCACATTTTTTACATTATACCCCTCAGAGGACTTTATTTTTTCATTTCAGTAAGCATCATTTGAATCATAAAAAAATACATTACAGTATTCATAACGTGCTGCTTATGTGACAGTTTTTGAACTTTAATATTCTTTTCTGTAGTGTGAGGGCTTAGCAGACTATAAAAGAGACATATTGTTTATAATGTTTCTGCACCACAACAAATGATGCACTTCTAGCGTCTATGAAATGGCAGTAGTTTTCTAAATTTGTGATTCTTCTGTGTTCAGCAGTCAAGAACAGTTGTACATCTGCTCAGCACAGACTTTAGGAGACCATGAACTTTAATTGAGGAAAAATAATGAGGGTTCAGGGACCACTGATACAGAGTCGGTTGGTAAGGCAGGTGCCCTGCTGCCAGATCAATGGATTATTTACTCCTTTGTCATAAACAAGAAACAGTTGGGTCTTTGTAGAGATTACATTCATATTCCAAAGCCAGGCTGCCTTTTTCTGTTCCCTTGTAAACATGCAGTATATTGAATACTTTTGAAACTTGGTCTGAAAAACATAATAGCTTTGCTCCTTCTTTAAATGATGTAATGTTAACCTTAACAGTAAATTTTAAGGAACAATTTAAAATCCGGTGATATTCATCCTAGTGGGCATATTAATTAATAATCTGTAGTTCCTGTGCACAGAAAGGATTCTGGGGGTGTTGGGGCATGTTTACACATGCATACAAAGGCATATTGGTAATGCAAAAAGTTAGATAAAAATATAGAAGAAAGACAATTATATGAAGATTAGAAGGAAAGGGAAAAAAAAGAGAAATACAGCTGAGCACATTTAGCCAATCTTTTACAGTCTGACTACCATAATGATAATGTTGTTTCAGAATAGAGTTTATAAAAATTTTACACACCACTGAAGTGGAATTTTCTGATGCTTTAATCAGAAAAAATACAGACTGTTTTTCCATGTGAGTCAAGCAAGTAATCAGGAGTTTCAGCAAGCATCCCTAATCCTGGGTGTGTTAGTGGCTATCTTTTACACACCTGTGTAACCCAACAGGGCAAGGTCAGCCAAAAATGGCATGTTCTGACCTCATAGGTATTCATTAGAAAAGCAAACAAAGACCACTGTGCAAGACTGCATGGAATAAGCCTTAATTTCCATTTTAACAGTCAGTCAGTCTCACATTAGAATCATAGAATCATAGAAATGTTAAATTGGAAAGACTTTTAAGATCATTGGGCCCAACCACTAACCCAGGACTGCAAAGTCCACCACTAAATCATGTCCCTAAGTGCCACAATGAAACACCTTTTAAATACCTCTAGGCATGGCAAATCTAGCATTTCCTTGAGCAGCCTGTTCCAATGCTTGACCACTCTTTACGTGAAGAAAATGTTTCAAATTTACGGCCTAATTCTCCCCTGGTGTAATTTGAGGCCATTTCCTCTTGTTCTGTTGCATATTATGTGGGAGAAGAAACCAACCCTCACCCTGCACCCTCCTTTCAGGTAGTTGTAGAGAGCCATAAGGTCTCCCTGAGCCTCTTTTTCTCCAGGATAAACAGCCCTAGCTCCCCCAGCTGCTGCTCATCTGATTTACTCTCTTGATGCTTCATCAGCTTTGTTGCCCTTCTCGGGACACACTCCAGTGTCCCTCACATAGTGAGAGGCCCAAAACTAAACCCAGGGCTCAAGGTGTGGCCTCACCAGTGCTGAGTACAGGACAATCACTGCCTTAATCCTGCTGGCCCCAGCATTTCTGATACCAGCCAGGATGTCACTGGGCACACAGCCAGCCCGTGTTCAGCCAGCTGTTGACCAACACTTCCAGGTCATTTCCAGCCAGGCAACTTTCCAATGCTCTTCCCCAAGCCCATAGCATTGCAGGGGTGTCGTGATTCAAGTGCAAGACCCAGCACTTCGCCTTGCTGAACCTCACAGTGTTGGCCACAGGCCAGTGACCTTGATCTAGTTAAGACCCTCGTGAGAACACATGCAAGTGATTGTGAGACTTCTTGCAGCTGCCTATAGAATATTTCATCTGCCTTTTCATCCTGGCTGGGAGGCCTGTAACAGACCCACCACGATAATCGCCTTGTTGGCCTTCCCCCCATTCTTACCCAGAAACACTCAAGCCTATCCTCACCATCATTAAGCTCTGTCAAAACCCTCCTGACACAGAAGGCTACCCCAGCACCTCCCCTTCGTTGCCCATCCCTTCTGAGGAATTTATAGCCATCCATTGCAGTGCTCCAGTTGTGGGACTCATCCCACAATGGTGGAATGATGACAACGATGTCTTAATTTTTCTGCTGCACAATTGCTTCCAGTTTCTCCTGCTTGTTGCCCATGCTGTGTGAACTGGTGTAAATGCACTTCAGTTGGGTTGTTGAGCCCTCTGCCTTTTCCAGGGGAAGAAGCTCTAATTCCTGCATGACTGTTCTCAGGCTCTTCTGTGGTTTCTAGCACGTCAATAAGCCTTTCATCCTTGTGGTCTCATGGATCTCCATCCCCTACATCTACCAAGAAACCAGCCGGAAGGACCTCACTAGTGCACCATCCCTCAAACACTGGAATGCTACCCCGTCTTATCTCCCATGATCCTGATTTTATCCCCTTCCCCCTTAAAATTTAGGTTAAAGCTCTCTCCATGAGCACTGCTAACTCTGTGTTCTTCCCCCTTTGAGACAGGGAAAGGTTTGGTGTTATGTGATCAAAATTCTGCCAATAACACTAAATTGCAAGCCAGATATTATTCTCCTGGCTCTATCCATTTCTTCCTTCATCATTCCCTGCAACTGAGGTCCTGAAGCCTTAACTAGTTGTCTCAAAGACCTGAAGGCTCTCTTGATTGTCCATGGCATTTTTGTTGCCACTTCATCAGTGCCCATTTGAAAAATCCATAATGGCTGATAATCTGAGGGCCATTCCAGGATAGGAAGTTTTCTTTTCACATCTTTGACCCACACACCAGGGAGGCACAAACTTCTGAAAGAAGTGGGTCCAGACTGTTTCTTCTGTTCCCCTTGGTAGAGAGCCTCCTATGACAGTGACCCATCATTCTTTATGGAAGCAGTTTTGACATGGGTCATAAGGTAACAGCCTTCAGGACACCTCCACACTACAGGAACCATTGTCCTCATCATTGCTCTGTTCTGCTTGCAGGGCCTGCTGCCTGTTATGGGCCCCCCTTTGAGGTGAAGCAGCTTCAGAGGAGATGCACCTGCTGCATCAGGCAGCATTGTCACCACTGCCCCCAACCCCTAACTCATGTGTTCAGCCATGCAGTGAGGGGACAGGGCATGCTCCACATCATGCAAGCTGTCAGTCTGTCAGGCCCTTCCCAGGGAAGGCAAGGTGCAATTCCAGCAGTCTGTTTTTTGCACCCACTGATACTCCTCAGCCTATGGCAGTGAGTAGAGGAGCTTGTGTGTGTGGGTGCACCACCATGGGGCTGCTCACTCTTGCCATCCATTCTGGCATCAGAGCTGGGCACAGCTCCAGCTGGCAGTGTGGCAGTGTGTCCCCACTGGAGCTTTCTCGGTGGCTTCCGCCTGGGGGACATGGCTGCTCCCTGGTGGAGCTGCCTGGATTTCAGTGCCCTTCATGCACCCCTTCTGTGCCAGCTGCTGCCTAAACTGCCATGCCATGTCCTGCTGACTGCCCCCACCTGTCTGCCCACCCTGCTGGCAATGCTCCTGGTCACCAGCATTCCCCAGGGGCTCCTTTTACATGTGTGGGGCCTGGCCACCATTGCTCCTGGCCCTGCCAGGTCCTGACAGCTGAAGTGAGCTGAGGGCTCCTGGCATCTCTTTGTGTTCCACATGAAGTTCTCCCAGTTTGGGAAGCCTCTGAACACCACACTGGAGTACTCTGCTGCAGAACAAGATGGCACCAGAGCCGCTCACCTCAGCAACCAGGGCTGTGTACCATGGCTGTGGACCCTGTGCCATTCAAGAAAGTACATTTGTTTAAATCACTCTTGTCAGAAATAAAGGGATCAAGTTCCTAGGAATGGGCAGAGGGCCAAGGAGATCTGACTTCAGAAAGCAGGGTGTTCATCATCCGATTTCCAAAATTTCTCCTCAAATTCCTAAATAAGAACTGTTTTCAAGATACTGGGGTAATATCCAATATTGAAATGCTGTTCCCAGTATTCTTTTTAATATTTCACCTCCACATTTCTAATAAATAATTCTGAGTTAATCTTTTTAGGAATCCCTGTTCTTAATGCTAAATAATAATTACATTGTTGCATGTAAAGTAAGAAAATCCTAGTTTATACAATACAGATTTTTTTTTTACCAAATTACTAATTATATTACTAAAGTTATCCAGACTACATCCAGATTTAAGAAATACAGGTAAATAATTTTTTGTCTTGTCAAAAACATAAGTTGTCCCAGCTGTATTCCCTTAGTTCACTTAAGATATTTTCTACCCCATCTTTCTGTTGTTCTAAATGACACAGGACAGATCATGTTTTCTGTTCTTGGGTATAAATTTTACTCCTACATGTTCCACTCACTTTTATCCTCATGCTTTAGAGAAGCAATCTTTGCATATTTCCATTTCTGCAACTACTTTTGGTATCTTTGTGGCCATGATGATAGGGTCACAAACAACACCACTTTGGAGTGAGTGTGCCAACACATTGATCCTTTATGTAAGGGGTGGGAAACAGCCAGATAAGCCATGAGATTATCAGCATTTGTCACTGTTTCTTCAAGGTACTGCTTTGTGGGATCAGAATAGGTAGAGCCTTCATTTTGCATATATGTAGAACTAATATACTACTTTGATTTTCTATGCTCAGATATTCTCAAGCTGTTCAGTTACTTCAAATTTATTCCAAAGCATTTGAAAATAGATTTTAGTTTGTAATTTTATCTTTCCAGTGATGACTAATCCACAAATGAAGCTACAAGTAATTGCATTTTAAAATTTTTCATATTATATAAATTCCATAATAAAAGCCAATGACTGTAAAATGTATGCATTAAAATTGATAGAATACTTGTATTTTATTAATAATCAGCAAATTTGTTTATTACCTACTCTACCTTGAATTTTTGGAATTAAAAGACTGGATTTTAAAGGAAGAAAAATTACTCTATCTAATTTCTTTTAATAAAAGAATTGTCAATCTCATGACTAACTAGCCTGTGTTTTTGTAGAACCTGTTAAGCAATGGTCAGTTAATATTTTAATAAATATTAATAAATTATGACCACCAGGAATTTCAGTGATCATAACACTTTTGTATAGTTTATAGATATTACTCATATTTAATGCAGTAATTTTCATTTTTTTGTATAATTGCAATCCGGAGAGATAGGTATTTCTCTTAGTGAAGGATGCACTCAAAAAAATAAAGAGCTTGTCTTGTATGCTATGATCTGAAGATATATGTAAAAACCTCAAGATTTGTTAATCTCTAAAGCTGTGCACAGAACACTGATATTTTATCTGCTGTCCTGCATCCTCAGGAAAAAAAATCCTACATGTTTCTGAAGTGTGTTGCTTTTAGTTTGACCACCATGAGCTTCATCTGCACTTGTAAAAGCTGATGTAATAGCTGTTTGTATTTCATACAACCATCTCCCAAGTGGGCCCGAGGGGTTAATCTGAAGATTAGTAGCTCAAATCCCAGCATTTTCCATATAGTTTTCAGTTTTGAATTGTGTGCTATTATAGACAGTGTCCTTTCCTTTCACTCATTAGTTCTGATATTTGGAAGGACTACAGCAGTGTCTGAATGACAGCAAAGGTGTGTGCATAGAAAGTGCCTAAGTGATTCTTGCTGGGTTTATATACATATTTATGTTAATATGTATTTTCACAAAAGCTTTTCACCAAAACATGGTTAGCATGTGTGATCCTTTATGTTTTTCCTATATATTCAGAATCTCACAAGGTCATCTACCTTTTGAACTTTGTAGTATATTGAGCATCTGTCTAACTTAACAGGTTTTACTGATGAATTTAGGTAATTATTTTAAATTTTTTTCACTTGGAAGTTCAAGGGAAAGTGACAGCTAACATGGAATTCACAAAGGTACTTTACAGAACAGCAAGAAACAAATGCATCTTTGCAGTCCTGGCTCCATGTGAAATTTTCAGCCCATCACTTGGCCAGAGCAAGGCAGCCTAAGCCTCTGATGCTTCTGCTAATCTGAAGTTTTCTTACTGGATTAAAGTTGTTCTTGCAATATAAACAGGATCTTCCTGGGGGCTGTATTGGATCATTTAGAAATGAAAACAATAATACACTTAAATATTTTTACTGGAGTACATTAAAAAAGTCTAGCCTTGTATCTGAATTTCAAAGATTACAAGTTTATACTAGCATTTTCAAAATAGCATTTGGTTTTATCCCTGTATCTACTGCTATCTTCTCTTTTTCTAATGGCTCTCTAACCTACCAGTAAAGATAGAGCAATATCCAAAGGTTGGACAACAGAAAGAGCTCAAATTGGAAATAAATGCACTTTTTAGACACTGAGATTAATTAGTCCTTGGAACAGTTTAATTGTGATATATTGTCTGTCTCTTTTAATGGAGTCCATAGACTTTCAGAAAAGAAAAATGTGACCACAACTTGTGAAGCACAGGCCGTTTCCAGAATTACTGGGCAAATGCTAAAATATGCAGTAGGCAGGATGCCAGACTTGGTAACCAGAACACTTCCTTCAGATGTCAAAACCAATGCAAATGCCCTTCTATTATTTTGTTACTCTCTTCTCACTTCTCCTGTTATTTGCCCTGATGTTTTAAGAACTTCTTGCCGTGTTTTAGGTCTCAGGTGAAAAGGAATCACTTACTGATATATTAAAAACGGAGTGGAATTCTCATGGGAGATGATGAAGCATTATTGCACTGTAGGCAGAGAGAGCATAAAATTCTTCCTTGCATCCTCACCTCATTCCCAACATTTGAACCTTATGCTCCAATGGCATCTGAGATTCCTAAGAGAAGGGAGTAGTTTGCCGAGTTATCAAAGATACTTGCTTCAGACATTCTCTGAGCTGTTTATCTGCTAAAGGGGATTGATGAATTTCTGCCTTGTGGTTTGGTGGTTTTGTTTCAGTTTTATTTTATTTTATTTCACTTATTTATTTTTTCCCCACATAGATGTTAGGATCATATTCTGGTCTAAGCTAAAAGGACCCTTCTTGGAGCCAGCAAAGGCCAAGATATGATTTATGCCCTCAGTGGTGGAGTAGCCCATCTCAAGAATGCAATACCAGCGTGTAAGGGTCTGGTTGGTGCTGCTGAGGAGAAAGGAAGGAGGAAGCCTCCCCTGAGAGTGGAGAGGCAAAAGGTGGGAGTTGTGAACTACAACAACTGTGTTTATCCATTATCAATTTTTAATATGGCCAAATGGCATTTTCTCAATAATTTTTTTTTCCAACTAAATGGAAATCCAGAAACACCAAGTTTTATGTTTTCATTCTCGACATAAGTCTACAGCACAGTCACTGAAGCTGGTGTATATGTAGGAACAGAAAGGTGAAACCCTGATTTATTCCAGTTCTGGCTGCTTAGCCTGCCAGGGCTTCCACTAGTACACAGATGCCACTTTCTCCATTACAGTAGTCAAAAAAAAAAAAAAAAACAAACCCTGACCAAAAAATTAGAAGGAACATGGGGGTTTTTTTGCCTCAGTTAGGGTGGTTTACTGCAATGCAGGCACATCTTCTGCATAATATATCAGAGTTGTAGCATAGGAGTGTTAGCACAAATGAAAAGTCCCATTTTTATAAGAAATGTAATTTGGCTTGCATCCAAATAATCACCTGAATAATAAGAGAAGAGCTAAGTGGGAAAAGAAAGCATCCCAGAGGCCCTCTCAAAAAATGCACACTTACCATTACTATGCAATGTACTGTGAACAGAGAGGTCTGTCACAACCAGACTTATAAGAAAGCAAAGGTTATTCTACAGATAAGCAGTTAGTACCAAAAAAAAAAAAAAAAAGAGGAAAAAGAACAATCAATATTTATGCTTGCATCATTGTATTTTATATAGAGATAGCAAATTCAGCACACTGGATGGAACTAAGTTAATTCTGGGGTTATTATTATTATTATTATTATTATTATTATTATTATTATTATTATGTTAGAATTACTGCAGTAGATCAGACAAAAGATCACATCTTATCCCTAGAAAACGCTTCATCCATCTTCTAAACACCCACATCCCTGAAATTCATATATTTTTTTTTTAAGAGATAAGTCAGTGGATATGGGGGATTGATGCCTTATCTGACAAAATGACCAAAGCTTGAACACATGCAGTCTAATTGCTCCTTGCTAACTCTGCAAGCCTGACTATAGCCTCTCCCCCTCTTCCTACACATCTACCTACATTTAAGCATGAAATGGCAGCGTCTCATGAAAGTCTTTCCTCTTGGGTAATGGGGAGATATGAAGACAATCTTTGCCATATTAATTTCCTCCTTCTCTGAATCAGTAAAAGTACAATAGGGAAAACACCAGTTAAGTTATTTTAAGAAGAATCAACTTTCATGTTATAAACCGTGGATTAAAGAAATTAGTTAAAAAAATTTTATATACTGTATTTCATGGATTTGGGTAAGAAAAGAGGGAAACCAGAAACAGGTTATCACTGAGATTGTTAGGAATAAAATAAAGTACCTTGCAATTGAAGTATTCTTGCCATATTCTTAAGCCTTTATTCCAAAAAGTATCCTCATGCAAATAGAATAAATCACATTGCAAGCCTTTCAGAAATGCCATTTCCAGACTCTACCTTCTGATGATTACTGTTCTCTTTTTTCTGTAAAGTTCTATAGAGAATATATTTTAATTAGCTTCCACTTGATACCACTTCATACACACTGCCCAGATTTGACCCAGTGTCTGATCATATAGAATGCATTACAAAAGAACTGGTCATTTGAGTGCTTTAATATAGCTTTGCATTAATGTGAGACATCATTTAGACAAGGCATTAAAAGTGTTATTTTAATGACTGAAGTGTGTAGGGTGGGAAGAAGCTTAATCTTTATAGGAAGAACAATTTCAATTAGCTCTAAAATATTAATTTGTTGGTATAACTATATACTCTAATGTATTTGGCTACAAAAAAATCTAATGAATAATACATTGCTAGATCCCAGTCTAATTCCTGTGTTGTAACTAATACTGTCAGTTGAAACAAGGAAAATAGTCTTTTAACGTTCATGATTTTGGTCGGGGTGCATTTAGTCTGATTGCTTTTAACTACAAATTTTGTTCAGCATAATTTGACAAGGTAGCATAAATAAGGAAAACACCACGTGGCTGTTGGGTTATTGAATAGTTCATAAATATAAAGGCACCATTTGTTTCCAGAAAGTGAATGTCTTTTTTACTTATCCAGTGAATTTAAAATACATTATGATTGACAGGAATATGGTATCCACCTGTGGAAAGCATGAAGACTTTATCATAAAATTCCTGGGTTCTGTTAATCCCTTATGCTGTGTTTGAGAAGCAAATATATTGTCCTTGTGACTGCTGCTAGTCCATAATTTAATTTCTTAGCCTTTTATGTCCCATTTGTTACGGCTAGAAGCACTTCTCTCAACTTCAGAATTTGAGAACTTATAAAATAACTTGTCCTAAAATCAGTGGGTATGTCATAGTTAAAATCATTAAGCCTTGTGTGCCATAAACATATCTAAGGCCTTGGAAAGTGGATACAGCTTTAGAATTTCACTATTTTTCTTAGAAATATTTTCTAATTATTCTGTAAGGATGTAGAATTGCATTGCAGCTCATCAACTGCACAATACCTGGACAGAGCTTTCTCCCAAGACAGTCAATTCATAGCATCACCTATGCCAATATTGGTTACTTTACTGTTAAAAAAGCTTAATTTTATGAAGTTCGAGGCAATTTTATTTCACTTTGGTGTCAGAATTGGTCACAGATGGTTTTAGGAAAGAGTATTGTGATCTTGCTACTGCAGGGTTTTTTTGCTCTTCATCCCCTGAAAGAAGTGAAATTTCAGCTTCTCTAAGTGTGGCTGTATTGAAGCCTCCGAGGTGACCCTCTTGAACTACCCTGTGTTCCCAAATCACTCTAACAGAATACCTGTGCAAAACATAGTGTGCACCTTCTCATGTTCTAAAGCACCAATGCTGCTTATTTAAGTAGTCACACTGAGAAAAGGGTTCCTTGCTTTTGCTCACAAAAGAATGGAGGCATCTGGTGTCCAGACGTGGTTATGGGTGTTTCGCTTATAGAAGAAAATGTGATTTCAGACATACTTTGGTGCCAAGAATTTCCTGTTATCTGTTCTCCAGGTGAGCATGCCAGATCAGTCCTCAGACGCACTATTTTTTTTCTCACTGATTGAGCAATGGGTTGTTATGTACCTTTCTTAGGTCCCCAAGTCACTTGCTAGAGTCAACCATCTAAATTGGAGACATCTAAGGCTCTCCAGACACCATGTTTGAGTCTTTGAGGTGCATGTTTAGTCTATTTTATACCATCATTTTACAGCAAAATAAAAATTTATGTTTAATTAAAAAATGGGAATCAATGTAATAATTTATTTCATTATTAATAATTTCAATTTCTTAATTTACATACTTTGGGATAATAATGCTTCATTTCTTGGTTTTGAGAGCCTACTGCTTTTCCCTTTCTCTACAATAGTTTGCCTACTCAGAGTTAATTAAAAATGCTTCATTTCTTGGTTTTGGAAGCCTATGCTTTTTCCTTTCTCTAAAAAAAAAAAGAAAAGTTAAAGAAAAAATATCAACCTAAGAATCTTCTAAAAGAAGAGAAACAGTTTTATGCAGTTTCAGAAACTAGGTAGAAGAATGCTTTTGTAATAGATTTCATGCAGCAGTTGGCATTGGCAGTACTGCAAAAAGAGATGTATTCTGTCGTGCTCTGTTTGATCAAGTGCTAAACCCGTGTGATCAATAGAGAGACAGATGTCGGGTGCAGATGGCGATGCCGTGATACCTGGGGCAGAGTGGGCCTGCCAGAATGACAGAATGGGAACAAGGAAGAGCAGCAATGCAACAGAATGTGACAAATGAAATTAGGGTTTATACTAGTCGATAATTTACAGCTAATAGAAAGTGACAGAATTTTTCAGCATACAGCACATTTACTCTCGCAATGCTATAGTCAATGCATTTTTCATGCAGAACAATGGGAGCTGCTATGAAGACCTGGCTCTAGCTATATGTATTTTGTTACATTGCTACTTGTACAATTGATATTTAAACAAAGCTAGCAACATCAAGCCAACTAAGCACCAAGTGTATGAAACAAGATTGTATTTTCAAGTTTGAAATGAGTCCATCTGATACTCAGACTGTGTAGCAGACCTCCAACAAGAAAATTACACTATTACCAGTTTATATGAATATAAAGTAGAGATCCACTACAGCCACATAAATAAACATTGAATGGACCTTGTTATTTGGAAACTGAGTTTATAATCTATTTCATTCTTTTTATTAATTATAATGATGGAGCGACCGCAGCGAGCTTTCTGCTCTTCCCCTCTCCAAATTCCAGTCTAAAGTCCATAGTTAATGCACTTGGCATCTTATTGTGTTCTATTTCAAGCTGATACAGTTCAGAGTAGAATGGTTGGTAGCTTAGGGATATACCCTTTCTCTTAAAGGTTACTATCACTTTTATTTCCTTTTCTGTCTTTCCTGAGTTTTGGGAGCTGTGTATGCCTGGGTGTGTACATTTGTGTATATAAATGAAAAATGTATGCACCCACACATATAAATTTAAATACATATATATGGATTTTTAATATATTCAAAATTAATCACACACTCTTCCATTACATTTTCCAAGTTTACCCTGTTGCCAACTCTAATAAAAACAGGAATCCCATCCTATAAAAAACGAAGGCTATCAAAGTTGTATTTATGACTGAAAATGTAATGTAGTGGTCAAATCTTTTATTGTGCAATTTAACATTTTCTATTTTCTGGGCACAATTAATGGATATTTTATATATTACATTTTTTTCCCATAAAAGAGTAGTTATGGTCTATTCTGCAGACTTGATTTTCATCAGTTCTGAGTAATGGGTCTACCTTTAACAGCCTGTAATATGGCATTCAAAGACAAACCCTGAATCAGAAACGAAAAATAAAAATCCACCTTGCTCTTCTTTTCCTGCTGTCTCCTGCTGCTCAGCTTGATATATTTTTCACACTTAAAGATAAATATCTCTTAATGCTGATGTCATTTGATTTTTAGGGTAAAATCTGAACTTAGTTTGGACACAGTAAACACAGAAAATCACCATTATGAACACCAATGCCTTTCCTTCAGGCCTCTGACAGTCTACCCAGGTATCTTTCACACTCATTTCTATGGTGTGTTAGTTCCAGTGGACAGTCATTTTGACTCGATGCCATGATATTCACACATAGGTGAGAGAGGACTTTTTCATGTGATTTTTCTTTCTGAAGCTGTGCAAATGTAAGCCTTTGTTATTGTTACATAGACCACAACTGATGAACTGTTGTTTATCAACAATTCCTTGAATAATGGAAATTTGACAAAGAAAACTTATAGGCTGTTGATATGTATGTTTTTTAATAAAACAGTGCATTTTCCCATTTTTAATGTTCTTTTTGACAACATGGATCTGTTGCTTTTCCCATGCCTACAGACAGTATGTGTCTTTTTTTTCTCCCTAGGACTTCGAATATTTCCAAAAGGTTTGGGTACGAATAAATACTGTTTTTCCTTGCAAATTCAGGGTCTCAGATAGATTCATTTAGTCAGAAACGGAACTCCTATTCATCATCCTACACTAAATGTGGTACATAGTTTTTCCCTGCACTAAATATGGTACATACAGTTGGAATTTTACAGGTATGAAAAGGAACAGTAAATACATTCACACTATGTTCCGCATTTGTATATTCGCCACAGGTGAAGATATTGAAAATGTATCGCGCAATTTTTATACTTTGATTGAT
>JAYDZK010000113.1:133127269-133176344 GCA_034509185.1 Euphonia xanthogaster
GCCAGAAACTTGCTGTTTTTTACTAATCCAGAGTGGTGGTGAAAACTGTGCTGAAAGACTTATCTCCAAAATGTCTAAGACAAACACCTGTACTTGCTTCAAGTTTACCTAATACACTAAGCCTGCATTTAGTAATAAGCTATTAACCTTGTAACTCAAACATCTTCCCAAGGATAGTGTCATGCACAAAAGAGAACATAATTTTTTGGTATATATAATATTCTTGCCTTCTCCAAAGTTGTAGCCAAGCAAAACAGAAGAGGCAGCAGGTCTTCTCCTCTGAGCACTGGCACAGGGGTATCATCTTGGAAAGCCAAGCTGGGAGAAGAACAATCATCTGTGATATTGAGAGTGGCATGTTTCAGGTGCCATTAATCCACACGCATGTGCCCCAGCTGCTACACTGGCTGAAAGGGGCTCACCTGTTGAAAGAGATCCTCTATCCAGTAACTTAGGGAGCTGAAAAAGAACGAGCAGATGTATCAGCAGGAGCTGGCACCAGATTAAGAAACAAATTAGGACCAGTGGTTTCTTACGACTCTCTTGGCTACAGGTTCAGGCCTGTAGAAGGGATAGCACTTAATGCAGTCGAAAGCATTCTCAGAGATTTATTTGATTCGCACAGAAATTATTATGATTATATTTGATTCGCACAGAAATTCTGCTAGTCGACTAGCAGGTTGTTCAAATGGAAATTGTGTGGAGAATTTCTTGTAGAAAACTTTGGTGAGCAAAACAATATTAAATGTTCATTCTCCAGTCTTCCATGACCACCTAGAAATTAGCTGAGAATTTTAAAGTAGCTTCTCGAGTACTGAAAATGTGCATTGGGTATATGGTTAACTGAAAAGTTCTAAGTGTGTCTGATGCTATATATATCATAACTGTCTAATACTATCAATTACCTATATGCTTACATTGTGAAGCCTTTTACCATTATTATGATTATATGGCTTAATGCATAGTTATGTTATCCCAGGTGTGACATGCCATGTCCCTTTGTATACTGTGAAAGCTAAGTACCAAACAGCTCTATTTCAGTGACACTACACAGCTTTATCTGAGCCCCAAAGGCAACCATTCAATTGTGTGAGACTAGATTTCTAATTTAAACACATCTAAAGATCTTTTGCTAGAGATCACAAAAGCCTATACAGTTTTTAGAACAAGACAGTGGCTGTCAGTTTGCCATATATGAAAGCTCAGTGCACCCAGATCTTGAGTACTGCATGCAACTCTCATCGCAGCTGAGGAAGGGCAGCTGGAGTGATCAAGGGAGCAGCTATCTTATGACAATAGACAAAAAAGCCTGAGACTTCTCCATCTGGTGAAGAGGAAGCTGAGGGGAAAATTTGATACAGGCTTACAAAATCTTGAAGCTGGTGGATAAAGTGAATGAAGAACTGTTATTCCTCAAATCCTGCAGTGCTACAGGAAACTGGGAGAAGAACAATTTAAAACAGATTATCACGGCAGCGAGTTGACTCTGTGAACTTGATGCCACAGGAGCCTGTGAAAGCAGACAGTATCAGCAGGTTCAGAGAGAGATTGGACAAATTCATGGACAACAGATCTGTAAATGGCACTAAGAGGATGTATCCACTAACGTTCCTAATCCATGTACATGCTTGGGAACTCCTAGGGGAATGAACTGCAGAAGGAGGCCAAGTTCTCGTATTTTTACTAAATAACATTGCCTGTTGCCACTCTAGAGAAAGTCTGAGCTAAACAGACACCCCCCCCCCCCCGCCACTGTTGCACGAGGGTATTTTTTATCTTTCTAAAGAGTAGCACAAAGACTATAAAGAGAAGTCATTTTCCTATGAAGAGTATCAGACAGCAGGAGTGCTTCTGAGTTGTGTTTTACCAGAAACATCAGTAAAGGAGATCCTTCAAAAACATTTGTGAGGAATGATAATAAGCAGGATTGTGTTTAATTATTGAAAGCATTAATTCTTAAAAATCACTTCATATTTTAAAAGAAAATGTAAAAAGACAATTTTCATCTGTAATTTGACCTTCAAATTAGGCTATTAATGGTGATTAGGCTGCAGTAGTAAATGAGAAAGGTGTATGTTTCCTTCAGCAAGTGCAAAGCACCAAACAATAATGCTGCAGTGAATACATTCACCCAAACAGGGATGCTTAGAGATCAAAAAACCAACCAAAGGTTTTAATTATCGTACATATCAATGCAATATTCCTAACAGTTGGGTTGCTACCCAGAGCATCTTTCTGCAGAAGATTGATCACTGCCATATTTTAGAGTCTTTCCTTCATCACTTGCATTTTGATGGCACCTATATCATGTTAAAACTGGCATATCTCCTTTTTAGCAGGCACAATTCCACCTAACAGATGGCCATGATGATAGACATGCCAAAGAACCAGTATGTGTATCAAGTTTGATTATTAGGCATGAAATTCCTATCCAAGAACGTTTGAGTGGCATTCTGCACCAATCGTCTGAACCTATTGGTATGGGCTGAAACAAATGCTGTTTCACTAAAGTCAAGGGATGTGTTAACTACAAAGTGGGGAGTTGAGGACTATGTAATTTAAGGTCTTGGTAAAATGGAAGTAAAGGCCATTGCTTCTGGATCACTCACTCCACTCTAGTAAGATTCAATCACAAAGCAAATCGTTAACTTCTACTGCCCATCCAACGGCACAATTTAGTGTTTCGGGTGTATTTCCTAGTAAATAGTTGTTCTTTTTCAAATGACATTTTAGCTGGCCTGCATAGATCTCACTGCACCACAGGCAATGCAAAAATCTGCTGAAAGGAGAGCTGAATCATAGACAGTTGGAACACCAAGTACAGGCTTATGAAAGCTGAATTGCCCATCTCCTAACAGAGACTCCTGTTGTCGTAGGGTGTTACGCTGTACCTGTTTCTCACCACAGTGCAAAACTGTCACATATTTAATAATAAATACCTCATTTTAAAATAGCAGACACTGTAATGATTGCAGAAATATTTCAACTGGTTTAAACCAATATCAGTATGTTGTGAAAAGATTGTATTGCCACAGTACCCACTCCTAATTGTGCCAAAGGAAAATATGAATCATGGGTGTCCAAAAAGGCATCTAATAGTCATATGCTTTCCCTTTGAAAGAAATCACTGTGATGCATGAACAATATCCTAGAATGTCAATTGTTTAAACTAGAATTTCTGTTAAATGTATCTACTTTAGTGGTATTTTATTTCCTTTTTAATTAAGGATTAACAAGATTTTTAAATTTTTTTCTTTGACATACATGTTTACCAAATTCCTGCTAAGACATCAACATTGATTTCTTTCATATTTCTTCACTTTTTTGTACTTGTGTTTTGTATTTTAAATACAGAAGAAAGAGTATCAAAGGCTCCAACTAGGTGGAATTCACGGAGTTTCAAAATGGGACTTTGTCATTAATTTTCCATTTGAAATCAAAACATGTAATCTTGCCTACAGATGTCTATCCATTATTTATATTGGTTTATCATGGTATAGCAATACCAGACATTTATTTGACTGGTCTAGTGGGCAATCAAATGCAGTTCTTTTGATGAGGCAGTAGCAATTATGATTTAACCTTTCTGATTCAAAGTCATCATTGTACTTCACAATGCTTTGTGGATGCATTAAGCTATAAATTACAGTTGTGGAGTCTATGTGTTATGCTGATTGAGGTTAGCAGATTGTTCCCCTAAGTTCTCACTCCCTGGCAGGTGTGCAGAGGCACCAGGTAACCCAACCATTACTGTCTTTTTTAAGCTAGTACTGCAGACCCATGACCTGTGACTGCTGAACAGATTTAAGATGTGTCATTTGCAAATTATGTAAAAAATATTGAGCAAAAGTAGTCCAAAAATATTTTCCTAATTATTATAAACACATGCCTTTCAGAAGACTAAAATTAAGTTATGTTCAGGGGGATTTTATTTCTTTCGAGTTTTTCTTCCTCAGAATAACTTCTATTTTTTTTGTTATTATTATAAGGACACAGCTCAGTAAGAGGATTGAAATAAGTTAGAGATTGGGTTACTTTTGCAGTGGCAAATTGAAATTGAACTTCATGACTCTACCCTGTACCTTTTGCAGAAGGAAATAAAACCTGCAAGAGTACATTCCCATTGCTACTTTTGCCACCCTTTTTCTCTAAGGAATGTGAGGGGGATGTTAGAACACATGCATAAAGGGCTCATTCACTGCCCACAGCTGGCCCAGTCTGCTGGCTGGCACTGCCTGCTTTCAGGGTTGCCCAGTGTCCTATGGGAATATCTCACTGGAAAGGAGTTTTCATCCTTAATTCTCTCTTGTTGTGGCCAGTACCCATCTTTTTTGGAGGCATTCTTGGGTTGTTGTTTTTTTGTTGTTTTTTTTTCCAAAAAGCCTCGATTTTTAGCCTCTCTTAAGTATTTTCTTCACTGACAAGCTCTGTAATGCACCATGGTTAAATGGAGGTGCACTGATTACATTGAGGAATCCAGAGAAACCAATGTTGAAACTAGACAAGAGATCCTATTCCATTTTTCCAGTACCATATCGTAAACACTGAAAATACAGATTTAGAAATATTATTAGGTATTATTTGACAAAGTTTTTAAAGGGACTATTTTGTCACAAGATTTGCAGGATGGATGTTGATGACAGATGGATTTTTTTTTGCCTTTTTTTTTTTTTTTCAAATAAAAGAGCAGTTAATTAGAAGCTAGGTCAGTCAGATAATTTATCTGATAAGCAATGTTTCTTGTTTAATGGTAATTCTTTAAGACCAGTGTGCTCAGTTGAGCATAATTTTTCATCATGAAGTGTTATAGTTAGAAATGTGAACAGATACTATATACTTACCTATCAGTGGCATTTCTAAGATAAACATATCCACTTTCCATGTCTTTACAAAGTTAATTTTGTGCTCTGTCTCTTCCTTGTGAAATTACAATTTACATTTTGATTCACCATAAAATTTAGTTCAAACTTTTCCTACTATTTCATTCTAGAGATCCGTCTGCTTTTATTTAACAGATGTCCTTTGATCTCAAGGAGACAATTGCTGTTTTACTACTTTAATGAAGCTTGTATTATTATAGGCAAAATGAATATTAGACCAAATGGTAGTAGAAATCCCAGAGGGAAACGTGCTTCTCTGCCTGGATCTTGGAAAAGCAGAGTAATTCATTTTACTCACTGATTATATTCAATAAACCCATATTCCCTGTTCTTATTTACTTTTCTTTTCTTTTCTTTTTTTTTTTTTATTTTTTTACTATTAGGGGACAGTGTTTCTGCTCATTAGATTCAAGGTATTAGTCACAATTCTTTTGTCACAAGTGACACATTGGACAGTCCTTAAGTGTTACGGAGAAGAGATAATCTGTTAAAGGACGTAGGAGTTAAAAATGACACTTTATTTATACTTTAAAGTAGCTAATGCCCATTCCTTACCTGTGCTTTCCACAGACATCAGTCTGGATCATGTTTCAATGCCTTTTAGACCCTTATTTCCTAGAAACTAGGACGGATCAGATTTAAGAGTGACATTTCATAAAGGAAACAGCAGGGGATGGACACACATGGAGAATAGAAAGAAACAGAAGATAAAGGTACTTGAAGTCAAAAATTAGTTACACATTTGAGAAAGAAGGGATGTAGAAAACACAAATTGCAGGAATTTTAGCAGCACACATAATGTCCCTTTTCCCTAACATGACATAGCAGTAAGTGGCCACAAAACATGACATTTGTTAATAGCTTTGATAATTCTTTTTTTTTTGTTCTTTTGACTATTTTTCTGCCCATGCAATCTACTTTAGACACAGACTCAACTTTGGAAACAGTGCTGATGGTTGCACCACACTGCTGAGATGAAGGTTTAATTCAGAAGTATCTTTGGGCATGACATCACTCTGTAGAAAAATGCATACACTGCAACTGAGCATGTTGTGAGGACGCTCTAAGGTCTGCCGCTGGATGTCATCACAGGAAAAAAGGCTGCTCAAAAAAAGGGCATAGTTTGACTAGAGCAGTGGCAATTATCTCAGTACAAATCGATTTGACAGCCAGAAAGATACTGGTTCTTAGGCAGATGTGCAGATGTCAGTAGCTTCACCTGTCTGATTTCTGACCCTGTTCCACATTTGAATCTTGAAGCAACACAAAAGATAGGGAAAGGGGAACTCCTCAATCAGCACTAAGGAGTGGGAAAGAAACATAATAATTATTGCTTTTTAAATTATTACTAAGCAAAACTGAATCACCTCAGAATTCAAAAAACTTCCAAGAGTTAAATCTTTCATAAAGAGAACTGGTAGCCCTGGGACTCAAAATGTGGCCAGGACTGATGACGTGGCCCACCTGAACTATTTAGCTTCTGGATACAATGTGGAATTCTTTATAATACAGGTAAAATAACTTGGAACATGTGGTGCCTGTAAGGAGAAAAGATAAATATTTTGTCAATTCTTAGTTCAAGGAATACTTTTATTTTTGGTAGAATAGAGAATTTGATTGCTTTTTCTGCTGCATTTCTTGTAAACTTATGTTAGAGACCAAATAGGAGCTATGAACAAAGATTTCAAGTGATGAGCTGTCCCATGCCTGTTTACAAGTCAGGATTTCATTTTACATAGAGTTCTCTATAGCAACTTTTTAAAATTTAAATTAGAAACATGGCCAGCAATGCATGCAAAATGTTCATTCATTGTAGTAAACTACAAAAATATTGCTTTTATGCAATGAGAATGCCATTGTAGAATTTTAAAAGGCATAGAAATAAAAGACTCTGGATTGGAGTGATTTAAACAAACTCACTAGGATATAGTAGATGATTAAAATACAATCTATAATTACATTACACTGGTATCAGGTAAGGATAAAAGCCTATAAATACACTGGGGTCAGGGTAAGCATAAAAAATGAAACAGTTATTTGAATAATCTGAGATCAAGTTGCAGTAATTAAAAATGAATGTATTATTCAAATGAAGGAATTAGGTTACAACACTCCTCATATGAAAATATTATTGTGACAGACTGAAATAAGTTGGAAGTGATTTCGATAAAAAATTGGGGCAAGAAATATAATGATTTACATTGGGGAAAAAGTAGACAATTATGCGGATGAGAGTATTTGCAGCTCCTCCTTCAAATCCCTCATCAAAACTCATACCTTTCAGCTGGCCTCCAGGATTTATCCACTACCCTAGCCTATTTCTGGACATTGCTCTTTCAGATACACAGATCAATCCACTAAAAATTAAATGTGCTGTAGCTAAGGATTGTACATGTACTCACAAAGGAATTAATGGGATCTGCACCCACTAGCAGGCATATTGCTTAATCTACCCCACACATAGCTGTTTATCCATTTTCATTGCCATTACCCAGGTCATTTCTGTAATTTGTCTCCTGTTTTTTCTTTGTCATCTCCTGTCAGTTTGGAGGCCAAAGTCTACACATAAGACTGACACAAAATGGTGTTATTTATGTAAATAGTTGATGGCCACTTGCAGGTTAAGTACTTGTTATTATAAATAAAGGTTCTTTAAATCTGACCTTTCCATGGCAAACTCCTTGGGGCAGGAACCTTTGTGGAGGTGCCTTGAATATGTAAACCAAGGTTATTTAATTATTAATAATAATTAATAATGAAAGAATACAGAAAGAGACTTGTTTTTTTTCAGGTAACAGCTTTCATATTCTTTATATTAATTAGCTTTTACAAATGTGCTTTGGGAGCCCTCTCAGAGCAGCTCTTTGCCATTGCCTGTAGCAGGACAGTTGAGAGCTGCTCTGCAGGTGCACATATGCCCATCAGTGGACACATCTGAAACTCTCCCAGATAGGTGAGTGATTGCACATCAGAAGTCAGAGCAAGATCAGGAGTAGATTTCTTAATTTTTGCCCAGCGAATGCTGCCTGAAATTCTCCTCAAATTCTCCTGTCTAGCATCTGTGAAAGTCTATTGAGAGATAATTTAGCTCACTAAAAATATGCCCAACTATGCCCTTTTAAATCCTCAGTTGATCTTTTTATTATCATATAGTATATTTAAGCCTCCCATTCTTACCTGTTAAATCCTTCATACTTTTCTTTTCTAGTATCTTTTGTCTTCCCCTCAAAATGCTCTGTTTGCTTCCCCCAAGAAGTTAGTGTTTGTTCATTTTATATCTTTTTCTTCTGCAAAGACTTAGGCAATTGGTTGTTCATGCTGCAGCTTCTTTCTGGTACCATCAATTCTTTCCTTTAAATTTGCACTCAAATATATTATCTTGATTGTCTTATATATCACTTTCATTTCCATCTATTTATTAGATATAGATTAGATATCTGAGTAATATTTAAAAGGTATGCAATTATACATAGGGGACTTCAGACCAAGAAACTGAATAGTCTTGAATGACCTGTCAAAACCAACCAGATGAAGCTTTAAAAAAAAAATAGTTACAGCTATTTCCATTTCTCCAGCATTATCCACTCTTCACCTGTCTGTGCAGTTAATGCAGCTAACAGTACCATGAACAGGTAAATGAGCAGTGAGAGAAAATGCTAATTCAGATTCAGAGATGACTTGTGTAGAACTATCCTGAATTGTTAACTGGAGGATGTACAGCATCTCAGACACAGTTTGCACATCTCTGGTAGTGCCACTAAGTAGTGTGCTTGGACCAGCTGCAGTGTACCTGTACAACAAAGTCTCCAAATTTAAAAATAACTATCTCTTTAGGGGAATATCATCCCAGCAGGCTGATCATAGTAAAGGCTTCAGGGAATTCTTGTAATGGCCAGTAAGTCAAGTTGCACATGTGCATATGTGCTACAGTGTATATGTTACCTGAGTGGCTTATAGGTTGACAATTATCAGTTACTATTTTATTAGTTTGTATTTAATGAAAACTGAGAATGTGGGGTGGAGTACAGGGCTGCAAGGATGGGAAAGAAAATGAGAAAAGAGAATTAAACAGGAAGAAGTTACCAACTGAGAAACCCCTAGCTAAAAAGACTTAAATACAGAGTAAGAAGCTGCACTGAGAGGCATTTTATATTGTTATATCAATAAGTATTTCCATGGACTGGGGAAATGGGTCTAAACTGTCTCTCCTACACATGGGCAGTATTTTCCATTATGAAGATAGACACTAAATCCTGTTTCCACTTCCAGGGCATAGAGAGCATTGATTTTTCCGGTGTCTTAATAAAGAAGTATGAGGACACATTTTTTGAGATAGGATAGTATAGGATCATCTGCTCAGAACCAAGAAGAAACACATTAAGGGAGAGAGTAATGGAGCATTTTAGTGATTCTGAGTTATAGATGCAGATGGCTGTCCATGTGAGTGCTAACTTTTAGCAAAACAAAAAGATATGAGACAGTGAAGCATCTCCAGCAGGTTGTGGATATCGTGAGGTTCACTGCTTGTAAACTGGCTAGCGTTCAAGAGACTGTGTTTGGGTCTCAGTCATACGTAGGTGAGGCAATGATGAACTACATTTTTCCATGGTGCCAGATTGCATTCCGTTCCCATACCCCAGGGAGATTCCAAGTTGTTCATTATACTTTGTCCTGGTTAAAAAGGAAGAGAGGTAGTAGATAACATTTAGTGTCCAATAGGACTGGCTGGAGAAGTGCAGCGATGGGTTCATGAGGGAGTGGGGAGGGGTGGCCATGAGAACAGCCTTAGCAGCAGGGTAGATTTCCAAGCAGACGCGGAGGCTTGATAGGTAATTGCTGCCAGTTCTTTCATTCTGCTTTGTAAAAATTTCTATTCCCAGGAGCATCCCAAACATTTAATAGAACTTTTCTTTAATCTCTGTGACCCCTTTACTTAAGAGTAGCCTCATACCATTCCTCTTAAGATTTTGTGCAGTTCTAAGGGGCCAGCCAGGACACAGGGGTTCATGCCAGCACTACAGGGCTAGCAGAATTTCACCTCGGTGTGTAATCCCTTCTCCTCCAAGAGCCAGATAGTTCTTCAGGGATCACTGCATGCTTGACATCAAATTTCTTCATTACTCTCATGAGACAGAGATAAGTGTTCAAAGGTTTTCACAAACTTTTAACATCAGGATTCCCACGTGTTTCCATGGGAGTCACGCACCCTGGAATGCTGTTTTTGCTCAGTAACAGAAATATTATGAAGTGACTGATTTTGGATAGTTTCCAGCCCTGGCTGCATCTTTTCACTCTCCAGTTTTGCAGGGGAATGATTTAGGTAGAAATAAGGACCTGTGTGGTTGTAGGTGAGCACAGGTGATTTCCATGAACACCTTATAGGCAGGGGCAGAGAGACATCGCCCTGTGCTGCCTTTGCCCTCTGGCTGCAGATCTGGGGTGCCAGGCCAGAGGAGGGGGTGACACGGTCCGATACTGCTGTGTCACAGCTTCGGCGTGCTCAAAAACTGACCTTCCCGGGGGCTTCAGCATCCACAGCAGCCTGCCCGGCTGCAGAGGTGGCAACAGCCGCCTTCGTGCGGATGTGCCACCACAGCCTGGGCTCCTTGTGCCCGAAGTTTTGGTGGGAGTGGAGGGGCACAGGGAGCCCAGCCGCGGGGTGGGGGCGAGGGCAGGGCCCCGCTGGGATGTTTCCGGAGCAGGGAGGGATGGTGCCCGGCCCTAAACAGCTCCTGAAGGGAGCTGACAGCATTGTAATCGATATTGTTCGCTTTGCGCGGCAATCCTGCAGTTTATTTAAAATATCACCCGCGGTACCGTCTGTGCGCCCGCCCGTGCGGGGACACTTCTCCGCCACGGGAGCGGCAGCCGCGCTCTCTGTCGTGACAGGAGCGGGCCGGCGCGGGTGTCGGGAGCGGGCTTTAATCAGCGCGGCGTTATCAGCGCCGGCCCTGCGCAGCCTTGTGGAAAATTAAATAAATAACGGGGCCGGCCCGCGGCGCCACAGCGACACCTGCGGGCCGCGGCAGCGCCGCCGCCGCTCTGGGCAATCCGCGCAACTTCGTCCCTTTCCGCGGTAACCAAAAGAAAATTTTAATTCCAGCTTAGTGTTTTCCAATATTTTCCCTTTCCCCCCCTACCGTTTTACAAAAAGTAAGTGTTACACAAGTATTTTTGAAACGGCGACTCATCGAACTTTATAGCTTAGCGCAGCATTATCAGGCTGAGGTTCTCAGCTGACCAAGTCGCTTAACGTTTGTGATTCTTCCCTGTGAGGGTAGTGAGGCATTGGCACATGCTGCCCAGACACTCCGTGGATGCCCCATCCCTGGAAACACTCAAGGCCAGGCTGGATGGGACTCTGAGCATTCTGGGGGGACAGATGGGACTCTGGTCTATGGCAGGGGGATTGAAACTAGATGATCTTTAAAGACCCTTTCAACCCAAGACATTCTATGATTAAACAGTTTGTATGATGAGTTTGAACAACAGAGGCTTGAAATGTGGTTTTCATCACTATGTTTTAGTGTTCAACAAAAATTTTTCTTTACAAAATTAAAAAAAGAAATTTCATGTAAACACTGTTTTTCACTTTTCCCTCTGTTTCACCCCATTTGGGTTCTGTCCCAGTACTGTGGATAGAAGCTGAGGTACGAAGTCCTGGTTCAGCCAGCATATTCACAAGTACGTGTATTTACCTACACATAAAACTACCTTCGTTTACAAGCATAATTGTCTTGAGTGGAATGTATCTTAACAACAAAGTCCATAGGTCCCAATCAAACCCAAAGGTGGTTTGATTTCTTTTTGCAGTTCTAGGGAGTGGGGTGATGAAGGCAACACTAGCGGTAACACTGGGTCAGACAAAGGCACAACAAGGTAGGCAAAGTCAGGGAAATGAGACAGCTTCCGTGAGCATGGGTGGCAGGACTGTCCTTTAATATCTTGCATTTCAATGCAATTAGCAGAAGGAACCTTCCTCTTTTGATTTTATATGCCCAGCTTCCTCCTAGTGATGACATGTTTTTCATACACATAAAAAGCCTCACTTCAGTTAAGTAGATCATTCTGGTCTGAATCTGGAGAGTCAGTGAGGAGCCAAGTTGCATTTAAAACATCTGTGCATTTTATACAGTTGTTTCTGAAGAAGTAACCTGATCATCGCTCTCTGGTCACAGCCTTGCATTCAGACCAGTGGGTGGCTGAGAGTGCAGATTGCAGAAATATTTGGTCAAGTGCATTGCACTAAATCATAGTGGAATTCTCTGTTAAATTCAATTTTTCATGCAGACACATCTTAAGGGCCTGCCATTCTCTGCGCAGTATCAGTTCTGTTTTCTCCCCTCATACTTGAATATTTTAGACATTTAACAAAGTGATTCTTCCCTTGGGATGTATCAGCTTTAGAGCATCTGTATTTTTTAATTTTGAACTTTGTCTAAACACTACCTCCTTTCTCAGGACTAAGGCTGTCAGTAGTTAGAAAATAAAAGCGTGTAAATTCTCTTAATTTTCAGACATCCTCTCAGCAAGATAGGCAAAATGCTCTTAAGGGTGACCTGTAGAAGTCCAGGGAGCCTGCAGAATGCCTCAGACCCTGGCAGACTCCCCCTAGGGAGCCAGTATGCTTTAACTGGCTTCCCATTGAAGCAGCTGTAAGAACTGAATACATAAGAAAGAAAGGTAATGAAAACTGACAAGTTGAAAAGAAATTGAGAGTTTAATCTGTAAAGTTGTGCTTGAGGGGGCTTCCATCATGATATTCCTATGGAGTAGCAAAAAGAGAAAAAAATTAGGAAACTGCAGAGTATGATGAATTTACATAATTTTTTCTTGCACCAGGCGATATTTATTAATTTCTTTTCTGCCACTTTACTGCACCTCTTTGCTTCTCAAAAAGAGAAAATGAAGTATACAAAACCTGGCAATCATAATGAATGTGTGAAATGCTCACAGATTATTTATAAGCATGCAAGTTATGTAGTTGTTGGAAATTCTCTCCCTTCTGCTCCTGCCTGGTGATGAAGAATGGTATTTTAATAGGCAGATGGTAAAGACAATTACAGTTTGGGGCTCAGCTGGGAGTTACATCAGTTTATTGCAAATTATTAGTTGATAAATGCTTTTGTTTACAAGCAAAGTCTTAAGCAGCTTTGTAATCAGTTTATCAGCTGCAAACTGAATTTTGACAGCTTGCCTTTGGGTATACAGTCACTTTTTTCCTGGCCATTTAGAAATCATGCTGACCAAGCAGGCACAATGGTAGCTCCTATGCACCTGTATGATGCTCAGTAAACGGGCATTTTTTATTAAACTTGTTTTGGAAGAAGTCATCAAGTGCAGAATCCTCCTCAATTGTTAATCTGTGTTAGTGTGTCCAGCCAGAATCTTAACAATTTGCTCATTCATGGGTTTTTTTTCAAGTTCCATTGTAACCAGAAGTAGCTCAGCCTTTCCTTTCTGCTGTTAGCAGTCTCTTACTAGATGAACTAACTGGGAGACTGGTGGTGGCTTATAATTCCTGTTTACCTTGGACACCATGTATAGCTTGGAAGGTGGAAATGCTTTTGATCACTGAGAATTTTCAGTCAATTTACTTCTAGCTTCTACTTTAAAAGGTAGAACTGGGATTTAACTCCTTTTGAGGAAATCTGGGGTATTGGTACGGGATTTTGTGTGTGGGTGGTGGTGGGTTTTTTTTAATGAGGTACTTTTTAAATAGAGAAGCCCGAGTTAGATGCTTATTATAGCTTCTGTGCTGTTTACATTTTAGAACATACTAAACATTCAAATCTATATATATCTAATTTTATTTTGTTGCTTGTTTAGTAAGAGAGACACAGATTTGTCACAGAGTCTTGTTTCCACTGCAACCAGTGTAAAACATTCTAATGGCTTAAGTAGGAGCGAGACTTTTTGGAATCAGGAAGTGCCACTTTTCTTCCATGGTTGTTACAGCTGAGGTGAACTTCAGTTCCTGAACTTCAGCCTGTGAGCTGAATGTAAAAGTAAAAGTCCGAGATAACTCATGATAATAGCAACTGTTTTCTCTGGGTTACAGTGCACATAACGAAATGCTCCAGCTTCTGTTCATTATAAAAGCTGGCTTTTGTTTCTCACAAAGCTGTGAGCCTTTTCTGGAGCATGGCCCCTGTATTGAAGAAGCAGGCAGGTCTCATAACCAATGTTTCTTACTTTGATTTTACCATTCTAAAACTTCCCTATTTCTTGTTATATTTATTGTGTTGCTTTCCTTTACAAATACAACCTATCACTACAGCTCCTTCTATATAATCCTTCCTTCCGCTCAGGTGCCTTTGCCATTCACTCTGCATTTGCCCAGGGGCAAGAAATGAGCCCTGCAGTAGCAGGTGCAAGACAGTAGAAAATCCATTGATAAGATGAAGTGTACTCTGCTTTTCCTGCAAGAAAGAGGTGCCATTAAAGCATATCTATTGTCTCATTTAATCACCTCGTTTTTTCATACACTCCAGCCTCACAAAATAACTCTGAAAAGACAATCCACAGGCATGATTGTGTTTGTAAGGCTACAAAAGGTCACCTTACAGCTGTGCTGTTATGGAAGCAGGGATTGTAGGAATGTGTGTATCCAAAGCCCTGCTTCAGAGTAGTTCGTTTCAGTGGTGCATTTTCTCTTTCTGTGAAACCTGGTGCATCCACAAAAGCTATGGAGAGCAGTGGGCGTCACCTGGGAATGTCTCCTGGGAAGCTCTATGGAGAGTGCCCATTCAGCGGTCCTGTAAAAAGTATAAAGGGAGATGAGTGTGCTCTGACAGTAAGTTTTAGCTCCTTTGCAGTGGTGGTGGGAATGCAACGTGGGCAATGTCAGCAAGGGTTTATCAGGTTTTTTCAAGCTGTTTATGATTTTCTCTCTGAAAGCTTTGTAAATTCTAAAATAACTCTCCAGTGAGACCTAATTCAAATGTAAAAAAGGTGTAGCACTCAATTCAAAACAGTAGAATTTACAAAGAAAAGAGGAAGGGAAAAAAGGGAAGAAATCACTAAACTTGGGAAAGAACTCCTTCAACTTCCTTGTTTGAGTTTATGCTGAATTAAGGAAATAGAACAGGTTTAGCATTTGTGGCAGGCTTTAATTTCAACCCCTGAGCAGCAGACTTAACTTCTTGTGATGTGGGAGGATATTACAGTTTTCAGCTTCATTTCGTAAGTATTGCCATTTGTGCCAAACATTTAATAGTTTTACGCTGTGGACTGTCGTCCACCAGGAGCTGATATCACCTAAGACTTTTTAGAGCCATCTAATAGAAAGATATGTATTCATTCTGATTAGCCCAGGATTTGAACGAGGGTCCCAGAAGAGATATATAAGCCTCTTAAATGCATAGAACTTCTAAGGATATGGGTTTAACTGTCTCCCCCTGTGGTAAATAAGCTGTGACAGCTCTATCGGGGGAAAATGGCAAATAAAATTACCACATTATTTTCCTGTGAATATTTTCGGAGCACTAATCTATTTTGCCTCTTTACCTATTAGAACTCTGTTGAGTGTTACGTGCAGACATTTAATTGGAGGAAACACATAAATATCCTCAAACTAACAAAATGCAGGCATACAACAGTGTTAAAAACAAGAGGTCAAAATCTGTTCCTTGCACTCCTTACTTTTCAGAAACACTGTGCTTTATTTGGGGTTCAGCTGAGGAAGGTTTTTGCAGTGTGAATTTGAGAGCTGCTGCCATAAGATGGTGATGTTAGTAATAGTTGTACTGCTGCAAGGGAAAGACCGACCCCTGACACTCACACTGAGATGCCAGGTTTAGGAGTTCTCTCCCCTAGGACTGCTGAGTTCCTTTCATATTTTTCTCTTCCTCTTTATCAGCTATATAATGCCTGACAGTTTTAACCATAATATCATCTATTCAGATGAATACACTGTCAGCTGTCAGCATATGACTAAGCTGAAGTCAGACCCGAAGCTCAGGTTGACTCACATGAAGGAACAAGAGCTATATTCCTAAGGAGTATTTTCTTCCCTGTTTCTGGTCAGAGAGCTTATATCTCTAAATACAGGGGTTTAATTTGGCTAGAGCCATTAAGCTGAGTATTTTTCTGTTGTATTGCTTCTGGAAAATATCACTGCAGTTTCTTCATTTTGCCTTTTGTTCAGTGAGCTAAAAATTGAGAAGGCTCCATATTCTATGCTGGATACAAAGGTAATAGTAAAAGTGGCAGCAGAACTGGTTTGTCCCCTATATTGGTCTAATTTTATATATGTTAATAGATTTTCCATTTATTGCAGTGGGTAGTTAAAATTAAAGGTCAAATATCTTTTGGCAATCTCCTTTGATCAGTAAACAAGGAAAAATTATAGAAGAAGCTAGGAAATCATCTCAATAATGTAGCACTAAAGCTGGTTTTGGTGAGAGTCTGAGTAGTCTGAATTTGCAGGAGTGATTTTTGAGACACTTCACAGACAAACAGTTGGAACCCCAACATTAAAGTGCATTAATAGCAAAAATGCTGTGCAGAGTACATATTTTGTGTACGCATGTGAAAAACGCTAAGAATTATTTAGCAACTGGAAAGACTGTTCACAAAATGCCTTTGATTTATTGCTGTATATACCACAGATCCGTATCACATATTCCTACATTATTTTATTCAAAAACTTGTATGAACCATGAGTTGGCATGTTGTAGAATACTGAAAAGGCATTAATCAACCCAAATAAACAAGTACATAGATCTATCTAACAACTATGAAGTAGTTAATAAATTTTTAGCAATTTTATTGCAGAAAAAAGGTCTAAAAGAGTAGTGCTTAATTATCTGGACTCCTCTGTGCTGGGCTGTCTTTTGATTGTATTAATGAAGCAGCTGGCCCATTGTTTCTCTTTAATTCCTCTATTGTTTTAAGAATATGTCACAGCTCTTTATTCTTTTATCAGGTGCTGTGCAGGAGGATTCACACAATAACTCATATTCCTACTGTATTTGCCAATGCACAAAGAAACCTCCAAAGCATTTTTCAAAGAAGGGGCACACATAATTTATAAGTTCTGTTCCTTGTACCACTCTACTGTCAAAAATTTCAACAGTATTGGATTTGAATGAATTATAATTTTTTTATCAAACAATGTGTCCACATATAGATATATGTACTTTGTTCATGTCAAAAACTAGAGATCTGCCCAGTAACTTGTGCTGTACTGAAATGGCATTCAATATGCTGAGTCGTCACAACCCCATGGGTGAGAAGCAGAAAGAACCCAAATATGAAGATCCCTTCCTATTGTGATGTGCAAATTTTCCATAAATGCTTAACCTGTGGAACAAAGGAGGAAAGAAAATAAATTAACTCCAACCCGCATTACCATTACTAAAAAGCACAATTTTTTGCAAGTTGGAATGTTTTATTGGGAGAGGAAGGTTTAATTCAGTTGATGGTGCCTGGAAGTTGCTAAGAGCAACAGTCTGTTGTTTAAATAAATTCTGATAGTCTTTTGACCCTTCTTGCAGAAAGATGTGTGTACAGGAAATGGGCTATTATGTTGTTGCAGCAAGGCAATCAAGTCCAGTAAGCTCAAATTTTACTACACAAAAGTAATACTTCGGAATTAACTGGCACTGAAAGCCACTTTTAATAGAAATTGCCATTGATTTCCTAAACTTCTGTGAAAGTTGTGTGGCATTTCTGGGTCAAAAAAACAAGACTCAGATAGTTTAGCCAGGAAAATCAACTGATACTAAACACGGGGAAACTGGAATTTGCTTTTGAATATATGTTTATTTGTCATTATGCTTCTCGATCTGTGAAAATCCGTGTGCTCCGTGGAAATGCTGGTTTGAGCTACTTGCTCTCTTAAGGTACTTTTCCTAAAAGCAACAATATGAATCAAGAGGCTTGATGGTTTCATCCATTTTGAAGCTCTTTTTCCTGGTGGAGTTAGGTGAGTCTGACCTTATATATAATCTCCTTTCAGACTGTGATCCACAGATTCCAAATTATCATTCCTTAAGGACTACAAAACATAAGTGGGGAGGAAAAAAAAACCAAAAAAGCAGCAGCCCACCATCACCATCAAGGCTCACTGTACAGGATTCTGTGTTTTCCCTGGAAGTGGTATAGGATTCTAGGGTTCTGAGGATCAAAATGAGTGAAGGGCCATTTAGTTCAAATTTCAGGCCAAATTCCTGGTTTCAAATAGGATAGTAGAGGTCCCTTTGTTTAAGAAATATTTCAAATGTAGAAGAAAAAAGGAAGGGCTGTTGAAAATTTTTTTTTTCTATTTTAGGTGTCTCTCCTACATAAAATAAAGTTTTGAATTAGCATGCATATCTATCACCATTTTATTCCTTATTCTGTATACAGAAGATAGTGTATTACTGCGTCTAAGTATGATTTAATTGGTTCAATTTACTATATATTTTTTATACTAAGTGTGATTCCATATCTTGATGAGTCCAGATGTAGTTATGCTTCTGGTTTACAGCAACCATTGCTTGCATTTTATTATTTTTACAAAGCAAATGTCTATCAATCATAGAGATAAATTAGAAAAAACTGTGCAAACATGACACATCGCTAAGATTTTTCCAGCATGCTATGTAATTATTAACCTGATTTTTTGTCATTGAGGGAAGCCGCTGGATTACAGATAGCATGGATGAAGTTAAATGCTTTTATATTAGATACATTTTCCCATACAGTTTTCTATAGGTATGGCCATACAATATAATTGAAGCTTTGTCAGCCCTGTAGCCTAGCAACAGATAATACTGTTAGGTTACTGAATTGCTCCTGGTTGACAAGTAGGGAGTATTTTTGTGTTTATCATGTTTGCTAATGATGGGATCCTTTCCAAAAGGCTTGTCTTAATCTTAATTAGAGTTTATCAGCAGAGGTCTGCATGACATTGTGCAGACACTGATTTCATAAATAATAAAAAGTGCAAGTGAAAAATTTGGCAGGAGAAGAAGATATTTAAGACCACTGATTCTTGTAAGAGCACCATGAATTTCCAAAATGTAATCAAGTTTGAACTGTGACTCTATTCTTTATTATCGAAACTTGCAGTACACTCCACTGCAGTTTTGACAGCAATTATGAGTATGATTTATAAGCTTCCTGTTAGGAACCAGATCTGTTTGTACAAGAATCTTGATCATAAACATTACAAAGAACAGTAAGTCCACAGTTTTTCAGGGACATCAGGACCTTACCCTTTCATTTTCATAGAAAGTTTTTGGTTTGAGTTGAGTTTTTTTGTTTGTAATTAAGGGTGTTGGTGTTTTTTAAAACAGCAGAAATATTTGCACTGAAAGATGCAGACAAAGACGAGAACCCTGAAATAACCTTCCCATTTGGTGGATGTTCTGAAGGTATCAGATAATTGCTTCAGTGCCTGATGTCTTTTGGTAAAGAGCTCATGCCAATGCAACTGGGTGTAATTTTTTGCTCTAGTTTGCACAACATGATATTCTTTAGCTTTCCTATCTTCTGATGGTTAAACAAATAAGCACCTTGAATTCTGAACAAGAAGACTTCAAATAAATACACAGTGTTTACAGACATTTTTATTCTTTTCTTCTGCTTGACATGTGTGTGTTATATATCACATACATTTGTTTGATTTAACCGTAAATATTAAACAATACATTACAAGCTGAAGACTCTTATCTTCGATTTCACAGAACCATAATTACCCTTTTCAAGAAAGCAGTCTCCCAATGTCACAAAGCACGTTGCTGATCTAAAACCTTCCTTTCTGCACTGGCACAAGAGTAAAACTTTTATTACTACTTTACCAGGTAAAACCCGTAAGACCCCTTTCAGTGTGTACGTGGTTGTTATGGTGACAAAATAGAGTCAGAGGATGCGAGAAACTTCCCGTGCATCCTCTGCAGGAGGCACACACACTTTTCCTTGCTGTTGTCTCTGACGGGCAATATGATTTGTCCAAAGATAACAACACTAGGTGGGAATCGCCCTAAGATAAGAACACAGGGTGGGAATTGCAGGAGGAACTGTCGGGACTGCTCGCATAATGAATTCGTTCCAGAGATGGGGAAGCTGTGATGGGTGCGATTGACTTCAGTACACATCGGCCTGAAAAGGGTATAAAGTGCTGCTGGAGACTGGGCCACTTGGACAAACTGCTCTCCCAAGGTTGCAGGCTAGTTTCCATGTGGGTTCCAGGCCTCCTTCCCCCGCCCCTGTCAGGAACTCCTGCAGGGTACGTCCAGCCCGAAGATAGGGAGCACTCCGTCCAGAATGGGTGAGTAAAAGCCGGCCACATACGGAGATAAAATCCTGTAGTAGCAAAAGGGGTGCTTTTTTGCTTTTGCATTCGGTAAGGCCAAAGACTGTAAACCTGTATGTTTCTAGCTGAACCTGTTTATATTATAATCCTTTAGACTTGCTTCTATTGCACTGCACTGGCAATATTTAGACTATGTGTGAGCAATAAATATAATCGTTGTCATCCACATAATCAGTGTCATATTTCTTGTGTCTAAGAGTCTTCTCTCTGCTATTACAGAATGGGTGGCCAATGTATTCATTATGGACAAGAAGAGGCCCAAAATCTACCATTGCTTTCAGACCAAATTATATAACCATGACAATTTCAGAGGCACTGTCAGTCACTCATCCCTGTTAAAACATCTGTTCATCCTTTCTCTTCCTCTGATGCCTGTGTCATCTTAGGACTGAGAAACCTTGCCTGATACAGCTTTGTAGAACAATTTCATTATTTTAAGTTATTTCTGAGAAGAGGAACAGTTGTTTAAAAAAAATTCTAGCCAGCTTAATCAGAACTTCATCTCATATAAATAATAGTCCTTCACATTTCGTTATGAAATCTTCATGCCTTTGCAAATATTTCATGCAAACATCTTCCTATCTCCTTCTATCGTCACTGGTACTTGGCTGTGGCTTCTGTATTATCCCTTTGAAAGCCTGTTGTTAACTCTGCTCTGTGCTTAATGAAAAATTGTTGAGCTCCTGAGAGACTGCTGTCTATATGTCATTTGTGTCTTAGCCTGTAGAAATGCTTGTGTGAAGAATTTTTTTCCTGATTTTTAGCTGCTACCTGTAAGGGAGCCCTTATCCCTGCTGGAGGTGTCTAGACAGCGTAGTAATTCTTATGATAGTCACGACTGGAACTTCCTATTAAATGTGGAAGCCTCTGTCGGGTTCTCTGCACTTGACAGTACTTTTCCTGTCACTCTTGACTGACTTGTGCTCTTTGCTTGACTGTGCAGTAGAAGGCTCAAGAAGACTTCTCTTCCACAATCTTCCTGCTGTGCATGAAGGTCAGCATGTTTGCATTCACTGCATTAAGGGGAATAAAATCGTTTGCATCTTTCAAAACAGCAGGTCTTGCCTTACTCTGTGCAGGCAAGTGTAGAAGGGGACAAGGGGGGACTGCACTGTGTCCTGTCCCAATGAGTGACTATTGCTGCCAAGGTGCTGAGCTGCACTTCCAGTAGCTGGAAGAAGGCATCTTTTGGGCGTTCATCTGTGGATCTAACTTAACACAATATCATATTCTGATGAAAACGTGGATGTGTATGTCATTATTACTTAAATGCCTCATTTTCTATAGACTGGGATGAGAGAAAACAAAATAACAATGTCCCTCTTGGATCTGAATCCTGCTGAGCCGAAGGTTTGTATTCGTATGCAGGAATGGATTTAACTTCCCTAATTCTGATTTTCTTTATTAAGCCAAACTAGAAACTGTTATGCTTCCAAAGCTGTCACACATCCCACCAGGCTGTGCCTGCCATAGGTGTGACAATTTGCAGGAGCTGGGTGGAGCAGGCAGCCAGGGTCACTGCTCCCTTCAGCTGTCCCGGTTTAATCTGCGGCTGGACATGAGTCAACGCCCTGAGGAGCTCCAATACCAGGAGCCTGACTCAGCCTTTTAGCTGATCCAGACCGAGTGCAGCTGGAGACCCAGTAATCACTTGTTTTTCCCCCCAAGGGTACACACAGCATGTCAAGTTGTTTGCTGGGATAGAGAAAGTCTCAGTTGGTTATTCTGCAGTGACTCATTTTTATTAAGAGATCCAGTGAATAATAAAGTCTAGAAAGAGCTCTTACTCTGTACTAAAATATACTAAAACATGTTGGTTGATTATTACACCTTCTGTGTATAAATAAGAGAGAAGCACATGTTAATAATGGAAATTAACTGTGTGATGTTTGCCACAAAAGTACCCAATTTCAAGTTCTCAAATTGCAGTGTGTCTTCCATGTATTTTCATCTACAAGACTAGTTAAGTACGCTTTAGGAATTTAGCCTGGAATTTCTCTCTGGAAGAGGTTTTTTCTCCCAGTTTAGCTCTGAAGGCTTCTGTATTTTTACTAGTTATATCAGGCAATATGTCAGATTGTGCTCTTCAATTTTTTTTTAATTCCTGCTCAGGCGTTAGGAATTTGTATTTGCATTTGCTCAGGCATTAGGAATTTTCTGCATTTATAGAAATTTTTGGTGCTATCTCCATTTTTCATCTTCTTATTCTCTGGAGGAAGGTACTCCATTTGCACCATTTAATGTTGTAATCTTAGAGACCGGTAAATTTTGGTGTGCTTTGGCCCCCTCACAGTAAATTGTTAGCAAACTTTGTAGCACCTTCGAATGCTATATTACCAAAGGGTGAATACAAAGACACTTTTCTGCTTTGAAACTTCTACACCACTTTGAGGTCTGGAAGCTTAGTGTATTTTGCCACTGAAATACACTGTCACTGATGCTTTTTTGTTTGCTCATCTTTGAAAGCTAATAGACTGGTTTAATTAATTGTCCAAGATTTCTCTAAAACAATGTCCTAATTCTTCCATTTAGCTGTGGCATATCATACACTGTTGTTATCTCCTCTACCAGATTTTTGCAACAAGTTGTTTTAAAACTATAATCTCGTTGAAGGGAAAAAATGAAGTGCAGTTGAAAAGGCAGTTATGCCGAAAGATAAACACAGCAATATTACTTATCAAAATGAGTACAGTTTTTGCTTGCCTAATGAATGCAACATATAGCTTTCTCTATATATACAAAACCTGAGGAAAAAAAAAGCTTTATAACATATAAAGTATGCAACATTATTTCAGGCATAACTGTATTGGATATGTATCTAGGCCTGAGAGTGTAGATAACACAATATAAGTGCTTTGCCTGTCTAAACATGTTAAATAAATGAGCATTCACTATCTCATTCAAATACATTAGTAGATGTACTCGCATAGTTAATTTTCTTTTTAATGCACTACACGTGACATTTGCAGCACAGAGCTATAGTGTATCTTACTGTTTGATGAAAGTTCTTCCACTTCCCCTCCTTCCCCCCCCTTTTAAACAAACCTTTATTTGAATAAGCTTTTATGAAACAGATCTTTGGCATATCTTCTTTTCAGGAAGTTCAGTCAGTGTAAGCAGAGATAAAGCAGTCATGTTACGAAGAATATTACATAAGGGAAGATTTTTTACAGAAAGAGGGTGACAAACATTAGGGAGGGGAAGAACGCCCTTAAGAGGAAATCTGATTTCTTTCTTGCAGCTGTTTGGTTTTACTGAGCTGTGATTTGCTATTCAAAATAAAACAAGCTTGGAGTTGAGAAAAAATTTACAGGAACTTTGGTGAAAATGGTAATGAGAGAAGTGCTGCATAAGTTATTTTCACCTATATCTTGATTTTCATAATGCTGGCTTTTTAGGAGACAAAATGAAAAATTAAAATAATTATTCATGCTGCAAATAGTTAGGAAGACTATCCCCAAATTGTTTTTCTTATACATGAAAATTACTATGTTGGTAGAAGCAAGACAGGAAAAATAAAAACTGTATGCCTCTTTACCTTAAATAAACCATCAAAATTTTTAAAAAATGAGAACTGCGAAGATAGGGCTCGTGTTGTAAGTTCTGGAATTTGATATTGTCAATTAAATCTTTCTGCTTTTTGTTTCCTGCAGGAGGGCAGCTTTGGTGTACCACGACCAAGGCCATCTCAGAGGGCGAAGAGCTGGTTGCCTTTGTTGTGGATTTTGACTCAAGGCTGCAAGCTGCCAGTCAGATGACTCTCACAGAAGGCATGTACCCCGCCCGCCTGCTGGACTCCATACAGCTGCTCCCGCAGCAAGCTGCCATGGCATCTATTTTGCCTACAGCTATTGTGAACAGTAAGTGAGGAACTCTATTCTCTGGCGGATTTTTAAAACAACAGCACTCTAAGGCACATGTGAAAAGCTAATGCAGCAATGGTGAATTCATGACCGCAGAAACCACACCACAGCTCAAAGCCTGCTTTTGTTCCCTCATCATCTCAGATAAAAAGAGCAGGGAGAGGAGTCTGGCAAGAGCCTCACCCAGAGTACCTGCCCTCGTGTGGAGGTTCTGTGATCTGTTCCCAGAGGCAATAGGATTAGAAACTGTTAAAAAAGTAGATGAGATAAGAGGGGTAGCTCTCAAAGTCCAGCCTCTGCTGTTCAAGTAAGCTTGTTGCTTGCCACTGCAGTTTCTGGTAATAATTCATGATAGTCAGAAAAATAAAAGAAACACATCCTTTCAGTGTCTGTTTCAAAAGACAGCAGAAATCATGCCTTAGAGCAGCCCTGTTTTATTGTAACATCTCCACTCAATGTGGTTAACCAAGAGTGTTTTTACATCTTCTGGTCATCAATGGGCTCTATCATGGATAAAATGCAGCATGCATTCAAGTGCTGTCCTTAGAGAGGAGGGACATGAGTGTTCCTGTACTGGGACAATCTGGCTCAAATTAACGTTTAACTTCTGCTTATGCAAAAGTTTACCTGCTGTTTACCTTTACCCAGCCCTGGTTCCTCATCCTCCTTTCTAAGTACTTTTCAAATATATTGGCCATTACCATGATCCTCTCCAGTCATCACTTAGATTTAGATTGCACATTCTTAGCTCTCAGCACTTTGCAAGTCTGTCCATTTAGACCCCATGCTGGAGCAGTTCCTTGTGCTTCCCATGGTTTCTAAGTATTCTAATTAGTTCTAATGAACTACTGAACACAGTATTTCAGGTGCATATGCACATGTGAGCACATGCCACTCAGACTCACACCTAATAATACTGAGCCTTGAACAGTCACAAGGTCTTCAAGCTCTTCACATGGGACTAGTTAAAATATCCCTGGTAACACTTTTCATTCCATGTTTTCCTTTCAGTTTATTTTTCCTTTTTAATTGCTTATATTCTGGTAACAAATTTTGATGACTACATATTTAATGTTAGCCTATTTTCAAAGATAAACCCTCAAATGCCCTTAGCATCCAAGTCTTCTCTTCCAAGAGTGACTTGGAGCAGCCTCATGGCCTTTAGCTAAGCACATTCATTTCTACCCCACCAGTGGGGCAGCTGTGAGCTGACATACCTGCTCACAGAACGGGAAATTAGGATTGCACAAGACCTTTCCAAAATAAGGTATCAGAAGCACCCAACATGCCACTAACTGAAGTTACCACTGTTAGGGGAGGCCTGTTTATAGCCAGCAGGAAAAGGAAGAAAAGCTGAAAAGCAGAAAGGGAGCTGCTATAGTGGGTTACCTTACCTAAAGGGCACAGCTTGTTTCAGCTGAGATAATATTATTGTGTAAATCTACGAGGCCAGCTCTGGCTTTGGCAAAGTAGTCAGATTTCTACAACATCACATTTCTGGAAACATCTTTTCTGTTAGCAATGACTTTTGCAGAGCCCTGGAAAGCCACACTGAACATTGCTAAGAGGGGTCTTTAGACTTATGGTGCATCAGCTCTGGCTGTACAAGTTTAGCAGCAACTCAGAGTAACTTCTATGTTCTTGACTCAAGGAAAATACTAAAATAGCAAGTCTTACTGATCAGAACTTTCCACATCAGTCACGACTCTGCCTCTGATCATAAGGGGCTATTTTCATGTTTCATTGTAGAGTTGGTAAAATTCAGTTTCTTCATTTAAGTCTTGAACTAGAGCAACAATCTGAATGAACCTCTAGATTTGTAGTGGGCCATCTCTTAAGCATTCCTTTTGTAGATCTGAAAAAAAAATTGGTTTTGTAACTTGTTTGGGGGATTTTTAAATGTTTCCTAACATTTGCTTAAAACAAAATTAGAATATCACCTTTGACTCATTCAGCTTGAAGCTGAATGTTTCATTATATGAAAGCATCCATTGAAATAAATTCCAATATTTTAGTTTTAAGAAATTAAAACATCAGTTTCAAGTAGCCTTTATCTGTTTCGCATTGCTTTAGAGTAGTAACAGTTTCAGATCCCATCCCCATATATTGTTCTCCCTGAAATTCCATCCTTTCACCATGCAAAACTCCTCAAATGCATTTCCTTTGCTTGGCATGTAATGGAAGTCACATATTCACCGTGCAGAACTGCAGCTACAGACTGTCCAGGCCATCTAACCCGTAGGAAATAAAGATGGCTGGAAGTCAAATTCATTAAGATAATCAGAAAGTTCAAGTCTGTGATGGAATGCAGTCAAATTAATTCCAACAGAACAAGTTGCCCATATCAGAATTTCCTATTAGTACTTTTGGACTTTCTTTTCTGTGGAAACACCAACAGTTCAACTTTTTTAAACCATTTGAGGCCAAAACCAAATGTTGAAATGTCACCCTTAAAGCTAGGTGGACATTTCAAATGACGCAAGCTGTATTGCTAATGTTTTAATAGTGGTGTATGTTGGATTACTAACTGCTCCATTAAGTGTTTGTGTCTGAAATCCATGCACAATTATTCAGTGGCAAAGGGAAAAATAGAAATTGGTAGTGGTATAAATATTTTTTGCAAATTCATGAGCAGAAAAATAGACAAGCATTAGCATTGTAATCAGAGAAGCAAACTAAGCAATGTAAATTTTGGCTGCATTTGTAAATATTTAGCAAATAAAAGACTCATCCATGTCAATGGGTTGGAGTCTTCAACTTTGTTCACCCAAAGGAATTGAAACAGAGCACTTGTCCTATACACATCAGTATTTGAAATTAAACATAAATTGTCACGAATGGTAATGAATTACATCATCAGCTACACATGCCATGCTTTCAGAGCAGCCAGCCATTCTTCAAAACTTAGTTAATTACAGTCTCTAGCAGCCCTTTGCACTCTGAAGTCAAGGGGAGTTTTCATGTTGATCAAGATGTGTTTTGATGTTGACTGCAATTGCCTGATCCTGAGGTCAGCTGTCACAGTCTGGAGTTACTCATAATTTTATCCTCTCTTAGTCTCAAAAACAGTCAAGAGGTGTCCACACCAGCTGCAGAGAATGGTCTATGCCTGTGATAATTCCTGAAATCTATGCATGAATGGGAATAGTGTTCATTGACTTAAGCCAAAGGTATAGAAGGGACTGTTGTCATGATTTAGCAATATAGACAAGTTGCAGTGTTGAAGTGTGGATCCTGTCACAGTTTAATTTACTAGTGTAGATATGCCCCAAAAGAGCAGAGATTTCTTCTTGTTCTTAATGATAGGATGGAAGGTTCACCTTTCAGAAAGATTAAACAGATCTTTTTCTGAGACGTATACACAACAGGTTCTGTGTCCTTTGACAGGGTATTAACACACAAATACCTGTCCAATTTTTGTAAAAATACCATATCCATTATTACTCTTCACATTAGTAAAGTATGTAGCCTCTAATGCATGTTCAAAATCCCAACTTCTGCTGTTGAAAACACTCTGTGGAACCTCTGTATGGTCTCTCCTCAGAGGGGTGCTGACAATTTGGGGTAGGAGACAATGAAAAATTTCCTTATTTTTAGTAAATATCCTCTATGCATAATGAAAAGTGGAAAACCAACAACTTACTGAAAACAAAAGAATAAAAAATACATAAGAAATTTCAATTTCTATAATTAAGAAAAATAGGAACCAAGGAAATAGACATGCTGCTTAGAATAATATCACATTCAATATGATAAGATCTTAAGGAAAAGTAGCCTAGTCTTGCCTCCTGGATATCAGAACAAAAGGTAATAAATGCATAAGCATACTGTAAATACACATTCTTCAGAGTGATCTGTAGTTAGCACTCAAAAATTCCAAGGCCCAGAGCTGGAAGTCTTGTGCACACAGAAACAAAATTGAAAGATGTCACCTAATGAGTAGTGATGTCACCTAATTAGTAGTGATGTATTGGAAATACAGCATAATTCCTTAATTAGTATTGCATGTTCCCAACAAACATTTAATTTAACTTTTAAAAGTAATTATGTGCCAAAAGCTTCTAGCAGTTTTCTTTATGCAACTTTAAAAAAAAAGAATATCCTTTTGAAAGAAACAACTGTCTCCCATGTTAGTTTCTCATCTGCAAGTGACATTTTAATAAACACATTTCTCTGTTTTCAATGTTTTGTTAAATAAGTATTTTTTTAATGGGGAAGGGAGGGGAATTAATCTAGTTGTGTTAATTGGTTGGGACCAAGTGAACTGTGACTAACCTGCACCTGCTTATACTTGCTTGTAGAGGACATATTCCCTTGCAAATCCTGTGGCATTTGGTACCGAAGTGAGCGGAACCTGCAGGCCCATCTCATGTATTACTGCAGTGGGAGGCAGAGAGAGGGTCCACAGCTGTCAGAGGAGAGTGAGGACAGTGCTCAGCAGATATCCAGTGTCTGCCCCTTTCCACAGTGCACCAAAAGCTTTTCAAATGCAAGAGCTCTGGAAATGCACCTAAATTCTCACAGTGGTAAGTATCATGTATTTTCATGTATCATCTTCTAGATTTAGCTTTTTGAAGAATTATTCACTATAGACATTCAGGAGATTAAAGTCTCTCCATTACAGATGAATTTCTCCCCATGCAGAGGAAAACTGAAATATTAGCCATTGTGCAAAAGATTTGATTCAACTATTTGCACTTATTGACATACCACTGGCTTAGGTGTTGGGGGTTTTGAGCCGTGAGCTGTAAGTGACCATGTCTACGTGTAATCTAGAGATCTATGTTCCCTGAAAAACATGGATCTGAGATTGTGGTGAATTTCCAGTAAGACTCTTTAGTTATTTCCTAGAAGAGAGGCTAAACCTCAGGCCTTTCCCTTTCTTTTTAGTGACAAACCAGTCTATTCAATAATTCTTGCTCTCTTTCCTATCCTGACAGTCTTTATTTTTCTATACAGAGGGCTGTACCTCAAGTTATAACCCTTTCTGCAGTAGGAATGAAACATTCCTTTTCCAAATGTCTTGTAATCTCTAGAAGTCCTGTGTTTGCTCCAACTGCTATTGCTGTTCCCACTGGAGGCTCTAGCAGACCTACATCACTGGAATGCAGAGCCCTGACTGGAATGCAAAATCCCATAGAGACTGCTGTCACTGTACCACATGATGGGGAAGCGTGTGAAGCAGCATCTCATGTCAGTGGAACAGCTAAAGCCTCATGTGGCCTCCTGGGGAATGAGTGCCTGATGGGAAACAAAGTGCTGACTAAAATGCTGTGTATCTGCTTGGTTCCCTTCTGGCCTCTGAGGTCAAGAGCAGGTCAAATTTCAGATGTCACTCACATCTTGGGGGGTCACTGATGCTAGGGAAGAAGTGAGGACTTCCACGTACAGCAATGTGACTGCCCACAGAGTGAGATACAATATTCCTACAGTTTTGTGTTGTCCAACTACTACACACCTACTTCACCTGACTGAGGTGTGGTATATGTGCCTATGTGTAGACAGAACAAATACTCATTTTAAATTCTGAGTATCATCCCTATCAATATTTTTTCAGTTTCTATTGCCTAAAATGTAACTAGAATCTGTGTTGTTGCAGTAGAGAAATCTGGTTTTATCTCATTTTAAAGCTTTTTCAATTTCAATGGAGTTTTTTTGTTTAATCAGTGATTGTAGGATGTCTTTGAATGCACTGTTCTTGATAAAGTGGTGGTGATTTCATGAGGAAAAGGTGTCATATTATAGCAGTAGGTGCCAATGGCCATTATATGTGAAAGATAAAATGTCAGTGAAGCCATGTCTTACTGCTCCACCTCCCTTCACAAGGAACACAGTCATCAGTCCTTTCTGATGAGGATAGATCTGTAACCTCTTCCTACACTACAGCCAACCCATGCAAGCAAGGAGCTGAGCATCAGTAATACTCAAAATGCTACTTCTGCTTTGTCTGTGGCTTTCAGGCACACTGAGGACTTTACCTCAAGCTACATCATAACCTTAAACCTCTTGACCTTGGTGTGCTTTCTGTGCATTCAAAATTTCCAGTGATTGTGTATGGGGAACATATTGTGTCCCTTTAGTTGTAACTGTAATTTCTGAGACCCTTCATTTAGAATAAGTCCAGTATATTTTTATCCTTTCCCTTGTTCTTTCTCTCCCTGCAGCTCTGATGAATGTATGCAAATACTAGGGCTCTCCAAAGCAGAGCAAAACATATTCCTTATGTCTGGGAATAACCTAGCAGTTCGAGGAAAAACCAATTCAAGTATTTTCAGGGTGACTAATACCATCTCATTAGAAGAAAATTAGTCATTCTCACTGCATTTGTACCTTCTGTGCAGCTGATTTCCCAGTATTCTTCATGAGGGACAAAATGGTCACTTTATTTTGTTTTTTGCTTGTCTTTTCTGTAGGAGTGAAAATGGAAGAATTTCTCCCACCCGGTGCTAGTCTGAAATGCACAGTTTGTACTTACACTGCAGATTCAGTGATTAACTTTCATCAGCACCTGTTCTCGCATCTTACTCAAGCTGCCTTTAGATGCAATCACTGCCATTTTGGCTTCCAAACTCAGAGGGAGCTACTGCAGCACCAAGAGTTACATGTCTCTGGCAACAAAATACAGAGAGAAAGTGACATTGAACACTCTCCAAGTGGAAATGAAGAAGGTTTACAGCCAGCAACGGACCTGTTGAGCAGAAATGATGTTCCCCAGAGCCAAAAGACCATGCAGACTAAAGATGCAAGTTCTGATACAGAGCTTGATAAATGTGAAAAAAAGGCTCCACTTTTCCTTCCAAACCAGAGGCCAGAAACCCAGCCTGCCACAAATAAGCAGAGTTTTTCATATACCAAAATAAAATCTGAACCATCCAGTCCAAGACTTGCTTCATCGCCAGTTCAGCCTAATATTGGCCCTTCTTTCCCAATGGGACCTTTTCTTTCCCAGTTTGCTTTTCCCCAAGACATCACTGTGGTTCCTCAGGCTTCAGAGATATTAGCCAAAATGTCAGAACTGGTCCATCGGAGGCTGAGGCATGGAAGTAGCAATTATCCACCTGTAATTTACAGTCCTTTGATGCCTAAAGGGGCTACATGTTTTGAATGCAACATAACATTCAATAATTTGGACAACTATTTGGTACACAAAAAGCATTACTGCAGCAGCCGATGGCAGCAGATGGCAAAGTCACCAGATTTTTCCAGTGTTCCAGAAAAAATGCCTGAAGCTGTAAGTCCCGGTAATGGTCAGAGCTCTATAAACATCCTGAATCCAGCTCCTCACACATCAGATCCAGAAAATCAACTTCTGCAGACATCTTGCTTAAACTCTTCCAATGTTTTAGATTTGATTGGGCCAAACAATAAAAGTCATGAAAAAGACTTTACTGCCCAGCCTAAGAAGTTGTCAACTGCAAGCAATGGTGATGAGAAGATCAATGGAAAACCTTCTGATGTGAAGAATCCCAATGCTCCCTTAGTAGAGGGGGAGAGTGACCCTAACAAGACCACGTGTGAAGCTTGCAACATTACTTTCAGCAGACATGAGACCTACATGGTCCACAAGCAGTATTACTGTGCCACTCGCCACGATCCCCCGCTGAAGAGGTCCGCTTCCAACAAAGTGCCTGCCATGCAGAGAACAATGCGTACTCGGAAGCGAAGGAAGATGTATGAGATGTGCTTGCCAGAGCAAGAGCAGAGGCCACCACTAGTTCAACAGCGATTTCTAGAAGTTGCTAATCTTGGCAATCCTTGTACATCTACTCAAGAGTCAACAGAGGCTCTTGGGGAATGTTACCACCCAAGATGTGATATCTTTCCAGGAATAGTCTCGAAGCATCTGGAAACATCGCTGTCTATTAACAAGTGTGTTCCAGTTTCAAAGTGTGATACTGCCCACTCCACTGTGTCTTGCTTGGAGATGGATGTGCCAATAGATCTCAGTAAAAAATGCTTACCCCCGTCAGAGAGGACATCTACTTCTCCCAAAAGGCTGCTGGACTACCATGAGTGCACCGTATGCAAGATCAGTTTTAACAAGGTAGAGAACTACCTGGCTCACAAGCAGAATTTTTGTCCTGTCACTGCTCATCAGCGTGGTGACCTGGGACAACTCGACAGTAAGGTGTTTCAAAACCCAGAAAGTGAAAGAAACAGCCCTGATGTCAGTTATGAGAGAAGCATAATCAAATGTGAAAAAAATGGAAACTCAAAACAGTCCTCTCCTAATGGAAACTTATTTTCCACACACTTAGCAACGCTTCAAGGACTGAAAGTCTTTAGTGAAGCAGCCCAGCTTATTGCTACAAAAGAAGAAAACAAACATTTGTTTCTTCCACAATGCCTTTACCCTGGAGCAATAAAGAAAGCTAAAGGAGCAGATCAGCTTTCTCCATATTATGGAATTAAGCCAAGTGATTACATTTCTGGTTCTCTCGTCATTCATAATACTGATTTAGATCAAAGCACAAATACAGAAAGTGAATCTCCTAAAGGTCAGGCGCCTTCAAATGGATGTGCTGTGCAGAAGAAAGAATCTCTTCCACTACTGCCGAAAAACCGAGGCATGGTAATAGTTAATGGGGGACTAAAACAGGAGGAAAGACCTGCTGCTAACCCACAGCAAGAGAACATTTCCCAGAATCCTCCGCATGAAGATGGGCACAAGTCTCCTTCCTGGATCTCTGAGAACCCCTTAGCTACAAATGAAAACGTCTCTCCAGCAATTCCTACAGCAGAGGAACAGTTGTCTAGTATAGCTAAAGGTGTGAATGGCTCTACCCAGGCTCCAACCAGTGGAAAGTATTGCCGACTGTGTGACATCCAGTTCAACAATCTCTCAAACTTTATAACTCACAAGAAGTTTTATTGCTCTTCACATGCAGCAGAACATGTCAAATGAAACAATTGGTCACCTTTGGTACATGTGTTTAGCATATTGTTCCATGCAGTTTAAAGAAAGCTGTTTGAATTACATCTGGACAATCAGGAGATTCCACTATTGCTGAGTTGAAGACTTAAAGGTGTAATTTCATTACAGTCCATTAGTAAAGTGTATTATTGGTGCCATTTTCAAAAATATTAATTTATTTTACCAGCAGTATTCATAGCTGTAGTTATGTTATTTTTTATTTAAAAACTTTATATTAAAGTCATTTGTAATGTTATTGTATAGTTATTGTGTAGCACATATGGTTTGCACTGTATAGTAGATTTTAAAGAAAATAGTCGCAAACAATACAGAAAAGCATTTTAGAAATAGCTTCAAAAGCACTTGTGTATCCTGATTTTTTTTCTTATATGCTGTTGCAGATATATGTATATGCTAAAATATAACTTGCAAAGAAGTTTCAACTATGCTGTAAAGTTCGCCTTAAAATTTCAATTTTTTTGAACAATTGGGCTCAGTTTGCACTTTATATTTTAGCACATACAGTACCTTAGTCATTAGGCTTTACATTTGTATGTAGCAGTATGTTTCTGTCCACTTTCTTAATCTGAAACGTACGTTAAATGAAGATGGCATTTTCTTTCTTGTATAGTACTTGTATTTTCTTTCGCTGATGCATCTCTGTCTCAATTTTTAAACCTTTGCTGTTAAATGCAATACTTTATAAAGAATGAACAAAATTACTGGAAGCAGTATTGTAAGAAATGAGGTCATATCAATCAGTTTTATCTTTTGAAAGGCACAGTCTAAAACAAAACCCTAAACTCAATGCTGCAATTATGAATCTAATTCATATATAAGATATATTTAAATATAAGAGTAGCAATACTGCAACTGGTGATCACAAAGATAATGTTCTACTTCTGATAGAAATAATTTCTCAACAAATGTTGTTACTATGCATGTATATGGATGGAATAAAATTCCAGATAATTGGAGAAGTTCGGCTGTAATTTCTTTAATTTTTTTTTTAATTTTGTTTTTCAAGGTTGATTTAGAGCTCACAAGCTGTGAAAAAGCTCTTAGGAGCAAGCTAACATTGCCTTCTCTTCAGTGGAAGCTAAGTATTCAGAGAGACAATGAGTACAAAGGATGCCTTCACTTCCAGGGAGTCCCTGCTGACAGGTCACTGGTGCAGTTGGGTCTAAGACTGCCCAGTGAACTAAAAGTTGAAATGTGAGCATCTGAAACCAGGAAGGCTGTTCTCTTTACTGGTGACAAGGAACATATCCTTCCCTGACAGTATCTCCATATGTCAAATTCAGTGGAACAATCTCCTTCCTAGTACCTCTGGTATGATTCTTCATGTGTTCAGTGTTCTTATATGAAAAACAAGATGATTCATTTAAGAGAACAGCAATTTGCTCCCCTAATTCACTATAGAAATATTAGTCAATAATTTATGTTATATTAAAATCTGAACTAATGCACAATTAGTACCATTCACTTGCAAATGTTTGGTCTCCTTTACACCATTTTCATTAAAAAATTTAGTTTATAAAAATGACCTATTGATGCACTTTCATCCTACAAATTTGAAAGAAAAACCATAATCCTAATAGTTACATAAACTGTTGCATTTTAGTTCTTGTATCAGCCAAAGAAACAACTCAGAACAAGCTACATTTAGGGATGGTATTTCAGCACAACAACCGGTCATAGTCTAGCATAAGAGCATAGAATGCAACTGGCTTTCAGCAACCACATTTCTGTGTAGTTTTTAACTGAAACTGTCCTTTTTTTTATTATTTGTAAGTGTAGCTACATGTAACCCAGCAGCAAAAATAATAAATACTTCAAAACTATAGTTAGCAATTCTGCTGGTTAGCTGGGTTTTAAATACAGGTCAAGAAATAGTGCTTAAAATTGTACTAATTCTCACTTGCAACAAAGATAGCAGATGTGTACATTCATTTCAATAGGCCCAAAGTTGGTCCTATAGCAAATACTTCAGATAATAACACTTGTGAAGGAGGAATAGCATTACAATCACAGGGAGAATAAAATGAACAAAGTGTTCATGATTATCAATTAAACGTTCATTAGAAAATTGACCAGGATATCTAAGACTTCACAATATTTGAAATAGATAGTAGACTTTAGCCTTTGTGGTGGCAAACCATTATTTTGAAGATTATCCATCATGCAATAATGGGTTAAAGATCTATGTGACTACATCTGGATTAGAATAACCTAATTCTGAAAGATCCACATGCATAGATGAAAACTTTTTAGGTGAAGCTGGTAAGAAGGCCATAGGTTGTGTAATTTACAATTGCAGAGCTATAGGGGTGTGTTTAGACAGTGAGAAAGTAAAGGAAAATATCAGGGTTAAAGCAAATACCTAGTTGAGAAGTGATGCTGAAAGAGGAAAGCCTTATCACAAACGGTTTCTGATCCAGAAATGCTGAGGGTTCCTGATATATTCCAGAGGTAAATTAAAGCCTGCCATGCTGCATTATATTCTTCCCACTGGCTAGTCCAATTTCTTTCACACAACAGAATAATTCTGCTAGCGTTTTCTCTTTATAAATCACCTATTTGGTCGACTGCTTCCATTTTTACAAGTTCAAAATAAGCACAACCAGTTCATTTGTGGGTGCAGAGTTACTCAATTGTAAACACATTTTATATATTTTAGTCACTTCACAGGAACAACTGGCAACTCTGACATGTGCTAAGCCCCTAAGTTATACCATCGCACTCTATAAAAATAAAACTACACAAGCTAGGTGGGTAGCAGATACTAATATTTTAAATTTTCTATAATTTTTTTTTTAAACAGAAAGCATTTTATAAAAAGCTGCTCACATAGCTGTGTTCAGGAACTGTGTTTTCCCATAATTTTATAGACTATTTTCAATTGTTTCAGTTTTTTTATTGCACTCATTTTTTAAATTTGCTCATGTAAAATAAGAACATAAACACTTTGACCGGCCAGAAATCTCTCTCCTGTCTCTTAAACCAGTTTGCACAATACTGGCCTAATCCCAGCTTGAGGCTTAAAGCACATCTACATTTAAGTCATAAGTATTGTTTACCAAAATAAACTCCTTAAGTCTGTTTTCTGACCGAGGGGTTATTTGTGTTCTCTTCAGGTTTTATCTACATGTTTGTCCAAGGTGATCAACTGCCTATTGCTAAAAGCTTCTCTTCCCAAGTTCTTCTTTTAGATTTTTGTAGGGTTATTAATTTTTTTATCAAATCACCTATGCAAAAGGACTCCATCCTTAGTCTTTGACACCTGGAATTCAGCAGGAAACACAGCACCTCAGTTAAATGGTTGAGATCCCTTAATCCCTGTCAGCTGGTGTCAGTAAATAAATCTTTGGGGCTATGGGGTGAACAGCTCAGCAAAAGGCATTCAAATATTTCCTGGGTTTATGTTACAAAAAATAAAATTGCTCCACATGAAGACTTAATATTTAGAAGAGCTGGTTCCTGCCTAAATCCCTGTGTACTGATTGCCTGGCAGGTTTCATGTTCAACTTTTGGGGTTTTTGAGGAAGATTTCCTTATTCAAAAACATCCCATCCATAGGCAGTGCTCAGAACTAATTTGACCACATCCCTGTCTGCCTAATTTATTTGTTTTTATCCCAAAATTCAGACTCTGAAAGGGAGTTGTGAGTCCTCATTCATATCACATTCATACCACAATCTTCCCAGTTTTCACAGAACAATGGTGATTTTTTTTCTTTGCAGAAGAGAAACAGTAAAGCGTATTGGTACCAGCTGATGTCTGCTTGTCTTGAAGTAATTGCAATAACATTAGGATTCTGGTGACATCTTCTCATTATTACAAATAATCATAAAACTACATCATAGATATTACTGTGGATCCACACTCCTAAATTTCTCAGTCTCTCATTTCCACTAGATAAGTACTGACTATGTGCATTGTCTACACTGTCTGCAGGAATGTAGAAGTCATATCCTAAGCCTAATAGAGAGTATGAATAAGGTGATTTGTTCCTTGTACAATAAACACTGCACCACCGGCAAACTGAGATGAAAAAAAATAACAAAAAAGAACCCCAATGTAGAAATTAAAAAATTAAATCAATTCCAGCACCACTATCAAGATGGCATGTAGGTGGGCTAATTCACTTCACTGAATGTACATATATAAACTATGAACCAGAAGCCCCTCTAAAACAGTGGAACTGAGATGGCACTCTGAGCAGCCTGGAAAACCTGACTTAAAGAAAATTCCATGGTGAGTATAATGGGTAAAGGGTGGTGTGGGATAAACTTATTGAGGGGCAAAGAAGATAAGGAAAAAGGGAAGCAGCACTTTGTTAATTCCAAAAGTGTAGTATGGGTACACTGATGGCTTCAGAAGGCAGCAGTTACAAGGCATCAGCACTATAAAAATGCTACATATCCCTGGAGGCCTTTTGAGAGATGCTAAAATACTGATGAGACAAAATCATTGGAAGTTTGCTCCCAAATTCTAAATATTGCCAATGCAAAGTTCTGGATACAGTGGTCACCTTTTCCCCAAGGCTGACAATGGGGAAGAGAACCAGGAGTCACAAGTCTTTTGACCTTCCAAGTCTCCTTCACATTTCGTGTGTTGTGCTGCCATGACCTGTGCAGGACAGACATCCACAGACACGCAGAGCAGATATGTGTGACCCTATAGTAAATTAGAGTCAAGTCAAATATCCAGGCTTCAGATGGGTTGGCCTGGGAGCCCGCCTGGTCCCTCTGCTGAGGTCTTCCACAGAGGTCGCTGACAGTGCTTCAAATCCAGACCACGTAGAGCCACAGCAAAATGAACTAAAATAGTGGTGGCACTTATGTATGGAGTGAGACAGACCAACAGACCATGGGGAAGGGAGGTGGGCAGGAAATCTTCAGTCACACAATTAAAGCTTCTGCATAATACAGTGGCATGAGATGAATGAATTGTGTCTGCAAAGGTGAGACAAGGCTTTTATGCTGGGGTGAGCAGAAAATCGTGATTCTGACAATTTCAGCTTTCAAATACATGGAGTTTTTTACTATAAACACACACACATGTATCAAACATGCACAGAGAGACAAGAATGTCCAAAACAGGGAGACAACCTAAACTAGATTAAGAGGTTAGATCAAGCACTTCTAAAAGGTGACTAGAAAAATCCTTTGTTGCAGAAGCAATAGTCAGGCACTTTAGTCTCCATTGCATAAGGAAACCGGCACCTTTTGGTTCATGGAGGGTGATGATATGCTCATTCATATCCAAATTTAAATGTCCTGGCAAAATGGCTCTTTCCCCTTTCTGCTCTCAGCTGCTTTGCACAGGCCCCAACCTCTCAGCTGCTTTGTACAGGTCCCAAGCCAAGTAATTTGCTCCTATCTACCAACCCAATGGCCTTCACACTCATTTTTTTCCACCTGACAACTTAGTTGGTTTTGTAAATGTCCTGTTTTGTTTTCTACTGTGGGAGTTTTTTTTAACTCTTTCCCCACCTTGAATGATTCATGGTGGAGGCAGGGCGAAGGATTCACCTGAGCTGGTGTTTTGGGGAATGTGGTAATCTCCATCATTGGAGATGTGGAGTCACTTGAGAGCTCCTCTAAAGGAGGTTTATGTGCACTCAGCTGTTCTCATCTCCTCCAGCTGAGACCCCTTGTTAGGACTTTTATATCCCTCACCACATCTTGAAGCTCACTCCTCTCTAAGTGCTAAGCAGCATACCCAGAGAGTCAGTCAGTTGTCTGCTTTGACTTAGAATTATTTCCCTGCAGGAAATCTTCATGGAAGAATGTGTTTGACATGCAGTTTAAGTGGCACCACTGATAATTTTAATACTCACTGTTGATATAATAACCTAATATTCATGCCTAACATGGAGGCTGTGCTCCTCAGTTGTCAAGGTCTAGTCATTTCTTAGGGACGTCAGGAGAATCCCAAGCCTTACATATAGGCAGCTACAGGGACAGAGGGAAGTCAACATTTACTGGTTTTCTACTCCCATGAGAGTTATTCTGCAAAACAGAGAGAAAGCCATTGGAACACAGAGAAAGGGACAAGAAGACTTCAAGGCCCATAATGTGGGGAAGGGATTTGTGGCTTCTGGCCTTGAGGTGGTTTCTTGTCTTTTTACATTAGGCAGACAATGGGAAAATGGCCTATCAGCAACCAAGGCTTATCTTCAGTGTTAGAAAACTTGACGTGCAGTGTACTTTTTTAAAATTGTACCAGAAATTACTTTCCTTTTATGAGAAGTGTAGTTTTGGGTAGGCAATTTTTATATTCAGAAAACAGAAGTTGGCATAGTTTGCAGAAGTTTTTAACACACTGAAATCTGTAGTATCACTAAAATGCATTCAAAAGCTTTCAAGCAATTTGTGGAGATAAAAGTAATAATTATATAAAAGATGCTGACATGATTTCACTTACTTGAACTTTACTGTGCTAGAGGGATTCAGAGTCACTTTCTAATAGCCACTTCAAGGAAAAACTATCTGCTCTGCAAGAACTTTCCTTGTCAATAACATGCTGTGTTCCTTATTCTTGTAGCATCAAAATATATCATAGTTTATGTCTGTTATATTATATTTTATAATGACATTCACAATACAAAAATAATATTTGTATCAAGTATTCAGCTTGAGGATAACTGTTAGACCTTCCTGATACAAAACTGCTGTGTATACTTGCCAGCCATGTATTAAAGTTAAGTGAAAATATTACTTTGTGCATTTGCTCTAAGTTCATGACAAGCATAATTAATACCAATAACCAGCAAGGTGAAAGTAGGATTCATTCTTAGGTGATAAAAATGCCAGTTTTCTTTCTCAAACAACAAATTCCAAAACTTTCTTATCACCAGATAAGATTAAAACGAAAAAATGAAATGTTGTACAACTTTGTCCAGTGACACTTATGAACCATTACTCTGAGCTGATGCATCACTGGTGTAGACAAGCACAGTTCAAGAACCTTCTACTGATGTTCAGAACCAGCAGTGAAGTGAGACATATGATGCAGGCTCAGATAAAAACAAATTACTTGTTTCATTACAGTAAATAGTGTGAATCAAAAAGCAGCATTTTGAAAACATGAACTACTCTGCTATCTGAATGTCTCTTAGAAATGGAGATGAGTTAAAGTTAGTACTCAGCTGAGTATCAAAACCTCTTCTCTCCCCAGGATTACCCACTGCTGCTAACAAATCACCCATAAAAATGCAGGTCAGGCATTTGGAACCTACATCTAATGCTTACAAAACTCCCATTGAAATGAATTATGGAATCGCTCACTCCAGTTGCAGGGCCTACAAGTAGATAAAAGAGAATATGTCTTTGTGACCTTTATACAGGTTCTGCTGCATTTATATATTATACAAACAGCTTATTTTGTATGTACTACCACTAGCTGTGAAGTAGGAGCCATTACCTCCTGAAAATTTTGGAGGACTAGAGCCATGTCCCAGTAAACCCAGTGTCACAGGATGGCTGAGGCTGGCAGGCTCCTCTGGAAACTGCCCAGTCCAACCCACCCCTGCCCAAGCAGGGTCAGCTATGACAGCTTGTTCAAGGATATGGCCAGTTGGGTTTTTAAATATCTCCCAGGACAAAGACTGTACAGCCTTTCTGAGGAACTTATTCCTGTGCCTAGGCTGGTCCTCTCCAGGAGCAGGACACTGCACTATCCTTTGCTCGACTCAGTGAGATGCTCTTGGTCCATTTCTCCAGCCTTTCCAGATCCTTCTGAATGGCAGCACAGCCACCTAGTCTGCCAAACCCTCTTTCTTCCCAGTTGTGTGTCATCTGCAAACTTGTGGTAGGTGCATGATGTGCCAGCCTCCAGGTCATTGATGAAGGTATTAGCAGTATTTACTCCTTTAGAGCACCACTAGTGGCTGATCAGCAGCTGGACTTCATGCTGCTGGTCACAGCCTTATCAGCCCAGCAGCTCAGACAGTTTTGAATCAACTTCCCTGTCCATTTAGCTAGCCCATATTACATCAGAATGTCTACAAGGTTGTTAGGAGAGACTGTCAAAAGCTTTGCTGACATCAAATAAATAGAATTCACTGCTTGTGCCTGTTCACTCCATTGTAGAAGCCTCTCAGGCTAGGCATGATTTCATCTTCATAAATCTATGCTGACTACTCCCAGTAACTTTGTAGTCTTTTATTTGCCTGGAAATGGTTCTCAGGATTATTTGCTTATCACATTCCCAAAGATCAAGGTGGAGCTCTGACCTGTAGTTTCCCTGAACCTTCCTTCATGCCTTTTTGAACATGGTAATGACATTTGTTTTCTCTCAGTACTCAGAATTTTCCCCTGGTCACTATGACCTTTCATATGACCTTAATCAAGAATGGACTCACATTGATACCAGTAGGTCCCTCTGCACTCGGGGGTGCCTCCCTGTAGGTCACATGGACTTAAATACATCCAGTCTATTTTAATGTTCCCTGTGCTGATCTTTGCCCACCAGAACTAATTATTTCTTGCTTCAGAGTCCTGTGATTCATGGCTTTCTAGAGAAGAGGGAGGAAAAGAATGAATTGAGTACCTCTGCTCCGTTCACACCATCACCAAGTTCATTATTCCCTTGCCTGTTCAGCAGCTGGCACACTTCTTTTTCCCAGTCTTTGCTGCTGATAGACCTGCAGAAGCTCTGCTTGTTGCCTTTCACAGCCCTCACTATGTTCAACACAATGATCTGACAGTGTGCACTCGCAGCCCTGAAAGCCAGTTGTACTCTGGGCTGCATGAAAGGCAGCATGGCCAGCAGGGCAAGGGAGGGGATTTTGTCTCTCTGCTCTGCTCTGCTTTGGTGAGACCCCACCTGGCCACCAAGATGGTCAGAGGGATGGAGCACCTCTCCTACAAAGACAAGCTGAGAGAGCTGGGGCTGTTCAGATGGGAGAGGAGAAGGCTCCAGGGAGATCTTCTTGTGGCCTTTCAATACCTAAAAAGAGTTAAAGGAAAGAGAGACTTTTTACCAAGATGTTCAGTGACAGGACAAGGGTAAACTGAATGAAAGTAGGTTTAGATTAGATATTAGGAAGAAATTCTTTACTGTGAAGTGTGTGAGAGGCTGGCACAGGTTGCCCATGGAAACTGTGGATGCTCAATCCCTGGAAGTGTTCAAGGACAGGTTGGATGATACTTTGAGCCACCTGGTCTAGTGGGAGGTGCCTCTGCCCATGCCAAGAGGATTAGAACTAGATGATCTTTAAAGTCCCTTCCAACCCAAACCATTTTATGATTCTGTGAACTTCAGCTGGACCTTGTCCATAATCTTAGGAAATTTTGCCTACATTTCATTTTTATTTGTCAGGTCTTCATGCTCTTGGGCATCTTCATGCATCTTCAGACCTTCTGTCTGTACTTTTTCCACCACAAGTGTGTTGTTAGTTGCAATAATTGAAGTCTGGAAGAAGTTTTTTGGGGAGCAGCACGACTTTCTGAGCTATCAGCAGCATAACTGAAAGCAGCACCAGGCCTACATGCTGCATGTATAGTAATTGTTCCAGAGCCTTCAAAATCATTTTGTTTGAAAATAGTGTGTTCCAGAGCCAAAGTCTATACCCTGTCTCCCACTAAGCTGTCAAGTTAATTTTCACTTTTCCTCCTCCAATATTCTGGGTAACACCATCTTTTTCTCCACATTTTTCCTTTCCCTCTTTCCCCCAGTTCCAGTTTCAGCTTGGCCAAAAAAAAAGTGTACATAAGAAAAATACAAAGTAATTTGCACTGAGGTGAGAAAAACTTTCAGATCTTAACACCGCTAAACTTGGAAAAGTTTTAATTTAAATTCAGACTGGGACCTCAGCTTATCTTTGCTATCATATCCCAAGTCCCATCAGGCAAAATATAGAAGTTCTTCTGGGGAGAAAGGCAGTTTTGGCTCAGTGAAAACGAAGTGATTTTTTTCCAAGTGCTGGATTTGTTTATTTTCATTTAGACCCTAATAAATTAATTAGTTTGCTTTGATTTTTGTATCACTTTTTCATCAGAAAGGAAATTGATTTTTAACATATATAAATTTAACCTGGAACAGTTGTTCCAGAGTTGTGCTCACGTAATAGGAATGCAGTGAAAACAAAACCAGCCGAACACCACATGAATCACTAGGAATACACTGAAGATCTGTCCATCCACATTTATATTACAAATGAATGAATATAGATCTAGTAATTTTTCACTGAAAATAGATGCAGTAAGAAGTCACACTGTTTTTCATTTAGCATTAATCAGACTAGATTCTCCTTTCAGTTTCATCAGAACAAAGTAAGTTATTTATTCTAAATTGCAGCTGGAGTTCCTCCACATTTTTCTGATGCCACAGAGAGAATACATCCTAGAAACTGCTGTTAGCTGGTCTAATTCATACCTCATATTACCATCTTCATAAGGACTCATTCATTAAAATAAGTTTAAAACAAAAGAGCTCGCTTTTACAGGCATTTTGGATCAAGCTCAGCTACCATTGTATAGCCACCTAGCTTTGGAATAAATAACCTGCAACATGTTGAAAGGTCAGTTACTTAGAGAATTGCTACCATTAAAGGAGTCACATCATTCTTTGACTCCTTTCTTCTCTGAAATATATATGACAGCTGAAATCCCACCTAGACAACAGTTCATGACTTCTGACAAGAGGATGATTACGTTGAGTGTAAAAAGGGCATAACCAGTATTTGAACTACATAAGATTTAATTTTTCCCTGGACTACTGTAGGGTTATTTAAAGCAAGGAGAGGTTGTGTGCCTGTGGGACTTGACACTGGTAATCACAGACATGATAGCACTCTTAATGGTGCAGCTTAAGAATTCACTTCTAGGGAAGCAAGGTGCATCTGCAGAAACTTATCTCAGTGTCTGCTCAGGCCTGATTCCCCAGCTGGTGAAGTCCTGTCCATCTAATGGATGGATAAGGAGAAAGTAGATATTATGGCTTCAACACAGCCTGTGATTCCAACAGTTTAAACCCCCATGAGACCATGTAAGATGTGCCCCTTCACACCTTCTCTGACAATAACTTCAAAATCCAGCTCCTAAGACAGTAAAGGCTCCCTCAAGCTCCAAGACCACCATTGCCTTCCCAATCTGAAGGGTGGAAGAATAATTTTTATACACCCATAGCTGTGTTCTTCTCAGCAAAAACTGTACTTTAAGAAAGTATGGAACTGCTTTTTAGTTTACTGGGTGTATGAACACTCATGTACAATTTTAGTTATCTGCTGGTCTCAGTTGTCTTGAGGCATCATTGGAAACATTTTCTTTCCTCTGAGCTATATAAAGTATTTTTTAAACTTATTTTCAGAGGCATCAGTTATTCTTCTCAAGAAACAAAAGTGAGATGGGACACTTATCCTGGTCTCTGTTTAGAAAAAGACTGGAGAAGTAATGCACAATTTGAGAACTTCTAGATGATGTCCATGTAAATTGTGGGAACTCACAAGAAATATGTTTTCTTCCTGCACTTCTCTGAAACTATCAAACATTTCTAAGACCCATTCAGTGCCCCTCGATTGCAGTTCATTCAGGAAATTCAAGTTCAGATTCTGTAGGACAGTCCAGCTACACGATGTGATTTGCTGTGCTGGTGTAGATATAGGACATAGAAAATAGAGAAGCTTGGCTTTAGGGGATATAATCGCTGACACACAAATGAGATCTCACTGGTTCAGCCATGAGCAGTTCATATCCTGAGCAGTGGACATGTTTAAAAAAAGATTATTCCTCAGACATAAAGTATTATGTGAATGCAGATTATGTTATTTTCCAAATTTAGTGGTGGTGAATGTTTTCTCCCTGAACAAATAATCTTGTTTAAACATTAAGCTTAAAAGTTATTTATCTTCGATGAATGATATTTTGGTTTTATTTCAGTGGAGAGTATTTAAATATAATAATTAAAAACCAAGACACAAACTTCAAATATATCCAGATGACAGTTCAAGCTTCTATATCACAATTTTCAGAAGGTTGAAATATTTTCAATACAAAAAGCACAATTCTGCCATACCGCCATGCAGCTCCAGATGTCTGTTCAGCCTCTTGAATAACAAGGGGTCAATTTGATCAAGCCATTGTGGCAGACAAATGTAAGGACATACCTGCACTGCAAATGTTCATTATGTTTGGCAGGTGCTTATGCAGTGATCAGACAAAGTGAAGCTCAGCATAGAATAGAATATATATTTTAGTGTTTGAATTACTTGCATGCAATTGCCTGAGAAAAAACACTATATCCTTGTAGAGGTAAAATGAAAAGCCTTACCAAGATTGACTGTCTGTCAATAGCTCATCCCCTAAACTTCTAACAACAGCCTGAATGCCAGCTGGCATCTTGAGAAGAAGTATAAAAGAGCTGTGAAGAAGGCAGTGAGAAGCGTCTTGAATTTGAAAGTGAATTTCAGTTTATCAAAGCTCTGGATTTATTTTTTTGTTCTTGTTGTTTTTAGACCTTTGAATGTTTTACAGAGGAAGACTTCATGTAACAGTGATGTTCAGTCTGAACATTTCCTAAACCTGAGCTGCAGATTCCATCTTTTTCTGACTTTCCTCTGAGGAAGGGAAGCAGGTCCTGCACTAGGAAGTGCAGGAAAGACTTTTCTGATAAACACCAAGCAGCCTGTCTCCTATCTAACATAAAATAGATTTCTGAATTTGAATGGTATTCATTTCCTTAGTTGGTTATTTAAAAAACAAAACAAGCAGAAAGTGTTCAGAAAACCAATTCTGAGCAATTTTGATTCAGGTGATTCAAGAATGTTGAGAAATTAAAGCAAATCGTTTGAAAGAATCAGTCAAAGAATACTCAAAGATCTGCTCTCAGCTCTCAGCTCTCAGCTTTCTTTGACCATAGCTATTTTATGAGTACTCTGTGTTATGCTTCATATGTATAAATACATATACACAATACAAATACATACATACATACATACATACATACACACATACATATACATATATATATATGCATATATATATATATATGCATATATTAAGTTAAAATATTCTAGGCATATATTTTAGCTCTGAAAGTCTGATTCATTAGCTAATGGGTAACAAATATACAAAATACCATATTTGTATCAGGAAAATCTCATAAATGTCTGGAAAACAACTGGGATCTGGGCTGTATGTGACAGAGTGCGCTGTGTAGGTCATTTACGCAGGAAAAACAATCATGAATGCTTTGAAGTTTGCTGTGCTTTCATGTCCAGAATTTATTCCAGGATTCTGGTCTTGTATTTCACAAAGCCAATTCTACTTCACATTTTTAATAGTTGGTATTGACCTGAATTCCCCTTTGCAGAGAAACCTCTTTATATTATTTTAAAAATGTCAGAATATGATGAAGAAGGTGCTCATATCCTCCAATGTGCATACGTCTAACATGGAGCATAGGGCATGCTCATCTAGACTGTCTGTCTCCATCAGAGTTTTAGTAAATTCCATAAGTAATTTTTACCTGCCATGCTTTCTTTCTCATCCAGTGGCAGCCCTCATCCACCATTAAAAACTACCACTGGAATTTGTGATCCTCTCAGAGCACTGTTTAGAGCTTTTCTTGGAATAGATCAGGAATCCATGGCTATTTCTTAGTTCTGGTAACATCAGGAAAATGTGCAATAAAAATAAGAATGTAAATTATTCCCATGATGTGTCCTAGCACAAACCACACTGATTATCTGTTTTCCAGAGTGCCTGGAAAATTGGTACAGTTACTGGCATGCTTCTAATCTCTGTGGGTCATATGGGAAAGGAGGGGTTAATCCTTTATTCTTTACAAATTTTCATGTATATATTTTATTTTTAAAGTAAATGACAAAAAACCCAACCCATATTGTACATTGTGGTTTGATCAGAATGCCTATCAATCGGGTAATTTAGTTTCCAGTTAAAAGATAAACTAATACTGATAAATTTGCAATTTTCCCTTCATTCTTTAATCTGACTTCTATATTTTGTGAATGACATTGGACATACATAGTTATCAAAAAATGAATATTTTGTTTATGTATATAGATTCCTCAGATTGCCCGCATTAATGACTCTTAACCTTTAAACTGATTTATAAACATGTAAGAATAAAATGTCAGCATTCATTTGTCATCTTGTAGTAAACTGTCAGCATTCGTTTCTCAGCTAAAATAGAATATCTGTCTAAGAATTTACATTAGGCTTTGTAATCAAACTAGATTAACACCAGTGCAGCTCAGCATGAAAACTTGATATCAAGCATACACACTCCATTAATACCTTAATGTGCATTCCAGGCTACATCTCGACATGATCTAGTGAATTCAGTAGGACTTGCTGCTGAAAAATGTGACCAACTCATGCAGTCTCTTTGTCTAACACATCAGTATAATACTGTATTGTCCTTAAAAGGGAAGGGATGAAGCTTTAAAGGATAAATACTAAACATTGGCAAGCAAATGTTCATGAAGAGGGAGAGAGAAAACTTCAGTGAATGGATCCAGGCGGTTCTTCTGTGGACCAAAAGATGAGCAATAACATAGTTTTATTGCTGGCTGAAAGGGAACATTCCCCAGGGAGGTTTATGATATCATCCATTCAACTGGAAGGCAATCAGATTCCTGCAAATGTTCTGATAATCACTTAAGCTGAGTGACTGCTATTTTAGACCTGTGTTTTATTTCCTGGAACAGAGCTGGAATGCTTACTGAAGTGGTGGAAGGAACAGCCCCCCTGCATGAAAAGGAAAACCAGTGTGAATACATCCTACGTTGAATCATTGTTCTGTCTTTCTTGGATGCAAAGGAAGGATCAAAACCAGTGTCTCACTGTTTCCTTGGTGAAACCCCATATTTCTGAACAAAATATGGAGCTGGGGAAATCATAGAGAAGGACCTAGGCACCAAACTGAAGTGGATGTTAACAGTTTTCCTAAGCAGTAGCTGTTCCTGAAGGTGAGGAGCAATGTTTCCCAGTGTGATGTTTCCCTACAGCTCACTTCCTGTCATCCTCTGCAAGACAAGCTACTGTGCAATGCAGAAGAAACATCAATGAAGGTCATAAAAAAGACCCGTGAATGCTTTCTAGGTGAGATTTGTCTGAGAATCTGTAGCACGATGCTCTGCCTGGAGCAGGGGTACAACAACTCAAACAGTATCCTGTTTGCCAAGCTACCAGTGGTGAATAGAGAAGGGGGTTCATTTTCTTTTGGTGATGAAGAATGCTGGAACCTGCCTGACTCATCAATTGCAAAATTAATCATTCTGAGGAGGACCAATGTTCCTGATAAAATACCTGGTAAAGGAACCAATAAGTGATACTGATGGTAAATTATTTAAAGATGCTGATCTGACACAGCTGGCTTGGAGACATATGAATGACAGTGTCCATAAAAGCTCAGTCCCAGGTTCTAACTTCAAACATACCCCTTCCTGGAATGTGTTTGGAGACATCTGTCTTGAGTGGGGATGCCCTTGAAGGTTACTTCTTGAAGCAGAGAAAAAAAAAGATTTGCCATATATGGTATGGGTTGAGTAACAGCATCCTCTACTTGTTTTTGCTAGTTTTAATAGAATTGCTTCAATATTGCTTCAAAAATTGTGTGCAATACTACACTAACAGTTATACCTACATATGCATATACCTACATATATACAGTGTAATAAATCTTCTGACTAAGTTCTTTTGGTCTAACCATTTTCATAGTAAATCCTTTATTTTTATAGAACTCTATTTTTCTATAAATATAAAAATATATAAATATATATAAAATATATCTTTGTGTATAAATATGTACAAATATTTATATTTTATATAAATATGTATGTGTTTGGTTTGTCATCCTTTATTTTGTGGATCAAGGCTGTATAAAGGCCCAGTTAAAACCCCTACAATCCTTTACATATAAAACGTTGACAAAATCTGGGTCTACTGCTGGAGGCAGCCACGCCCGGACTCCTCTCGGAGGAGTTTGGAAAGCGGGGAGAGGGGTGCCTTTCTGTACCTCGTGACTCAGTGAAAGTCTTCTCTAATAAAGTTTGTCTGGAGCTTCCACAGCGCCCGCAGCCTCTGCCCGGGGCGCGGTTCCCGCGGCGCTCTGCGGGCGCTCCCCGCAGATCGGAAGAGCG
>JAYDZK010000113.1:133195411-133235468 GCA_034509185.1 Euphonia xanthogaster
TCTTCTCTTCTCTTCTCTTCTCTTCTCTTCTCTTCTCTTCTCTTCTCTTCTCTTCTCTTCTCTTCTCTTCTCTTCGGGGGCTGTGGATGCTGCTTTGTACTTAATTAACACATTCTTTTTAAGTTTGTAAAGTACCTGTGCATGGGTGACTTCCTGTTGGTTCTGTAACAAGCCACGTGTTCCTGGCAAGTCTCAGCTTCAGATAAAGAGAAACTGCAGCCACAGGAGGGCAGCCGTTCAACACAGCATGCTGAAACTTCAGCCTCTGCTATAAAACGTGATGAACAGGAAAACGAAAGAGTTATATTGAACTAATACCAGCCAAAACAACTGGCCTTATTCCTTCCTCTCCTGTGTAAGTTACCATGATAAGGTGCTCCAAGTGTAGCATAAAATAATTTTTAGACAAGTTAAAGATGAAAGGGGCTTTTTTGTGTTCTCTCAAGTTATGTATAGAGTTATAGCAATCTCACAAAATTTATTTCTTCCCTTTCTTGGTAAAAATGTGCAGCAGGCAGATGTGCAATTCTGGGGAGGTGCTTTATCAGGGTACTTTTAACACTGCCATTAATTTATTGCAATTATTCCTGTGTTGTTTGGTGAAGGAGATGTGGTTTAACTTACACCTATGTTTAAATATTTGCTTTCTTACTGTATATTGTATTCAGAATACTATTTAAATAAGTAGTAATTTATTAAAACAATAAAGCGATGAAAATAATGTGTTCAGCAACAAAATTAAAGATACATGACTTCGTTATAGTCTTAATTGTAATTAAATTAACTTAATTTTACAGAAGTAAAACAACCCAGCCACGTGAAAATGAGCTTTTTAGTGAGGATGGAGGGGAAAAAAAGCTTCCATGAAGGAAGTGTTGGAAATGCAGCCCTATTGCAAAGCTCAAGACTGAAACTAGTTCAGCATCCATTAGGCAATGGCTGTGTTTGCCTCACTGGCAGAAGAGTGAAGGGCATGCTGCACTTCCTGGCCTCCCCACCTCTAGCTCAGACAAGATGCCTTCTCCTTCTCTCTGCTCCTTCAGCACAGAAACCCTCCCTAGTTCCCATTGCCTTGGTGCAAAGGAGCTCAGGCTGCCTAGGGAAGGACACACACAAGATAGATATTTCCATCTATAACTCCACGGATCATGGTCACTGTGAATTATGGACCAAATACATTTGGACATGGCTGTGTCTGTGTCATGTAAGGTGCTGACTGCATGCAGTAAACCAGTGCTAAAAAATTACAGGGATTCAGGCTTTTTTCCCCCCCCAGGTTCTTGGGAAAACTGCCTGAATTCACACCTGAATGCAGGCATGACATCAAGCCACTTGGTTTGACTGCTGCACTTACAGTACAAACATAGTCAGATGGCAATAGCAAGGAGAAAAATTATTTGATGAACAACATTAGATTTTTTTTTATTTTTTGTGTTCATGTGTCCTGAAGTAAAGCCAGTAATTTTAACTTTGTATTTTTAAACCCCAAGAATCTTTTCAATTCCTGACTGTGGCATCCAGATGTTCATCCCTAAGCCTGAACAGTATTTTTATGGCCGATGTTAAGCCAAGTCTAATCTCTGGATTTTTTAGTTGCTAAATTCAGCTTTGGATACTTTGTGGGGTCTATCTCACAAAGCTCACTTCAGCAGGCAGCTGTACCCTGCTGAGCTCTGCTACGGGGTCCCTGCCCTGAGCAGGCAGTGCCAGCCACTGCTCAGAATGAGGAACCTGCCTGCTAGAAGTTTTACTGATAATTTTGTTGTCGTAACTTTTTCAGATACCCACAAGATGGTGCTGCTATCCTTTGGTTAAACCCTGCACTGTGGCTGGAAAATGGCAAAGAGAAAGTAGCAGAGAGATGGAGTCAGGAATGTCAGAGGTGTTGCATATATCACATTGCAAAGTTGACATATTTTCTGACAAGTATAGATGGACCTTAATTGCAGTGAACAAAGCCTTCATAAAAATATCTTAGTGGAGGACAGTAAAGTACAATAGACCACTGTCAGTATCTAACACATCAACAAGGGGAAGCCAAATAGCAATTTTTAAATATAAAATTCAACCTTTCAGTTTATAACAAAAGATTCCTTTCTAGCCAAATCTCATCTAGATTGAAGCTCTTCATTGTGGACCCTACAATAAAGCAATAGTACTGCTATGAGGAAAGGATATAGCTTTTTTAGTTGCTTTTTCGTTAAGGATCAGAAGGGATAATGGAGTCACTTGCTCCTGTCATTTTTATAGAATAACCAAATGGTCTTCAGAAAGATAAAAAACCTAAACCACCGCTTTTTCTAGTTCCACATATGTAGTTTTGAGACCACTGTACTACTCTTGTAATGCAGCAAAAGAAAAAAAATATCCCAAGTATGAATTTACTCCAATAGAAAATATTTGTATTAAACAGAAAGAGATTAACCTATCCAGACAATATGTGGCAAATGTTGTGATTGGTCTTTTACACCCAGGGAGATGCTGAAGCCGGCCAGTTCCTGCACACTGGTGTCAGTCTCTTGCCCAGAGCCACTTCACACTGGCAGGTGGCACAGGACAGCAGTTGTGCCACTGTCCTAAGGAGCAGGGCAGGTAGGAATGTCATGTGGAGAAATGATCTTGTGCCTTAAGCAAGGAACCATCATCATTCCACCCATCCCAGACTCATCACGGCAGAGAGAGGAGTTCTGGCGGCATGTTTGATTACAATATAGAGAAGAATGAGAACTTCAAATACAAAGGGAAGGAACATATTGGGGATACTTCTTTCATTCTTATGGTGAGAATTGTCTTTTCTATTTAAGTGCTTGAGGGAACCAAAATCCAAGAGTGACATAAACTTTAACAGCCCAAATAACAGGTCACATTTCCTCTGTTCAGTGGAGAGACTGAATTCATAACTGCTGTGCTGGGGTCACCATGCTGTGAAGTGCATCTAAATTCCATGTCAGTCACTGTGTAAAAAGCAGGCCAGGATACTTTGTAATAAAGAAATGGATAGGAGCACCTGCTTCTCATATCTGCCTCTCAACTTTTCATTAAATGCTCATGTTAAGTTGAAACAGCTGTTATTTCTTTCAGCACATGTAGATAAAGGGAAGTATTAAATATACCAGGGGCCTATGGCCCATACACTGCCTGGTTGTTCATTAAAATTCAGATGCGGTGGTTGTGCCCCTTGACTGACATCAGTGCATTGGCTGGATGCTGCCTACAGCATTAGAGATGGCTCACTGCTGCCATTTAAAATGTGGTTGTCCCAGATCACACCACTCTTGGTGGAGCCAAGAGGTAGCTTAACTCTTAGCTGCATTCAAAAGGCATTTGTGCTCTTGCTGTCAGATGACCCAGGTGGGTGTCCCTACCTGTCTATGAGAGCCATGGCATGCTATATGAACCCTGATTTGCTCTTATGTGGCAGGTTAAGTAGCCATGTGGGCATGTTGCTGATCATGTTTCTTATGCCTTTGCAAAGTTTGATTTATAACATTTACAGATCCATTGTTCAGACAGCATTAATTGGCATCAAGGACAGGATGGAGTCTTTCCAACACTTGCTGGAAGCCTTAGGAAAGGGGCAAGGTTAGAGTTGGCTCCAGTGGGCAGCAGATTGTGTCCAAGATAACCAGATCGACCTGCAAGCCATCAGAGATTAATTTGAATAGCAGCAGAAGACCAGCCATTGCAAGCAGGGCAAGAGCCAAGGTGCCTTGATCAGCCTCCTGAGCTGCTCTAGACACAACCTGAATCAAAACTGCTGGGCAGCGACACGCTTGGATGGATGGGAGAAGATAAGCAAGGGCCAAAAGGAGTATAGCAACCCAACTGCCTGGCCTCCTAAGCCCAGGCATCACTGTTGGAGTGTATGTCAGCCACCTTTGCCCAACAGACCCTCCATATTGACCTCCACTCTCATTGTATCCTATGATTAAGGAGGAAATTGCTGACCACACTTCCTCACCTTGGCATAGTCATAGCCCAGAAGCAGTAGCCCCTTCCTTACCTACCTTGAGCACTTAAAGTGCCTAACTGCTTTAGTAAAATATCCCTCATTTATCAGCACGAATCCAAAGCCTAGCCCTATACTAGTTACTATGAAGAAAACTTTATCCTGGCCCAAACAAGCACAGTGTTGAGCAATATGAAACTACAATGGAGCACTTAGACATGTTCAGTTTACTCAATCAAGCTGATGTTGGAAGAAATCTCCTCTGTCTAGGCTTCTCATGGAGGACAAGCCTTCAGCTGACACCCATGGGTGTAGCACTCTCACAGCTTCAGCCTAATAATGCAGATCCGACACACAGACAGAAATTGTCAGACAGGGTTGGTCAGTTTTTGACAAGATTCACATTTCCTGGTGCCATCCTTGGCAATGGTTTCTGTGCCTGAAGGCGAGATGCAGAGGAATGTGGTTGCTGACAGTCTGGTCAGAGAGAAAGCCAGATAAACTTTCCCAGGAACGGTTCTGGGGGAGCTTGAGAAAGCTCAGACAAAGAATTAAAATAATCTTTAATCTTTGCAGCTGGTGTTTGGAATTTGTTGTTTACTTGTAAGATGTTTGCAAGAAGGGTGCTCCTAATTAGCCAATGATGTGAGGGATGTTGACTGAGGACCAATCAGGTCCAGCTTTCTCAGAATTGTCTATAAAAAGAATGGGATGTCTAATAAACTTCTCCTTTGCCTTCTGAAAACGTAGGAGTTGTGTCACATAGCCATCCCTAATATAACAGTGACAGAGGAACAGAGGGTTGTCACCTCCACTGGCAAGACAGAGATAAACCAGCTTTGACATCTGCTGGAAAGGGGTGTTAGAAAATTGGGAGACAGAAGTATAATGTTTTGTTTCTCCTTTTGGATGGCCATAGGCAGGTGGCTCCCACAAAGCCCATACTGCAGAACTTGTGGGTGGGAGCCCACTGCTAATGGAGATCTGCCTCCAACTTCTGTTTCCAGAAGATATTTTTGCTTACCACTTGTCCTTGTCCTGGTTATTAATTTTCACTAATGACTGGCACCTGCTCAACTTTGTTATGGACACCAAGGCCCAAATCTTGGTGCTGAATTTATTGTTTATCCCTTCAATTAACATGGTGAAAACCTCCCAAGATCCCATGCAATGTTTCATTAGTAAGGGCAAACCTGTCCCTCTGGCCTTGATGTCTCTACAGCCATGGCACTGGGATCTATCAATTTTTCAGATGTGGACCTTCTCCAAACCCATGCTGTAGAAGGCCAGTGGGACCAGTGGATCCCAATCACTCTGAATGCTTTGGTGTAACTCCTTCAAACTGCACCACCTTCACCACCCAGTTCATCAGAGCATAAAGAACAATACCACACAGATCTCATGTCCACCAAGGCAGCAGCTGCCCTCCTCAAGGGCCTTCAGGGATTATTGTCACTGCCAGCTCCTCTTTGAATGCACCCTTTTGGCCCATTCAAAAATCAAATAGCGACTGGCAGCTGACAGTAGATTACTGGGCTGTCAACAAAGCATCAACAATCCCTTCATGTGGCAGTCCCATCTATCTTGAACCTGAATTTTCCCACTGAGTGTGGCTGGGAGCCACCGATGTCTTTCAGGATTTCTCTGCAGCCCAAGGACTGCGAGTAGTTTGTGTTCACTGCAAATCCATTCAATATATGTTTGCTCATCTTCCTCAGGGATTTATTCCTAGCCATGTAAGTGCACACGTTTTCAAGCTTTTGTAACCCTTTAAGGGTGTGCATTAGTGATATATTGATGACATCCTTGACAACAGACTGCACTTCTGCCAGCATCATGATCGCGTTTTCAGTATCTTGATGTAGTCATTCCAGAGCTTAAGTGGCAAATACCTGCCAAATGTGTGTCCCCTCCCAACATCTTGTGCACTCCCAATCTACTGGCCTTGGGAAACCTTCAATCAATACCTTAGGGCAACAATTTCCAGGGTTTAGGATGAGAATTTATTTTAGATAGGGTTCAGCTTAGTATGCTAATTTTGTTTTACAGAAGGCAGTTATCTGTTAAATTGATTACACTTTGATATTGCACATTCAGACGGAGCAAGACTGTAAAAGATCACATAGAGCTGTTCTTGCAAACAGTTTTCAATAGTTTACAGAGTTTCATAGATGTTCTGGCATTTGAAACTTTGTAGAGTATATATCTACTTGTGTATGTTCAATGAACCTAAAGATAGCTTACATTTATCTATGGTTTAGGATGCATTTTGAATTTGATCTAGTTGTTACTAAAATAAATCTTTTTTTGTTTTGCTTTATTCATGAACTTGCACTTATCTAGAGAATATAACCCTCTGGGGTACTCTGCAAAAGGCAATGCAGCACCAGATCCTTCCAAATTGTGGTGGGGTAGCCTTATTATCCCAGCACATTACCAAAGTTAATAAACCTTTTTGTAAGCAACACTAATTGTCTGTGTTTGAATGAAATTCCTTTCAGTGACACTAACTTCTTATAGCATACTCAACACTACCATTAATATGTTGGCATAACACTCTGCTGCTTCATGTGGCTATGCTCAATTTGTGAATCTGTATCAATGAAAGTAACGTGAACATCTTCTGCATTCAGCTATTTTCTTGCCAGGACCCTTTGCAGAGCTATTAAAGAGCATATTATGCTTTAAGATTATATATTGCTGGCAAAGAAACCTGACATCACCAACCCTGTTTCTGACACGACTTATTTGTCTGCAAATGTCAGCCTACACCGAGACCCATTTGAAGAGATTAATGGCCATGGGAGTCTGCAATCATACTGGCTTTATGAAGTACTCTTCATCAGGGTGTATCATAGCTCTGCTCTTTCCTGTATGGATTGTCTTGGTCAGAACTAAAATCTTAATAGCAGACTGATGATATACATGCCAACATGAAATATACTTACAGGAAGATATCCCAGAGACTGTTCTATAAAGACACCACTCATATCTGATGCTGCTGGACCTGAATCTGGTAAAGAATATGACTGTGAGGGCAGGGTGTCTTACTATTCTGTAAATAATTCATCCTCCATAGCCACAAAACTGATACGATTTCCAGACTATTCTTAAATAGTTCATATTTTAGGAGACCAAGAAGCAGTTGCATACATAGAGCACCTTGCAAACTCCTTCCTGTTGTGCAGTGCACTGCAACCTTTTGCTGTGAATATTTTTACAAAGTTCTCTGAAGGCAGAACAGATCCCACAAATTCAGATTATGAGATGAGTTCCGATAAGGGTCTTTTGACAGTTCATCTGTGGTGCTTAGGGGATTCTCAGAGAGGCCACTGTGCTCCTGGATCACTTCTCTCAGCCTACAATTTGCCTTGTACAAAGCTGACACTATTCCTCTCAGACATGTCAAGGTTCACTGATGGCCATAGGATCTGTTACACTGCTGCTTTCCAGTGGAAATAATGCCACCCTCAGGGCCTTTTGCAGAGGGATGTAGCTGAGTTCCAATCTCAGCTGTAGAGGTGAGCTGAGCGGCTGCTCTGCCCTCCAGCACTGTTTGCCGGATGGACTTGGTGGGCTACAAGGACCCAAGGACATGGTTCAGGATAAAGCCAGTAGTGCTATTTGTATTACATGAAGACTGAGGATCTTAAAAATTCTCAGTATTAGAGCAGCTTTTACTGCTATTTATTCTGTTGCAGTAGTAGTATTATAATTTCAATAGTAGCAAGACCTAACACTGAAGGGTTTTAAAAATTTTTTCCTAGGTTATTAAATGTGAAATTTTAAAGATTATTTTCTCAGTAATAATTCATCACTGTAGGTGGTACCCAGGAACACACAGGCAGCATGCTGGAGAATCTCCCACAGCTCAGAAGTTCCTCCCTCCCAGCCTGGAAACAATGGAAAACAGGCACAACCTAAAACCTGGAAAACTAGCTCATCTGAATGGCTTGTGCTGCCAAGATGCCAACTCCGGCCGTGATGGTGGTCACAGCTCCAGCTGTCTGTCAGACGCAGCAGTGCAGGTGCTGGAGCAAATTAAATCCTCTTACCACCTAATTTGTGTTCATCAGGCTGTGTGAAACAAATTTGTGACTTCAGTCCCTTTTTAGGTGCACAGGAATTTGAGTCTGTGAAACCAGGGCTCACCAGTTACATTTGAATCACTCTCACCCTTCCACGCCTTGAACTGCTGGATGTCCAATGCTGGGCCACTGTCAGCAGCAGGATGGATTAGAAATGAACCCACAATGAACCTGCACACAATCTCTTGTATTCAACAGGCAAAGGAAGTGCTGGGCAGTATACCAATATAGCTATAGCTGGGTCACTGCATCTTAGGGGAGACAAGATAAACCCATATGGGAACTTTTTACCTAGAGCATTAGTTATCCTTTATCTTCTCCGAATCATCTCCTACACTATGTAGAGACCAAAAAAAAAGAACAAAATGGAAGATAAATTAAACTAAAGTATTAAAAAAAAACCCTGAAATTTTTATGTTGAACAATTTCATTATTGTTTAGAAATTGGTGATTTGTCTTTTGGATATATAATTAATCACAGGCAGTCAAGAAGTAGAGTTAAAACTTTTTTCAGTCTTGTATTATTTTGACTCATAAATTTAATGTATTTATTTGGCTAAATGCAGGTAAGTATCAGTATTACATTTAACGTTTTCTGTATTGTCAGAATGTACCTTCAACCATCTAGAGCCTGATAGTGCAATAGGTTTTTCCACTATAAATTTTGTGATCCTTTAGGATGGCAAGAAAATTGGATAAGTTCCCAAGTCCAAGATATATTTTGTGCCTAAGGTACCATAGGCCTAAATAGAATGAATAAAATTTTAGACTCAAATGACAAATGATATCATATCTCCAGCATATTTCAGTGCTTGGTTTTCATCTTTCATTTCCATGTAATTCTTGACCCTTTGCAGTCAGATTTGTCAAATGAACAATATTTTAGAAAAATGGATGAAAATCTGAGAAGAAGGTAAGATGCAGAAAAGATTATAATCATGCTAAGAAGCCATATTTCTGGAGCAACTGAGATTAATTATTAGTAAATCTTATTCCATGTTCATCAGGGCACAAAATTTAAATAAGTAATTTCAAGCACAAAAACTTTAAAAATAAGTTAACTAAGTTAAATCTATATTAGCTGAAAGCTGCCTTCATGCAGGTGCTGTAAAAGTGTTAGAGAAATGAAATGTGTAGTCCCAGGCACGTACAGAAGTGGTCAGAGGTCACTCCAAACAGGCAGGTATGCAGTGGAATCTTTGAGGAGTTCCAACAGGGATATGGTGCAGCTGTGGTACAGCTGACATCCCCTGAAGTCCGTTTAAATTGTCCTCAAGATATTGAAATTCCTTTGAATTTCCCGGTTTGGCACAGTTGTTACAGATTGAAACAAGTCACAAATGGTTTTGTATTTACATCCACTTCTGCAAAGAACGCAGAATTTTATTAATAAGGATCATCACAGTGAGATCAGCAAATTTTCACTCAGTTGATCTGGCCCAAGAAACCTCTTCCTGCTAAAGAGTATATACTGATAACTGTATCAAAGCAGATAATTCCTGTGAGAAGTACAACTACCACACTATAAATATGAAGGTTTTGGCTTCTAATACCAGGTTTCACAAAACTGAAATATTGATGATGGTCTTCATTTTCTGGAAAGATTTAATACCACAGTAGTAAAACACTGAAAGGGCCTTCTTGTAAAATTCAGTAGCTGGATAGCACTTTGTAATATTCAACTGGCAAAATCACAATACATTTTTCATTATTATGAGAAAAGGAGAAATTAAAAATTCATTGTTAGCTGTATGTGAAGTGATCTAGTATTAAAGAATGAAAGAGAAAATGATTATTCTTTATTGCATGAAGTTACAGGAAAATCCATCTCACTGGATTAGATAATAGTTCCCAAGCTTTTTAAAATAAGATATTAAAACACCTCTGACAGCAATTGAAATGCAGTTTGCCTTAATTAAAGGTTGTTCTGTTTATCTGTGTGTTTCATGTTACATTTCTTAACATGCTCATTAGATGGGCTTTGTTGCTGAGGTTTTCTGGTGGTGGTGGTTTTTTTCTTCCTGGTACACTGGTCCTAAATTAAGAACTGTAGTTATGAGGCAGGGGTAGTGCATAGAGTGAGACTATAACTTCCAGTGTAAGTCCCATCTTTCACTTTCCTCCTGACAGGGGGAAAAACTGAACCCATAAAATGCAGGATTATGTATTTATCAAGTTCATGAATGAACTGACAGGGAAATGCCATAAAGGAAATGTACGTATGGAAATATATGGAGTTTAGACTGATTTATCATAAATTACAATCAAGTTTATTAATCTAAAAGAGTGGAGTTGACTAGGAATAACAAAATACACAAAGATGCATGCTTTCCTGTAAAAGAAGAACCTGGAAGGCAGCTTCTCGAAACCATTCCTGAAAGGGCTGAGTAATGTAAATATCATACAGTGCAAAACCCAAAATAATAATCTTGAATTGGCTTTGAAAAGGCATCATTTCAAAACAGAAGAAAATTTACCTCTGCATATAGTCCTTGGCCTGGTTGTCTTTGAAGACAGAACCTTGGAGGCAGGCTGACAGAGACAATCAGCTTAGACTGGCCTCTAGGCATAGCAGTTCTCAAAACCATGATTGAAGCTCATGATAGTTGATGTTTAATGTGAAATTTTATTTGGGAGGAGGGGATGTAAACCAATACAACATGAAAAAAATAGCCTGGAAAGGATGAACTCAGTGGAAGGGAAAAGCTGCACTGCTCTGAGAAACTCTGAGGTTGTGGTGAATCTCTTAATTCCTCTGTGTGTTCATAATTTTCTTTCAGCTAGCTTTACTCACAACCTTTCTTCACAATCTGTGTTGCATACTTTTTGACAGTTCAGTGGTCCTTATGGCCTTCCTAATTTCCTCTTGCATCCTGGACATTAGCATTTTTCCAATAGAGAGTAACACTACATTTTATACTCTCTCTGTCAACCCGCTGTTCTAGATTTAAGCAATGATGCACATCCACATTAACTTTGTTGTGTGCCTTATGGTCCATGTCATCACAGAATAATACAATGGCATTTGGAAACATTACTTTGCTTAGTAATCTTCTAAGCAAAGCAATGTTTCCAAATGCCAATGCCACCGGGGCCAGAGCAATGCCCTGGGGGGAATTCACCATGTGGGATGGTTCTATGAAACTCAATTTTCTGCTATGTAAACTGGTCAGTTAATTCTGTGATTTAATCGGGACCTGTATCTTGCATATGGGAAGAAGTTTTGCATGTGGGAAATCTCTGGATCAGTCCTACAACTGAGATGAACCGAGAGATGCTCATTGCATATTTGTATGCTTTGTTCTGAGATGAGAATATCTAATATGTAGTTTATGCCCACTTGTTTCTGGATTGGGCAGGGCACCTTTCACCTAAAAAGTTCTTCTCATCTGTCTTGCATGTATGTGGTTCCAAATGTTCCCAGCTGTACCATAGGGACAGGCAGTGAAATGCTGATCATGAAGGTTGAAAAAGGGCTGGTTTATGACCTGATTTATCACACTGTACTGTCTGCAGGAAAGGCTAACAAAACATGAAAGAAAGCAGGTCGTTGTTCATCAGGGTGACTTCTCAACCTCCTTAACATGGAGGTTGAGAAGTCCTCGTGCCTTAGTACAGTTTATTCCCTATCTCTTTATTGCCAGAGAAAGGATATTGGATTGCATATGGTCTGATACAGTATTTCCATTCCTCTGTAACCCGTTAAACTAAATAGCCTCAAGCCGACCTATGGTAGCAAGGGAAGAACTGAAGGCGTTTTTTCATAGCTGGTAATCTGAAGAGCTGTAACAAATACTGGATGTCTCTTCTTACTGACTGTCATACTATTGTGTCACTATCTTCCTTCATAGGTTAATGCCTGTTTGTGATGAGGAACATCCACAAGCTGCAGTACCATGCTTTTTTTACCCCAAAGCTGTGCTTTGACACAGAGCAGGTGTAAGGCACTACAGATTGGCTTCTTCTGGGCAAATTAATGTTTCACCCTCCAACCTGGAGTTACACATCAGTGTACATTGAAGAAGTGTCTTGAATAATATAATCTGATTGAGCTCTTTGTTCCTTTCAGGAAGCTAGTGTTGAGTCCTGGCTCTGACCAGAAAAGCATTGTGCCCACAAATCTGTTTTCAAAATCTGTAATACTGAGATATGATTTTTTGCAAAACATTTTCCAATTACAGGATTGTTGGATATCTGAAGTCCTTAAAAAAACTTTTACAAGAAGACTGACAGATAAAAGTAGGTTCAACAAGTATTTTTACTGCAGCTTTAAAGTAGTTCTAAAATTTTATTACTTTATTTAAGGCCCCAAGCTAAAAGATTTATCAGTCTACAGTAAGCAGCATCCTCTCATAAGAGCTCAGCAGTAAGCAGACAGCAAGCTGCACTACTTGAATGAAAAAGTGAAGTATCATATGAACTTTACTGTATTGGAAATTGATTAAAACAGCCTGTGGCCTTCTCACTAAATCACAAAAGAGACTTACTACTGTGAAGGCTATTTTCCCCAATTCTTCAAATTATATTCCTACTAAGAATTTTGGTTTCTTTCATTTTCCAAGCTGCTCACCTCTGGATAAAGCAAGTGTGTCTCCAAGGGGAGACTCAGGAAATGGATAGAGCTCTTGCTCATATTCAGTGCTCAGGATCCAGAAGGCTCAGCTCCCCTTATGAGCAATGGTGCCTGCTGAATGTTCTTCCTTGCAGAGAGAAGGCTAAAGGAGGAATGGCATAACTTGTTCCTTCTGTCATCAGCAAGATGAAGGCTCTGAAGAGGGTCTGCAGTTCTGCAGCTGGGTCTGCTAATGCAGTACTTGGAAGAGGAAATAACTTTTGGAAACATTCATAAGCCTCTAAATGTGGTCATCAACAGGTGAAATGCAGCAGATTTGACACTTCCCAACTCACCAGCAGGCATCATGGTAGACACATGAGCATCTGTATTTTAAAAGACAGAAAATAGTTTTATTGGTTTTTTTGAAGTCCAACTGTTCCCAAACACAAATTCAGAATCCCTCTGAGATGTGTCTTTATTGTGTTAAGGGATGCTGCCTAACTGGGCATGGACACAGAGGTGGAAGACATTTCATGTTTTACCAGCAGAAGGGTGAGACAGCACAGAGAAGCATGAAACCAGCAAACACCTGCAGCCAGATCTGCACTGAATGTGCCATCATGGTACTAATTAAAGCACAAACTCAATCAAAATGCAAACTTCAGAGAAGTGGTTGCAGCTTTCTGCTCTCTTCCAGAAGAAAGAAACGTGCTTGGCAGTGTCTGTCTTATGTGCTCTGTTTAGGGCATTTTACCATTTAGATACAAAGCTAGCAGGTAGTACAAAGATTTATTAATTTTCTGCATATGGAATGCACCAGATTTTGCTGCTGCTTGGTTCTGCTTCAGAGAGATAGATATGGATAGGGTTTGTTAGTTAATGTGATTTTATCTTGAGCTAAACAAAAAGTGCAGATAACTTGGAACATAATTATTTCTCATAGCTCTTCTTATTTCCAATTTATTGTAGATTTTATCCTTTGTCAGGGCCAGGATGGTATTTTATCTGTGGCCCAGCAGTCTAAATTTCCAACTAAGGGAAAAAAAATTATAAATATTTTTTCTGTGTGGGAAAAAAAAAAAAAGAGCAACGTTCCCTACTGAAAATCAAACTGCTTTTTTATATCTCAGCAGCAAAACAGACTTTTCTTTCATTCTCATTTTTGTTCTAAGTATATATTTCATCCTGCAGTTGAGATTTTTTTCTTGATAAAAGTTTAACTGAAAAGACTGAATTTCAGAGAAAGTCCACTTTTTGAGGTATCATATTCAAGCTCTAAAAATATTGACCATATTTGATTCTGATTTGATTTTACTTATATACTTTCTTTGTATTTCACTCATGAACCATGTCATCATGTATAGATTTGCATGTAAAAAAGAAAAGTACTGACTCACAGTAAAGGCCAGATGTGCTGAAACTGATCTCACTGGCATGCAAAACTGATAGCTATTGTGATTAGATTTTAGCAGATTTTATAGGGTAAAGGACATTGGGGGGAACATTCATGTAATCTGCCGGGTGTTGTCCATGATAAATGAGAAAATGGGCAAATGCTAAAAATCAAGACAAACTGGTCATCTACTAGACACAAGAGCTACCTCTTATTTATACAATAAAATATTACAAAATCTATTTTAAAAGTCCTAAAAGTGATAAAGAAAAAGTAATGCTTAAATCAAAATATTTCTTTATGTGCCAAGGACTGCTCTGAGGCACGAGGGGGGGCAGAATTCAACTTAAACAAAATATTCTACACCATCCTGCTTGGCAATCCTTCCCTAAGGCAGGGACCTGTTATCTGGGTAGAATCACAGCCAGCTGGGACACACAGTCAGTTGGAAAGCTGCTCCCAGAGGTTTGCTGTCAGAAAGGTGTCTCGAGTGGACTCCCAGGAGAATGTCTCAGAGCTGGTTCTATTTGATATTTCCATTAGCCACCTGGATGATGGAAGGGAACGTATGCTTATGAAATTTACTGACAGCTCCAAGGCAGGGTGGATGGCAGGTGGTATGTGGGATGGGATCAGAATTCAAAATTATCTTGGTGCACTGGAATGGGAGGAGGTTAGACAGGGAGGAGGGAGGGAGGGGGAGAGAGAAGGAGGGAGAAGCAGGGAGAGAGAGGCAAAAGAAAAGCTCTACATTTAAAGAAGGGAAAGAATGTTAGCAAATACAAAATGGAGATTAAATGGCTAGCATTTAGCATAATGGGGAAGGACGTGGAGCTAGAAGTGGATCAGAAACTGGCTGCAGTTTTGCCATGGAAGAGGCAAAGTTACATATTGGGAGCAATAAATGGAAGAAGCAACATAACCCTGGAGAAAGAAATCCATTATTGTTACTCATGTTTTTATCACAGACAGAACTAAGTACACATGAATGTTGCCTGAAATTATTCAGTTACTTCTTTCAGGAGCTGAGCCAATCTTTTATACCTGAATATTCCATATGGAAATGCACCAATAAAATAATTGTAGTGCTGTCTTTATGCTCAGTCCTGTAGCAATGATGCCGCTAGCTTTTAAGAATCAGTTGGCTTCCATTTCAGAGTCTGGTTTTCCAGAATTTATATAACTTGGAAATATAAAGAGAAAGTAATGCCAAGGTTAAATAAGAGCTATTTATCCTGGCATACTTATTTTTAAGCTTTGAATTTTTCATTCTATCCCACCCCCCCACCTGGCACTGTCAGTACTTTGCTTTCTTGCAGCTGCATAATTTCTTCACTTACACTTTCTAGTTTTAAAAAAAGAGAACCAAAAAAACCTCCAAACCAAAACAAAAAAAAAAGAAGCCCAAACCCAAAACTCTGCAGCAAAATCCCTTAGATATTATGATTCAACATGCTTTAAAATAAGATGGTAAATATTTATAGCTAGGTTAGGCATGGGGGAGTACTGCTTAATTCCCTCCACTACTTACATCAAGGAGAATGCAGTTCTGCTTTCAATATGAAAATGATTGGTTTGTTATTGTGTTCTTTCCCCAGAAAGAGATATTTTCAAATTTTCTCAGTCTCCCATCAATCTCTGGGTGGCTGTTTCATTCAGAAACTTAAGTCTATGTATACTTGATACTGACATTCATATCCATTGTGACAGCTGAGGAAAAAAAACACTAAACTGTATAGCTAAGTCAGTTTAGTCTCTGTAACCTTAAAAATGTATAAAACAACATTTATAACCTTCATGCCTTCTCTTGTCTACAGAAATGAGCCCTAGAGAAAACTATTAATATAGGGCAGGTAAAGAATCCTTCTTTTCACAATTTTAACTCTATATGCAGAAGAAATTTCATCTCCATCTAATATCCCATGTGTGCCCACGTACAGAAGCTGAGGTCAGTTTGCCTGAGTATGCATATAGTGAGTGATATGCTTTACCACCTGTGCTGTATGGAAATGTAGAAACTTATTTAACATATAAAGAACTTTTATTTAAGTGGCTTTCAGCATGGCATTTGTGCTGGGAGTATGCATGACTTTTTTCTGCATTGTTTGTTCTTGAATATTTACCAGTGTGCAAAAGTGGTAGCATTTGAGGTACAACTAGATATTATTGGTCATTCTACAAGCTGAAAAGAATCAAAATCTCTGGTAAAACAGAGCACAAATACCTGTATAATTCAGTCTGAACTTTAATAATCTTTCCCCCAAGTTCACAGTGCCTTCTTAGCCTGTCCTACTTTTCAAAGCAACCAAAGGCAGGGAAGGTATTTAGGAGGTCAAAAAACTTATCCTGTGAAAAGGTAGAGAGGCTGATAAAGAGAAGTCGTAAAGGAAGGACTTTTATAAGAATATTAACCTGAGAGGTAACTCATTTGTCTTCTTCAGGCAGTATCAGAAGACATGCAAATATTAAGTCGTCTTCTAGTAATCTATAAATATAAACAGGTAAATACTGGCTTCATAGTACTTGAGCAGAGCTATCAAACAGTGGGAAAAATGTCACTTTATTTCATTTTAGCTCTTCTTAAAATTTCATTTTCTGTTTTACAAAGAGGTTAAAAAGAGCACATGAGGGTTCACTGTCTACTTACAACACATGGACCACGCTTCATATGTAATGAAGGGTTTGTTGTGGCAAGGCTCCACTTGCACTTAAGATTTTTAGAAGGAAGGCATGGTAAGTAGAGGAGATTGAAAGAAGAACTTGCAGTTCCACTGTAACTCCTCCTTTGCCTCTATTTGTAGCAACACACAGGTTTCTGTGAAATATCCTTTTGATGTATATGTTCACCATATTGAAGAGAAGGCAGACCTAACTTTCCTGTCAGTACGTTGTCCAAACAGATTGAGTGACATTCTTTTAGACACATAAATATGTACAGATTCTGTGGTACACCATCATATTCTTTGACAAATTACAATAAAGTGTGATTATGATAACTTTGCTGAAGAGCAGCAGCAACTCTTGATTCAAATCTTAACAAAATACTACCTCATTCCTTACATTCTCCTTCATTTGTCTCCTAATATCTGTGGCCAAAATTATGCTTGTTTTAATTAATCATTCTTGACTTGTGGCTGTCAAAATTAACTGTAAGAGTTTGTTTTCTTGGCAGGTGTCTTTGAATCATGGATCTGGAAAGACATGTTTCTCATTCTTTAATGCACATTATGTGAAAGACCTTTCCAATTTTAGGCAACTTGCTGTCCAAAAGGAAAGAAATGACCTCATCTGTCAGTTCTATGTGTTTTGTCTCACAGAACGTTTGCCTCAAGCACAGCAGTGGAAGATGTATTTACAATGTCACCACAAGGATGACTTTACAGCATTTGTTCTGACTTTTCCAGAAGGTCTTGAGAAGGATGGGGCACTATTCCCACTCAATTTAGTAGGTGATAAAGATGAGGAAACCTGGCCTTTATCACCATTGTGACTGTGCAATGGAAAGTAACCCATGCTCAATATGTTGGTCTTACATACGTAAGCAATGGGTCTTGCCTGACCTGAATTGCTGCATTTGTTGTCCATCAATAGTAGTTATCCCTTCAGTCTCTTATGATTTTTTTTTACTTCTTCTGTCAGTGCCCACTTAAATGGAAACAATATGCTCCATGGAAAGCATGGAGAGTATATTCCTGAGAGGGTCCAGGTAGGCACTGATATAAAGATGAATTCTTCTGAAGACATTTTCTCATCCTTGAGCATAAGGTTTCTGATGACCTAGAGATAAGCTGACTCAAAAATATTACAGTTACAGAAATTTCTGTGAATCCACTGCTCTGAATGGATTTATGTACTTGTCCATTAACTGGGACTCTGTATATGATGTGCAAAGCTGTTTTCCCTTATGATTCAGTTTAAAATTCACTGTCTTCTGTAGATCTTCATTCCTTTCTTCTGTGTACACTGTAGACAATAGCAGGTTTTTTTTGTCTTTGTCCTTGCTTTCCTGCACAAGTGTTATCCACAGAAGGTTGAACACAAGGAGCTGTACCAGACTAACACTACGTGCAGATTTGCTCATGACTACTTAAAAAGTCATAGAAATTACAATAGAGAAAAGACCACAGCAAGCAGTGAGAACTTCTGTGCTACAACCTCACCAAAGCCCTCCCTGTAGGAGTGTACAGACAAAAGTTATGGTACTGTAAAAGCTTTGGTACTTCTCTCTGCCAGACTAAGTTTCACCCAGGCTCCCCACTGCAAATTAATCAAAGCTATTCTCCAGTAAAAGTAAGAGGTCTCAGTACAACTGAAAGGATGATACTTAGTTGTTGTCCTATTTCGATTCAGGGCATGGATTGTTTTACCAAACTAGGATCTACTGCTTTCTGTGCTATTAATAAGTGACAACAGTTAGTATATGATGGACCAGTTAATATCTGATAGACTGCTGAAAATAAATCATAAAGTTTTATAGCTAGGAAATCTTTCTCTGAGATGTTCTCTGAATTATTCAACAGAATTCAATAAAAGCAAAAACAAATTACCAAAAATATCACTTGGGAAAGCAGCCTTTTAAAACTAAAAAGTAAAGTCCATGAACAAGATTATTTAAGAATCTCGTCTATTTCAATTGGATTTGGGTTTTATTGTGTTTGAGGGAAATGGAAGCTAAACAAATGTAACAATATTAAGTGAGTCTTCAGAATCCATTTTGCTCTGGTTTACAACTACCTAGGAAAATGCAAAAATATCTAATGGAAGACACTCTGTGGCATTTTCAACTTCTCCATGTAGGCAGCACAGACCATCTCAATAGAACAACTCTTTCAACAAAGTTATCTGCAGAGTTATCCCTAATTCAGATTAAAGATCAGCTGTGCTGAAACTGATCTCACTGGCATGCAAAACTGATAGCTATTGTGATTAGATTTTAGCAGATTTTATAGGGTAAAGAACATTGGAGGGAACATTCATGTAACCTACTGTGATTCATCCATGATAAATAAGCAAATGGGTAAATGTTAAAAACCAAGACAAACTGGGCATCTTCTAGACACAGATAATAAAATATCACAAAATCTAAATGTGCATATAACCATCCAGAATAACAAAATTTGCATTACTCTCCCAGTCCCAAAAGCCTGATTCAAACTCTGCCCTAAGTGTCTGATGATTCAGCTTTTTTATCCCCTCCTCATTTCTGCTAGACAAGTTAGGACTTTCTATTCATTATTCAGCTATTCAGTCTATGCTGACTGTTGTAATTTATGTGGTTTTTTACCTCCCCATCTGTATAGAATTTTACCTTTTTAACCATCTCTCAAATCATAATTGCATTCACACGACAGACAGTAGTTGAGAAATTATTCCCACCAACAGAGGTTATTTATGATTACCAAATCCCATAGCCTCAGGGAAAGTGGGAGTCATGAATATTTAATTTACTGATAAAATGAGCCTTTCTGTGTAATGAATTGTTTGAAAGTCAGAATAAAACCAGATTTGAAGATCACTTATCTTCTAAAGTCAGCTTCTAGGTCCTGAAAAGTGTCAATTGATATTAGGAAAGCTCTTTGGCATGCATGCCACCTATTTTACATGTAGATATGGTTGCATGCATTTTAAATATTTCAATATCTGCATCCCAAAATGATACTTAGTAATTAGTAAATTTTGAATAAATTTGAAAGTCTACAGGGATGTTTCCCAGAACAAGACATGGAGCCCATGAAATCTATACAACTTCACAATTGCTTAAACATTCCTTTTATCTTTCCTCTGATACAAATGCCTTGAAGGAGATTGGAATGAGGAAAATCTACAGACTGGGATTAATTTTTCTACTTGAATCTGGAGTAGATACTTAAAGAGCATTGAGAGGAAAAAAGGGCATTCTAATTCTTTCCAGTATTTCCACTCTATCCTATTTACATGTTGGAGTCCCAGCTTTGTGCAGGAATAAAGTCTGCCAGTGATACAACTGATGTAACACTGATATTATGAAAGGGATTAGGAAATCAGCCTGGAAGGCTCCCAGTAATATCAGATAATCAGGGTGCAGCACTTCACACATGAAACTGTAAAATCCAGTTCAGCAGACAGCCTGCATGCAGCTGCTGCAGGGCAGAAACACAGGGCAGAGGCTTTTCCTGCAATGTCTACACGGTGCACGAGGTCATTCTAAAAAATGTGTTAGCCTGAGAGTAGCTAAAACTCCTCAGTGAATATCTGTTCATTTAAGTCACATAAGCAGAGGTTTTGTCCTGCCTTTTTGTCTCTTCAGCCATGCAGTATGCTGATGTATGCAGCAAGACCCTGCCAATGGGAAAATAGCACAGCTCATCTGTTAGGTACAAGGCCAGTTTTGCAAGCTCAATTATCATTGCTACTTGAGGCCTCCAGTTCCCTTACTGATATCACAGTCACACTGGTTCTGGGTCTCTGAGCCTCCAGACTTCCCTTGTGCTACACATCATGTGCTCATCAGTGGTGTCCTTTGACTCCAGCAGCATTTGTGAAATGTTGATCATGCAGGATATTGTTTTGCTTGGGATAGTGTTAAGGTTCTTCATAGTAAGTGGTGGAGCTGTTTTGGATTTGTCTTGAAAACAGTGTTGATAACAGAGGGATGCTTTTGTTATTGCTGAAAAGCATTAAAACAGAGTCAAGGCTTTCCTGCTTCTCACCTCATCCCACAAGTTAGCAGACTGGGGTGCAGGAGAATTTGGGAGGGGACACATCCAGGACAGCTGGCAACAACTGATCCAAGGGATATCCCATACCATATAGTGTTATGCTCAGCCTATAAAGCTGGGCAAAGCAGGAAGGGAGGACATTCAGGGTGATGGTGCTTTTCTTCCCATGTCACCATTATGTATGATGGGGTCCTCTTTTCCTGGGAATTTTTGAACCTGCCTGTCCATGGGGAGCGGTGAGTGAATTTATTTCTTTGTTTTGCTTGCCTGTGTGGCTTTTGCTTTGCCTATTAAATTGTCTTTATCTCAGTCCATGAGTTTTCTCACTGTTACTCTTCCAACTCACTTCCCATCCCAATAGGGAAAAGGGACCAAACAGCTTTGTGGGGCTGAGTTGACAACTGGGGTTAAACAACAACAGACACAAAACGCAGTAACTTTTTCATTCATTGAACTGTCATGTTCCTGACATTGGTCCAGATACCATTTAAAACTGCCTCTCCAAATTTCTGCTCCACTGACCATGTGGTAAAATCTACTGGAGGATTAAAGTTTGGGCCAGCCCTAATCTTGGGTTGTATCTGCCATTTCTGCTCCTGTGCCCAGGGCAGACCTCTCCCCAGAGGCCCTGAGAAGTGTGATGCTCTCAAGCTTTGCCTATTCTATGGCAAAGAATATTTGCCTACACTTCTGTGTACTGTATCCTTCTGTAGGTTTCACTTTGGCCAGCCAGCAAGTTGCACCAGAATTGTAACAATTTCTTTTTACTTAATGTAATAGTTCAAACAGGAGTTGAAGGGACTACCCTTGGGTACATCCACCCACAGGGATCTGAAGCACAAGGGGGCAATTTGACCGGCTGGCTCTGTTCACACCATTCCAGAACATGTGCCCTTGAATGAGAAAGTGTCATACCCTGTGAGATCCAAGAGGAGACAGACACTGCTCACACCTCAGCCTTTGTTGCCATGCAGACTTCCAGCATGCCCTCCCTAGCAGCAGGGCCCATGGCAGCTGGTCTCTCACACAGCTGGATGACATCTGACTGTGTCCTCTGAGACCTGGGGTGCAGCTGACAAGTCCCCTGGTGTCACATGCAGACATACCATAGCTGGGTAGCAAGAAGAGTTCAAACCAGCTTTGCCTGATGTCCAAGCCAAACTGCCTGGGCTTTTGCCTGATAACTCATATTGAAAGGTTATTCTTGCCTCTGATTCTGTCAGCTGGATGGTTTCTTCCAGTTCCTAGACTAATTCATGTTTCCTTAATTTCAAATTTTCAGTAAAGTTCTACCTTTAACTGTAGTTTTTCAAACTGATGTTAAGATGACGACTAAAATGTAGTAGATATTCTTACTGGTCATGAGTTATTTGTGAAGATCCCATCTGAGTCAGGCTCCAACACCATGTTGATTTAGCTAATTAGTTAGAAAGTATCTAGCAAAATTATTTTAATTGCTATGAATTATATCATTGTATTAAGATGCAACTGATCCATAAGGTAATGCTCAAAATTTATTCATTTCTGTGTTAATTATATGAAAGCTATTTAACAAAGAGTGCTATGAACCCATCATCTCCCTTTTCATTAAAGTTGTCAAGTTAAATTACATCATAAAAATACATTTATAACTCTATGAAATAGCTACATCATAAGCCTTAATATCTTATACAATCAAAATGCTGAAGTTTTATGTTATTTTTTCATAGACTGGAGACACTATCACTAGGCTCTTTCTGCCTAATCATGTGTTTGGGGGAATCATTGTCATTTCTATTCCTTTTGTTCAAATGTAAGGCCCTAATATCTGATCAGGAGAATGGGAAGTGCTTCATATGAGGAAAGACTAATCAAAATTGGAATATTTCAGTTGGTAAATTGGTATTGCAATGAGATATCATCACTGTTTCTATATAGGAAGTGCAGATAAGGAAAGAGAGCAATTTAGTGTAATAGACTAAGTTGGTAGAATAACAAATATATTTTATGGCTAAGAAGATAATCAGAAAGAAATTTCTAAACTTAAAGCATAAGGGGCTTGAAATAACTTTTCAATCACTGCAATAACTGAAAAAGTCTTACTTTTAAGGTAGCGCTTAAAGAGTTTGTGGAGAAAATTATGTGAGGGTGTTGCTAGTGATAGAAGATGAGTAGACTTATGTCCTTGGGGATATTTTTCCAGTCCTATGCATTAGGTTATCATATTAAATGAACCACAGAGATTGGTGATCACGAGAGGAACAATGACAGGCCAAGACACTTAAGTAAACTGCTCAGGTAGCACATCAAATCATCATGAAAAAAGAAGGATCAGGCCATGGTTCCATGTTTCAAATATATATATGTATATATATATAATATGTATATAAAATATGTAAAACCAGGTCAGAGAAAGAAACCATCTACCCAGAGTGCTACGAGGAATTTTTGTGCAAAAATATAGGATTCACTATGGGATGCATTGTATGTTAAATGACAATATTTTGTTGGAAGAGAGAAAATTTGGAGATGGTACAAAACTTATTATGGGATCTTCAAGGGATGGCTCAATGGCAGGGGAAAGAAGGAATCAAGATGGACCAGGCAAAGCAAAATGGAAGAGGGGTGTACAGGGGGCATGTTAAGTCAGCTGCTTCACAGCACACTTGTTTCACTGAGTCCCATGCATGATGGCTGTGGCCAATCCTCTACTTTTATTAAATGCTATTTCTAACTGTCCTGTGTGTGTTTGTTCTGAGACTACTTGGGTGACTTGCTAGTGAACTTCAAGCTGGGTTAGGAGGCTAACAGGACAAGAGCTTGGAGTGCCATCTCCTGGAGGGAGTGGGATCAGGAATAATGGATTCAGCTAACTCTAACACCCCATTCCCATATTCCAATTCAGTTACTTAGCTTTAACTACTATTTTATTTTATTTTATCATTTTATTTTGTCTACCTAAGAAGCATTCTTTAAATTCCTCCTTTTTTTTTTAGCAAACTCTACTTTAAAATTCTATAGCATTCATGGACATGATGTTGAAGTTTTTGATGGCTTTTTGTTTAGCCTTATTTTTCCTCATCCTTTCATTCTACTGTCAGTAGAGTGCACTCTACTTAATGAAACATTGAGAATACTGGATTTTGTTTTGGATGAGAAAGATAAGCCCCCTCTCTTTCTTTCTGTCACTGATTGCACTTTTTATTTTCTTTTATTTACATTACTCTACTTTTTAAACCTCCGAAAGTTGTTAAGGACTACATTTTAGGTAACTTCATGCTGTTTCTCATTGAAAATGAACCCCACCCCAAGTATGACAATTATCTTGGGTAGCTTTTAGAGAAGCTGTTGACAGATCTCTGGTTGAGTGCTTATAATAATCCTCAGGATTATAGCTGTACCTAATTGCAGGCACTGGAACTCCAGTATCAAATCTGTCCTTTCAATGAAGACTTACGCATGAAACTTTCATATATTGATGTCAACAAAATCACAGGTGCTCTACTTTTGGCAATTTTATTCTAGGTTTATCCCAAAACTTTGTAGTTTTATCTCTATGGAAGACTGACAGTTTAAAATGTTCAAATTAGTGCAAATGGTGCAAATCCCTTGTTTCAGCAGTGCAGTCTGTTTCCTAACTTCTCTAATAAAGGCTTGTTCATTGTGAGAAGCACTGAATGACATAGTTGTTACTATTACATCTGCTTATCTTTGCCTTCCAGAAGGAAACTCGGGGATAGTGTCTCAGCTTGAGTAAATCACCTCAATTGATTAATCTGAGTTAACCAGTTGATTTCAAACAGCAGAACTATCTATTGAAAGAAGTGTCATTTCTATTTAATATTTGAAGTCACATTTCTCTTTCTTCCTTTGCCATTTTTCACAACCACTCCAGCTGGGGAACAATCTTCCTTACAGGAGTCAGTGATCCTCTCCTATAATTTTATATCTTCTACCACTACCAGAAATAGCTGTTCTTTTTATTTTATTCTCACAAGCTGTCATTCCTTATTGAATAACATCACCTTTGATATCCACAATAAATATAAACCTGTGTTTCAAACATAGGAAAAACCCCACATCTAACAAAATCTGGTAAAAGGGTCTCTCTTTGGACTGCCTTTGGCCAGCTTGCAGCTCCCAGTTAGAATTTACTCCCACTGAGAATAATGATACAAGTCTTCTTTAAGCCTGACTTGAAAAATAAAAAAATCAGCTTCTTCTTTTTCACAATACACTAGTAAATCTGAAACACTTTTGAGGGATTTGGGGCTTCCTTTTTACATTAGGAAATTAGATTTTTGTCACTGAGTCTACCACGTTTGAAAGCCCATTAATTTTAAGGGGAAAACCTAGAAAACTAAAGGCACAGTTATCATGCTTTAGCAGAAGTAGTAGTCCTCTTTTAATACCTGGGAAAAAAACCCAAAAACCCAAGTTCTCCAGGAGGTACATACAGAACACCAGAATGTGAGCTTTAAACATGCTTCTGTCTCATGCTTGACAATAGAAGTAGCTCCTTTAGGTTCAGGTTTGTTATTTTAGGTGGTATTTAACTATTTAATTCAGCCATACTCACAGAAAAAATCCTGTTTTGCTCTTAATGCATTCCTTTCAGACTGGTCTTTGTTCCAGATACTATGACTGCTATTTATTAGTTCAAACACACTTGAAATGTTATGCTTTCTCTTAAAATGTCATTATTTTCCTATTAAGGTGATCAAGTTGTGCATCTCACTAATCTTTTGATGCATTCAATATATAATAGCAAAGCTGCCCAACTGTCATCTTCCATACACTTTTAGGATATCTTCTGTTTGTAGCAACTTATTTCCTTTAGCAAATATAAAGCCTGTAAAGTCATTGCATGGGTTATGGGTTTTAAGTTGTGAGTTATGATTTAATCATGAGTTATAATTTTGAGACTCATGATTGCAAATCCTGAGAAAGCATATTTACATTCTAATCTTGAAAATTGGTATTCTCAAAAGAGAACTATATTAAAGACACCTTTTAAAGAGAACAACTGTAATAGAGTTGGTGAAGTAATTAGTACCTTGTCCTTCTTTGCACATTGTTTAGAAGTGTGGTCAGAAGAGCCACAGACAAAGACAAACGAGACAAGAAGATTATGAAGGATGCTGGAAAAAATGAACCAAGTTTGTTCTGACAAGACAAAGTCTGATGTGTAATTCAGAGTGATTTCCCTTAGAAGGCTGACTGCTCACCACACAGAGTCATGGCATGTGCAGCTGCACATCTGCACAAATAATGAGTCTAAATAGTCTAAGATGTACTTAGGGTATACATTGAACTCTTTAGGGATTTTCCCTACACGTGTTTATAGCTCATATAACAGGATAGCACCCCACATGTGGTGGAGGTAAGAGCTGGAGAAGAAATAAATGATGTTGGGAAGCAGCCTGCATCGCCCAGCCTGCAGGAATCACACGTGGTCAGCTGCTCTGAGGCACTGCTGACAGTAAAAATGGGTGTGGGGACAGCACCTCCAGAGGAGACAGTGCCTCAGATGCAGAGGGTTGGGCACAGGAAGACTGTGAAGGAGCAGCAGAGCGTGCTGTGGGGGTTGGATGCCCTCTGTCCGGCACCAGCACCAGCCCAGACTGCAGCCAGGACATCAGACAGTCTGGTCAGAGTGGCTCTGCACTGCCCCCTTCACAGCCCAACAGAGGATGCCCAAAAATGTCCTCTCCACTGGAAGAAAAAATTTAAAAATGCCTGTGGATTACTGAAGGATTATGCTGAATGAGTAATATTCTTCCAATTTTAAAGCAATTTAGTGGCTGCTTAACTTTCTTAAAAGACCAGAATATCGCTGACCTTTCCTTTTTGATATATGGGCTCCCTGGCCATGTCTGGGCTTCATAAGTGCACTAGGGACCTCATTATTTTATTACATTTCAGAATTGGTGACTCAAGAATATGATTTTTCAAGTTATGCAGTTTGTGAGGACAATATCTTCATCTTGGGGAAGGAAAGAATATAGAGTAGTTTAACCACACACCTCCAAAGAACCTATTTGAAATTGTTTTGCTTTTTCAAGAAGTCTGTAGTTTTTCTGAGTTTTTACTCTACAAACTAATGTAGATTATGTCAAGCTAATTTTATGTTGACATGTTCAATAGAATGCATCTTTTGATATATATTCATTAAGGATACATTGAAAATTTCCTTCTTATAGATGTAGATGAGATGGTTTCATCCTAAGTACTGAATATTTTTATTTTAAAAATGTAGGGAAACAGAGGGACCTTAAAACAGGCTTTGGCTCTGCACAGACAAAATAAGGAAGTAGCAGGGGAGGGGTTTCTCTTTATTGAAAACTTTTTCTGTTAATTATATGCATGAATATAAATAAGTATTCAGAATGTCATTAAAATAAAATACCTGCAATAGCGTTCAGTTATTATTCTTGGCATTCCTCTCATACACTCCTGCTAAAGAACAAGAGGAGAGAAAAAGCACAAGCCTTTAGATGTGGTAGATTAAAATGCTGAAGAATTATCCTTAGATCAAGACTGGAAGCAAAAGTAAGAAATTTTTTTAAGGTGTGTGTGTGTGTGTGTGTGTGAGAGTGTGTGAGTGTGTGTGTGTGTGTGTGTTGATCTAAAACTTCTTTAAAATTACTAAAATTTTGGGTTCACACAAAACCTTGCAATGATATTTCTTGAAAAACTGTTGCTTTCATGCATTCCTCATTTGCAAATGAACAAGACTGTTTATTGCAGCAAATCCAGCATGTACCATTGTTTTCATTCCTTCAGGCTGCTCCCCTCATTTTCCCTGAGTACAAATTATATTCACCAAACCCATATTTATTCAGTTAACATTAGGTACTGCCAAAAGTTGTTGATTATTCTTGCAATGTTTACTGTCTGATTTCCTGCTTCATTGCACATGAGAAGCAGCAATAACTTTTAAGTCGATGAGCCAGCACAGATGATGTGGTCTATTTGGTATTAAAGTGTTGTTTAAAAACAGCCCCAGAGCAAATACTACAAGTAATGCAAGTAATGTGGTTTTTTTTTAATGATGTGATTGCTCTCGAATTATGTGGCCAATGCTGAATATAAAAAGTTTTACAGAGATTAATTTCTTTATATTTACTGCCACCAACTTTTTTGAAGGTATTAGTCAATTTTCATATCTAAAACTTCAAATTATAGGATCAAATCACATAAAAGTGATTGAAAACAATATTGAAAACAATTATTTACTATTAAAATTTGTGCAATAGTTTACTGTTAAAATTTGTGCAATTACAAGAGAGTTCAGGCATTGAACTCTAACTGTACACAAATTTTTTTTAAACTTAGTAGATGCCAGCTAAATCTGTAAGATGTTCTGACACATTTTTATTTCATTTCATGACTATACTTTTGAATAAGGCACTAATATAATTTACTAGCCTTAATTTCTGTGTTTATGTTTGTCTTGAAAAATATATCCTGCCATGAGATAGTCGGATATATTTTTAAATAACAGAAGTAAGGAAAAAAAAATCTAAGTAACATTGTTTAGTGTGTAAATCCCCAGACTTGATTAAAGAAGAGACAGAGGAGCCCATTCAATGTTTTCCATCTGTCACTGATTTTACACCTGCCATTGGCAGACTCGGGAGTATTGCTGAAAGAGGCTCTGTCATATTTCAAACTGCAGGAATCTTCTGGCATTTGGCCATGAACTCACCTTCATAATGCTTGAAAATCCACATGTGGTCCTGCTGCCAAGATGCCTCTGCCCATCCCTCTCACTACAGAGCAGGGGGAAGATCGAGAAGCCTTTTTGTATCTTCTAGCTAACAGCTGCTGAATGGAAGATACCAAACTGGTATTTAGTATTGTGCAAATATACAGAAATAAAACCCTGGTGATGCTAGACAGTGGAAAATTAGTTGAGCTGAGAAAAATACTGGAAAAATGACTTCATTTTTCCAAAGTTGAAAGTGTCATGCACAATGTCTTTTCTGTTAAACACAATCTTGCTGCTTGTATAAGAACATATGCAAAGATTTTACTTTGGGCAGAGAGAAGCTCACTTGCTGAGCTGATCTTTGACACCACATTCCCGTGTTAAGAAATCTTGTGCTTAGCACTTCTACAGAACTGGGAGAATATAAGCTTTATCAAATACTGAAAAATCCTCAACTTACACTGAAATCTCATACTCCTCCCTTTGCATTTGAGAGCTCGGTTCAATTTTCTTTGTAAGAACAATACTTCAAGTCAGGGAATTTTAAAGCAATTACAATTATGTTCATCACCAGACTCTGCCTGACAAATGAGTGTGACTGCAGTGACCTCCTCAGTTTCTCCCAGATGCTTTCTCACCATCAGTGCCATTAATCAAAGATGTGACGCACATATCTCTGCACAAAACTGGAAATGAGTCAGCCACTATAGATCTATGTGACTTCTTGCAGATGCTCAGGCACCACTGAGTCATGACTTGAGCAACCAACTGCTTCAAAGCTGAATAGTATTTGAAGTATTCTTTCCCAGAAAAAAATCTGCAGGAACCTTGTTCCTAGTTTAGTTCTGTTTCATAACACAATGTGCTGGGTGCCACAGATCTATGCTGCAAGGATGAAAATACATGTGATTTCCCCCTTCCTTTTCCAAGTATTTCCAGCTGAGAGAATCATATATGTATGTTTTATACATCTCTGACCATAAGCATTTCAAGCTTTCATTGACCTGAGTCTCACTATGGTAAGTTTTTATCTTTCAGCATTTTCAATAAAAACAGATATGTTGTTTATAAAGAAATTGAACAACTGGTCTTTACGGTTATAGCACATAAAGACCTTAATTAATTCAGTGGTCATTAATAATTAATTCACTAGTCAGAAATTTTAATGTAAAAAGTGTTATTAAAGGCTAAAATGTTATTCTCTGCCAGCTTTAGCAATCTAACAGTTAAGCTTCCAGTCCAAGTGGGCATTCAAGATCCCTCCACAATCAAAGGTGAGACATCCTACAGAAATTATGTGATAAGCCAGTCTCTAATTTCACCTATTTTAAAATTAAAATAAATGCCCTTGAATTTGGTTCTCTCTGTTGATTTGTTTTATCAATTAGCTACTCAATTTTTGGATAGCTAAAATTAGTTGCTGTGAATCCTAACTTAAAAATTATGGAATACTCAGCAAATTATATTCTTAAAAAAGGGGTTTGCCTTGTTGCAATTACTTCTGCTAAGATGTCTCCATTAAACATTTAGTGCTGTTGCTTTAATGTAAAACAGCCTTAGACAGATAGCAAAACCATGAGTTTAAAAAGCCTGCTGGCAAAAATTGTTCTTTTTACTCAATGAACAGGCATTTCCCAGTTGAGACCAGCCCTGCATTAAACATCAAATGTGTATTTCTGCTCTGAAAAAAGAGTAGTACTATTCTCTTCACATGTTTCAATGAGCTATCTGGTGGAAAAGATAGTAAATGTTTAATTCATTGTTACTTTAGATTGACAGGAAGCACAGATCTTCAGGCCTCACTGAGGATATACATTGTCCAGTTTATCCTTTCACTGAAGTGACTGAAAATATTGGTCTTCTCAATATATTTCTTTGCAAATAGATTCGTTTAAATCTGTATGTGTTTTTAGTCATCTTTTGCTGATCTTCCTGCTTGAGCCTATACAAACCAAAACCAAATCTGCATGATCACATGGAAAACAAGAGCTAAGATTGCCTGTAGCTGCCTTAACTGTTGCCCATGCAATAACAGGTGCATGTTAATTAAGAGTCTGTTCACCCTTAGTATTTGTTTCAGTGCTTTACCAATCCTGCATTAAGTATTGCTACTGGAATTAATACAAAACTAATCAGTTTTTTTAAACCTTGATGAAAAACTGTGTTTTAGCAAATTTAGCTGTGTCTTTAAGATTACTGACTAGTCAGTAAAACCTGATTCTCTATGCAGTAATAAAAGCATTCTTTTCTAGCCAAACACTGAAGCCATGCAATGATATGTAGGAAAGGATATGTCCCTTTTTTAAAAAAGGGCAAATCAAGTAGAAAAAATGAAGCACAGGGCTTCAGCATAAGGAGGGTGTGCTAGAGAATATTGATTTGCTTAGTGAGTGCAAGTCTCCTAGGCTATCTTAACTAAGGCACCATCTTAGCATACACTGAATAAAGTAATTCGGGCTAAAATATAAGGAAGGCCCCTCAACCACTTAAACTCTTGAACAAGACTTCCCATAGAAATAGCAATTGGAAGCTGCCAATGTCACCCATTTAAATTTGATCTAGTTAAGTTTATGGAGAGGTATCAATGTTAGCTGTTAAAAATAGCAGGGGACTTGATCTAATGATTCTGCTAACCTGTGGTCCCTGTACTTATCTGTTGAAAACATCAGATTTTCCTTACTTCCATGTGTTATTAGGTATTTTGTGTTTCAAAAAGATTAATAAAGAATGAATGCCTCGTTATGTGCAGGGAAGTCTTTTATTTCATGGCATGAAATTCTACAGACTTAAGATCCAAGCTAACACAACATACTGTTATTAAAATATACTCCATATCTAATACTTTCTCCTCAGGAATACAATAGCAGTCAGGCTGCATTCCACAGCCTCCATTTTATTTATTTTTTTAATTCATTTTTTCCACATGTTTTAATCCAAAAACTAGAATTTACTTTTCTATTTCATATTTCTGGGAGCTATCAAGTTTATCTTTTCTTCCTTTCTCCCTCAAAACCAACAAGAACTTTAGGGATTCTCTTATCTTTCAGGAACATGAACATGTCCCTACTTCCCAGCATGACCATACTTCTTATGTCTTGTTTTCCACTGTTCAGTGGGATACTATTTGTATATGTATTGAATACTGTTCCTTAAGCTTAACTACAACTATATTCATAAAATATTGGAAAAAATCTATCTCATGGTTAACTCAAAAAAAAAGCCACATAAGTTCACAAGCTTTAGGTATAACGTCATTCAGGTTTGTTGCTCAAATGTCAGTGGCAGAGCAGATGTAATTTGAGCAGCCACATCTATGGGAAAATACCTTCATCTCATATAAATCATATCCCATACTATTAACAAGTTATCTTTTTTATTCTGTTGGGGGTTTTCTTTCCCCAGAAGAAAGAGCTGTTTTACAAGAGGCAATTTACCAAGAAATTTACCTGAGATATTTGCAGTTGTTCTCCTGCATGGCATGGTGTTTGGAAGTCTAGCAATAGTTTAAATTAATAACTAATATGTACAATAATCCTTGTTCAATCATAAAGCAGCTTTGGTTGTTTTCTGGGTTTTTTTTTTTTTCCTTTTCTTCTTTACAGGACAGTGCAGTTTGATCCACTGGGGTTTTTTTGAGTTCTGCTTCCAGCTGCTGTGGCAGATGTATTTCTTGGGCTTGGACAAATCCCTGTCATTCCACTTTCCTTTTCACTCACATTAAAAATGTGGGCCCCACTGGGTTCTGTAAATCACTGAAGGAAAGACCTGAGGCATGGGCCCAGGCCAGTGATGAGGTTTGTAGCTAACCAATGTGAAATGGTAAACATTCATTTGTTCTCTTGTTCACGTGTTCTCTTCCTACCCCTAGTCTGTGTCAGGAAATTGTAGTAATTCTGGAGGCGATGACTGAAAGCCCTGGAAGTGCAAAAGAACTTTATTTTGGCAAGGGTAAAGCATATGCACTGTTTTATACACAATTCCTCATACTGTGTTCCTTAAATTTAAAACATAGCATATACTGTTCTTCTACCTAAATAGCTATGTTCTGAATATGCTCTACTCGAGAATAATAAGTTCAGTGTTTGTTTTTTTTTCAGAAATAAAGTTTTACAATTAGATTTAAGTAATTAGACTACAGAAAACACAATCCAGAGGAATAGTGATACATATTTTAACATCAAAGATTTGCAGATCTTTCCCATTGACCTTGTCTTTAATTACTTTGTCCTTTGGTAATAAAGTTAGTGGGAACTTTTTATTGCAGGATATTTGTACAAGATTAAAAGTATCTCTAGGAATTTACACACTATCAAGAGTAAGTTAATACTCTTGTGCTCTTGCTGGAACTAGAAGCTTGGCAACTGAGTCAGACATTAGTCTGTAATAGTCTGACTTTCTGTAAAAGCCTTCCAATGGAAGTAGTATGCTTCAAGAGTGCTTCAGAGGATCTTATTTCTAAACTTCAATGAAACACAGAGAAATGTAGGTGATGTGGAGATAATACATACTTTGTATGTTTGCATAGTCACATCTCTTGCTTTCTCTGGCCAGAGAAGATACAACACATATAGAAACAATACTCTCTGCATTCCCCCCCCCAATATACATAAATGAAAGGTACATATAGTAATGAGAATAAATACAATGTTAAAATTAACTAAAATTCATTAATATGAGAAGGAATTAGGTGGGATTTCAATTTAATTTCCTTGCAGTATCTTTAACACTGTGCGTTAGAATCCAGGACTATGTTACCTTGGTTGCCCAGTAAAGTAGCCTGTCAGATAGAACTGCCTTACTTTCTTGGGATCTAAACATTTAGGGCATTACTCTCATACACATTTCTCATCCAAAACTTTCCAGTGATCCAGTTGTAGGTGGAGCACTGGCAAGGTCCGTTGTGAATAGCTGTAGTGAGGAATGGAGATGATCCATTCAACAGCAACAAATGAGACCTATCCTTAGTGTAGCATCCTTAAGAACAGAGAATTTCTCCATGGGAAATGAGAGACGTTGGGGTGCTGACAGTGCCAAGTGGAAGGGTTTAGTGTACACACTGCAGGAACCCACCCTGTTCACCAACCTGGGGACAATGGGCAAAAGCATTTGGACACCTCTCAACAAGCAGTTTGGATTCAATAAGATCAAGCAAAGTCACCCTAAACAAGAGCTACCAGTTTATGGACTGAGCTACCCAGGGAAAGTGAGATAATTTTGCTCCCAGATGAAGGCTACGATCTCTTACTTTCTACTCATCAGTTTCTAGAACTCATTATAAAATGATGAGAGAATATGATGGGGTTGAAGAGTGGAAGTGTGGGTTCAAGTTCTCAAATTGAGAAAATCTTCATCTTCACAGCTTAACTTTGGCTGCCATTGTCATGGCCTCTAAAGAAAAGACTGCTTGTTATTTATTCTGCAGTGTTCCTTTTTCATGTGTTGTACAAGCTACTGGAGAGACAAAAAATTTTCTTTTGGTAGCTACTTGTACTAGGGCCCTAGAAATGTGGATTCTGTGTTTTTTTTGTTTTGTTTGTTTGTTTGGTTGTTGTTGTTGTTGTTGTTGTTGTTTTGTGGCAGTGGGCGTGCCCATATCACAAGGCACAAATGAGTAGGCTGCACCTAGTTTTACCTGTGATTTTTTTTTGTCATTTCTGCACTTCTTAGTATTTAACTGTGAATGGCAGTATCCTTTAAACATGTTGTGTATAGCACTGTCCATAGACTGTCCATAGTTTCAAGGAATAGATGGAGTGGTTTTTCCTAGGCTTTATTTTTTGTGTCCAATTTTCTGTCATTAATTAATTAGATTTACATTTTGCATCTAATAGCAATTGAGTAAATCTAAAAAATTGCTTAATCATCTTGCTCTTTTTCTAGGACATTATGATAAGCAATAGCAAATTCTCAGAAATACCTGTAATATTAAATACTACACAAGCTTGGGAAATATAGTTCATGTTGAGAATACTGCTGTTTCTATTAAATGAGACACATAGCTGTTTTTTAAAAAAAAACCTGCAGTGCCCTGACATTGTTTTAATTATTAGTGCAATGGTTTATGATGAAATTTGCTTAAGATATTGAAGTTTAATTATTGAAGTTTAACTCTTTAGAAATGTTAAACAATATATATAAGGTGGTCGATATTGCTGTTTAATGTTCAAAAGCACAGGAATACAGAAGGACAACACTGTGTTTAACACATCAACCTGCAACACAGGAGACTGGAGCTGAACTCTAGTGTTAGTTATTGTCTCTATTGAATTCTTCATCTGAAACAGCATGGCTGACAGCACTGCCTTTCCCCAGCCCATCTCCTTCTTACACCCATTCTAACTGCAAGCACTCAAGAACAGGAATAATTTCTTGCTGTTTGTGTGAAAATTATATGGTTTGTAACACAGCTCTGATCTAGCCTGGTCCTGTTGACACTAGCATGTCACAAGTGTAATAGTCATGCTATTATTTGTCTGAGTTTAGTATTTACAGTGTAACAGTAGATACTAAAGTGTCTATTGCACCATTACCTGCAAAACCCTAGTCCTTTCTCAGAGTCTTTCTATAGGTCTTAGCAGGAACTTCTTCCATTTGCCAGGTCTCATGGACTGACCCAGAATTTAGGCTGCAATGAGAATTGTAGGGTAAGCATTGCCTAGGCTGCTTTTGGTAATCGCCACAGTATTATTCAGGTTAATTCTCACTTTTTTGGTTTGCTTTTTGGTACTTGAATTAGCTACTCTGCATCTGTTGCAGGGTCTAAGAAGTTCTTCTGAACTGAGTCCCTGAAAAATCAGAGATTATTGCAAGAAGTATTTCTGAATCAAAGTGGGAATAGAAATCAGAGAACAGTGGTAAGGTATGCAGTTCAGAAGTGATTCCACAAGGACAATCAAAGCAAACTTTTTATTTCTTTAGGGGTGGTAAAATATTAAAAATCAGATGGTTTGACCTTAGCGCAGTGAAAGTCTTATATGCAGGTTTAAGGAACAAGAACTTTCCAAGAAACGTGGTCTGACTGAAGGCACACTCTCTCCTGTGAATTGATACCACATTAGCTCGTGGAATGTAACACATCTCAGCTGAGATAACAGCACGTTTTCAGAATATTTCTCACACAGGGAATGAGTCAAAGGTTCTTTAAGTCAATGGCATTTTCCCTTTCTAAAGTATGCATTATTAAATCAGTAGAACTGAATTCATGGGCAGACCTAAGTGAAATAGTAAATGTAGATTGGCATTTAATCTATGGTTCCTACCCTTGGTAAACTGCAAAGGTTTTAATTCTAACCTCATATTGCCTCTTCCTGAATAACAGTATTCTAAGTAATTTATTTATGAATTTCAACACTGGAACCTCTTGATATGAAACACAAACTTCTATTGGGTGAACTGGTAAATCAAAATTGACACGGACAAATCCAATCTATGAAATGACCCAAGTTACTAGAGGGAGAAATTTGCAGTATGTGGGTCAAGGGTGTGTTTGCAAGGAGAAAAGCAGGCAAAAAGAGGTGCATAACTACCCGAAGGAACTTTTCCCTTCCCATTTAACCAGGTCATGGCTGCTGTGAGTCACACTTAGTAGGTCCATGTGAGTTACTTGGTGTACTTCAGGGGTTCCTTTGGTGCACAAATTTGTTCTACATCTATACCAAAGATACCCTCTGAGGTGCAGCACTGATGTGCTCAAAACCTGTTCCTTTCTCATGGGTTCAAGGCCAAAATTGCACCCTGAGGAGGAATGAATAAAACAGCAGGAGTGTTCAAGTGGATCTTCAGGAAGTAGAAAAGAAGTTTCTGTCTCTTTTTCTACCTCAATAAGGTGTTCTTCTTAAGGATAGCCATGCACATTTATTTCCTTAGTTTGAGCTTTCTCACTATGCTCAATTCCCTAATTAGCTGAACTATATGAAGTAGAAGTTCAGAGGGGAACTACCAAATGGAATCATTAAAATTTTTAGAACTTTTGTCACAAGATTTAAAAAAAGTAGTAAGAGAAAATACTAACTTTGGTCCAAAGCATAGATAATGTATTTAAGGGCTATGGAATAATTTATACTCGCTGCAGAAGACTGGACTGGAAGAAATATAAAAAATCAATATTTGTAAAAAATAAAACTTCAAAGGAAATGTGAAAACTCTGTAGCAGGTACTCTGGTTTTGCAGCCTTCACAATGTAAATAGCAAGAACTTTTTTCTGCATGAAGCTGGGATTTTAAGTAAAAACCCAACTAAAAGTACTAGTAAAAACCAAACTATAGCTACTAGTAACTGGTTTTAGAATTTTTTTTCTCAAAAGAATATTTATGAAGAAAGTAAGGAATATTTTAAAGTGCGGGAAGGTTTTGATTTTAATAATTAAATGTATCTTCCATATTTCATAAGCAAACTGCCAGGCATTTTTGTGACTTTCACAGATCATGGTTTTCATGTTGTGAAAAAAAAATCATGCCAATACTCTTTCATATCTTGTATAGCTCTAGGTATGAGCAGCTACAGTTCCTTACAAATTTATCATCTGTTAGACTTCATATAGATTATATTTAAACTCTTGGAAGTGGCAGCAAAAAAAAAAACAAAACAGCCCTGTGGTAGGAGCATATTAACAAGATTTCCTACCATGATGATGTGTCAATATTTTATGACATTTGACTCTGATGGCAGGAAAAGTGTGAATTCTCACTGCTGTTACTCTGACCTGAATACTTCCTTACCTTGGAATTGCAGGAAAATGAACTTGCATACCTACTCTGTTTCTATATTACATTACTCCAGCTATTGGAGAATGGACATTGTCTCAAGAGAACAGACATAAAATTGTTTCAGAAACTTCATTTTCTTAAGTAATTTTCATAGTCTTTCTTTTGCAGCTCACACTTCAGTAAGGGCAGAGCTCCAGAAAAGCAGAGCAGTGAGTGCAGCTGCAGTCACAGTAATCATTTCTCCCAATTTTGAGAGCTACAGAAAGAGCAGTGAAATTAAAACTTTTGCTTTTGTTGTCTTGCTGAGGGAGTAATACCTGATAACACCTGTCAAGCACTCAGCTTTCACAAGCCTCAAATCACTAAATTTTTAAGATGAATTGTTCTGGTGCCCCTCAATGGACAATGTCCAACCTTGTACTTGGAGACTTAGTAGCTCTGTCTCATAAATCCTATTTGTAAGTATTGCTGCCTTGAAACTAAAAATCTTAGAATAAAGCAATCTAAAACAACCATAAAACCACTCGTGCAATTAGGCATCAATCAGCTGAGATGGATGGTTCAAACAGCTCTGTCAGAGCCTATGAAATCCACCTCCCAACACCTGAAAGAGGGCACTAATCACAGCAATCAGAACCAGAGCAGTGGCAATGGTCTCCAAGCAATGGAAACTCCTGCTCAATGAAACCTCCCGTTGCAGCTGGCCAGTAGCAATGCAACAATAAAACCACCACACAAAAAAGACTGAAGGCAGGTGTGAAAGTGACATCAACAGCAAAAGAACTTTGGGACAGATGTATGTATCCCATCATGGAAGAGCAGTAAACTGAAGTCTGAGAGGATTTTCCACTTTCTTTAGATATTTCTACAGCAAATATCTGAAGGAAAGCAAACAAAACCAGAACTGAAATTTGTTTAATCCAGGTATGGTCTCTTACACCACTTGAACAATTTCTTTAAATAAAAAATGCTGAAGTTAATTCAGCTAAATTGTGAGGGCAACTGCTAAAAATATATTGAAAAATGCACTATGTGTTTAGTTTTCAGAAGTATTATTCCTTATTATCGTATTCATATGGAGCTCTTTATGTGCCATTATTTCTTCCTACTGCTGTCATAACAATGCTGTCCAAAAAAGCAAATAGAAATCTTCACACCAGTGGGTAGGAAAACATGAAGCAGGAGAATTTTTTCAACTACATGGACTCTAATTCACATGGAGACAATCCAGGCATATGTATCTAACACCTCGGGATATGTACTTTACATTATAAGTAATGCTTAGCCAAGCATCCAAAACCACAAAAAAGATTTTAATGAAGGACAGTATCAATTTGCCTCTAGCATATCTCTAATTTGAGTATAACTTGGACTGTCTTGTGGGAATTCTGCTTGTTTGAATAAAATCTGAATTTGTCTTTCCTGCACAAAGATATTGCTTAAAGGAAAAACAGCTGCATTATATAATATCAAACAGCTTAACGACTACATCTAATTATATTAAAGACTAAACTACTGGAAGCAATGAAAACATTTATTGGATTATAAACATGAAAGCAAATGGGAAGCAGCAAGTTTAACATAGACTGTGCCATAAATGCCCTTAAAAAAATCTATGTCCTTGCCTTTGCAATAACAAGCTACATTTTGTAGGTCACACTGTAAACCATGCTTGGAAAAAAGCTCCCTGGGTGAAGTTATTAGAATTGCCTCTAGCAACTGTTACCACTTTTAGCAGCAGCATTGCCCATTTCTGGAAAATAAATAAATAAAAAAAAAAAGTAGAAGAAGAACTGTACAATTTGACTTTCTTCCAAGCACAGGAAGAAAATGTTGCCTCAGTTTCCTGAAATACAACCTAAAATATTCAGCTTTTCACAAGAGACATTAGAAAATGAGTCTTTACAAAATGAAATCTGAATCATAAAGATTCAACATTTCAGATATGAAGATTCAATCAAACTACCAAGTGGGTTGAATTTTTCACCAGAATAAGCATTGCACTTGCATGATGGGAGATGCAGCCATGTTCAATTCAGCAGCTGTGGGCAGAATGTGGGCAGAAATACCTCAGGACATCATAGAGAATGAAAGCCTGAAGGCTTGCAGTACCTGACAATTTAGAATAGCCTTAATTCAAAGAGAAGGATAGCTGAAAAAAGAGGAAAGATAAAAATTATTTCTTTTCTTATTCCTTTTCATCTTCAATTCTCCTTTCTTAGAATTTCTTCTGCCAACACAACCTGGTTAATGTGTGCTAATACATGATTCATGTCTTGTAATAGCTGGAATTGGAGTTTGATACAGGATGATTTACTGTATGTTGGCTTTCTGGGGATGTCCTTCAAAGGTAGCGAAAGATGGAGACCATAAGCTGATATATCAACTGGTACTGGCAAAGGAGTCTGCCTTGTGGTCAGGATGCCATCCAGAGGGACCTGGACAAGTTCAGGAATTTGGCCCATGGTAACCTCCTCAGGTCCAACAAAACCAAGCGTAGCATGCTGCACCTGGGTTGGGACAAGCTCCAGTATTGTTACAGACTGATGGACAAACAGATTGAGAGCTGCCCTGCCCAGAATGACCTGGGGGTGCTGGTGGGTGAGAGTCTGGACATGACCCAGCCATGGTCACTCACAGCCCAGAAAGCCAAACGTGTCCCGGGCTGCATCCAGAGCCGTGTGGGCAGCAGGGTGAGGGAGGGGATTCTGCCCCTCTGCTCTGCTCTGCTCTGGTGGGAGCTCACTCAGACTGCTGCAACAGGTCTGGCAGCCCCAACACAGGACAGACCCGTTTGAGTGTGTCCAAAGGAGAGCCATGAAGATCATCAGAGGGCTGGAACACCTTGCCTGTGAGGAAAGGCTGAGAGAACTTGAGTTGTTCATCTTGGACAAGGGAAGGGTCTGGAGGAACCTGGCCTTTCAGTCTTAAAGGGAGCCTAAGAAAGATGGGGATATAGATAGATCGGAAGAGCGT
>JAYDZK010000113.1:133235508-133248675 GCA_034509185.1 Euphonia xanthogaster
AATTGATTTAGATTATCTGTAAGGAAGAAGTGTGGAGGGTTTTTTTTTTTTCACAATGAGGGTGGTGAAGCACTGGCACAGGTTGCCCAGAGATGTGGTAGAATATAAGAATATTCCAGGTTGGGTGAGTTGGGTCTCTGACCAACCTGAATCTAGTAGAAGATGTCCCTGCTCATTGCAGGGGAGTTGGATTAGATGATTTTATATGTTCTGTCCAACATATTCTAGGATTCTAGATAGTGAGAACATAATATACAGCATGAAAATATTCTGCATTGGAATTTGTGGAAAAATAGGCAACAAAAATAAATAGAAAGTTAAATGTTTTTATTATTATTATTTTATTCTCTTATGACCATTCATTCTATATAATTTTTCCAGAATTTTTTATTATTGGCATTTAGGGCCATGAAGATTTTATTAGAAGCACTTGAACGCTGCGCTGGTTCTATTTATTTCTGTATATTCTTCACGGGTGGTCCCAACAGATGTTCATTCAGTGTAGTCTGTGCATACCCCACACATTTCCTTTGCTATATTTCTGTCACAGCAGCCTTTCCTTCCTGCACAAGTTATTAAGTTTTGTGAGAAGCATCTCCAGGCTTACTTGTTTGCCTGAAGTTACTTGCATGATATTATCACACAGCATAAAGGGCATCTCAGGCTAAGCTCAGGCTGGGCAGCAAAGAGGGGTCCTGCTTCTCCAGGCTCTTGACCTGAGCACAGATTTGTGCCCAGGCAGTTCAACACTAACCAAGCAGGAATTCAAGTTCCACTGTGTGCCTGTGCTCAAAGAACTGCATGGACATCATCTGCTTAGATGGCTGAGTGTACTGTGATCTATATGGCTTGTATGCTAGGCTGCATCATTAAAAAGTTTATATTTATCTCTGTAATTTACTCTCATTATGTGTAATATGAAAGAACAAATGAAGAAGTATAACTATTCTGACAGACAGCTACTTTGCCAGTGAAGAATTTGCTATGTCAAGTGATCTAAACATTTATTTAATTTGACAGCAGTCATTGTCAGCTATTTCAGAGATAAACCTCTAGAATGATGTGAGCAGGGACTTTGTACTAGAAAGTAATTTTTTCATGGATTTAAGGATATTCTCTTTGTAGGTGAGTTTGGAGAATGGGCATAATGTTACAGTCACTATGACAGCTGAATGTAGCTGAGAACTGATGTCTTATAATTAGTAAGTTAGGATATCGATTTATTTCTTTTAAAATTTTAAGAAAAGCTGTTTCCATTTGTTCTATGGCAGTGCTTTTCACAGTGCTGAATATGAATATGTTGATCTGTGCACTATTTACATGCAGTCTAATAAATATGTTGCCTTTTTACATTTCTTTCTATATTGTAAAAGATAAATAGCACTGTTTAATTAACGTTGGTTTTAGGATTAAGTAAATGCAGGGGTTTTACACTTTATTTTACTTTCTTCAGTACTAGTTCCTTTGCTGTCCAAACAACTACCAAGTAGGTAAATTAACACAAAATTTAATGGCAACTTTTAATTCTGTATATAACATCCTAAGAAAGCAACTCAAAGCAAACCAGAACTGTTTAAAAGCTGATATGACAATGTAGTCATTCAATTTCTTGCTCCTAGTATGATGTCCACTCCTGGGAAACTGTTTCTACTTCCATTGTCTAGATGAAAACAGTGAAATTTTAATCACCAATTATCCCAGGTGACTGGAAAAAGGGAAACATTAACCCATTTTAAAAAGGGTAGAAAGGAGGACCCTGGGAACTACTGACCTGTCAGCCTCACATCTGTGCCTGGGAAGATCATGGAAAAGATCCTCCTAGCAGCTCTGCTAAGGCAGACAGAGAACAGGGAGGTGATTTAGGGAGACAGCCACCATGGCTTCACCAAGGGCAAGCCTTGAGTGGCCAGCCCAGTGACGTTCTATGGTGGAGTGACTGCATCAGTGGACAAGAGAAGGGCTACAGATGTCATTTATCTGTACTTCTGTAAAGCCTTGGTCATAGGCCTCCCCCAACATCGTGCCCTTTAAAGAGGAGAAAGAGGGGTTTGATGGGTGTTAGAAACTGTTAGATGGATAAGGAACTGGTTGGACAGCCTCATACAGAGGGCAGTTGTCAACAGCTTGGAGTCTCAATGGATATCAGTGACAACTGGTGTCCCTCAGCAGTCAGTATTGGGACAGTGCTAATTAATATCTTTATTAATGGAACAGACAAGAGAATGGAGTGCACCCCCAGCAAATTTGCAGAAGACACCAAGCTGACACACCTGTGGGTGACACGCCTGAAGGATGGGGTCCATCCAGAGGGATTTGGAACAAGCTCGAGAAGCAGCCCATGGGAATCTCAAGAGGTTTAATAACATGTGCTGGTGCTGCACATGGCTTAGGGCAACCACTGGTGTCAATCCAGGCTGGGGGATGAACAGGTTGAAAGCAGCCCTGCTGAGTGGGATTTGGGGGTGCTGGTGGATGAGAGGTTGGACATGATCCAGTAATGTGTGCTTGCAACCCAGAAAGACAAATATGTCCTGGGCTGCATCAAAACCAACTTTGGGATCAGGTTGAGGGAGGGGATTCTGGTCCCCTACTCCATTCTCCCACCTGGAGACCCCACCTGTAGTGCGTCAGCCAGGTCTGGCGTCCCCAACACAGGAAGCACATTGATGTGTTGGGAGTGAGTCCAGAGGAGGGACACCAAGTTGATTAGAGGGATTAAGCGCCTCTCCTATGAGGAAAGGGTGAGAGAAATGGAGTTTTTCAGCCTGGAAAGAAAAGTTTTGGGGTGATTTTATTGAGGCCTCCCAGGATCTGAGGGGAACTTGCAAGGAAGATGAAGAGAGGCTTTTTACAAGGGCCTGTAGTGAGAGAACAAAGGGGAATGGCTTCAAACTGAAGGAGAGTTGGTTTAGATTAGATATTAGGAAGAAATTTTTTATTGTGAGGGTGGTGAGGAACATATTGGTGGAACAGAGAAGTTGTGTATGCCCCATCCCTGAAAGTGCCCAAGGCCAGGCTGGATGGCGCTTTAAGCAACCTGGTCTAGTGGGTAACATCTCTACCCAGGGCCAGGAGGTTGGAACTACATGACCTTTAGGGTCCCTTCCAGCCAAAGACATTCTATGATTCTGTTATTCTATGGTTCTAACCACCAAAAATATAAAAGCAGACTGCTTCCAAAACAGTGCAAAAACTTCTGATTTTCATGTTATTTTAGTAACTAATTATATGTGATATTCTTTCAGCTATTATAGATACTGCAAAAACATAAAAGCAAACTGTTTCCAAACCAGAGCAAGGATTTCTGTCTCCAGTAAGGACTCTTTCTATAATGAAATAAGTCTGAAAATAGTTGGTTAACCAATGTGATATAAATTGGGGCTGAATAAAATAGAATAATTCTGTAAGAAATATGTGTGTGCATCCAGAAGAAAGTAATTACACAAACACAATTGAACAATGTCCTGAACCAGTCAGAATTTTGCAGCTTACCTTTAATATGTTTTGCTTTCTATACCAACTATTGTATTTCAAAGTAGGAGATGACAGGATGTTATCTCAAATTCCCTCAAATAAGCTTCTAAATTGGGATACACTGGTTTCTCCCTACAGGAATTCATCAGGTCTAATTGATCTATGACTCAGTGAACTTTACATTGACACTGAAAATACAGAATATTCATGACTATGTCTATAAGAATAGCAAGAGGAGGAACAGAATGGTGTTTACAAATCAATTGGACAACTAATAATACAATGTTGTTTTTCTCTTTCTTCTTGGTGCTTATTCCTGATGAGTTTTCTGTTAAGCCCTAATGGCTTGCCAAGGAAACTTAGAAATAAAGTAACAAGTATCAACCACTAAAATAAGGTGAACAAAAATGGCAAGTAGTTTAAGGTGAATTTTATTATTTTCTTAAATATTTGTGTCAAAGCAAAATGACTTAGTGTTTATGCAAAATTTAGCTTCAGCATACACTATAAAAATAGTTATTTCTGTTTATTTCTCCTGAAACTGAAAACAGTATTTATGTTACAGGATGTGATTACTTCAACAAATACATTCTCTATCTAAATGGAAAGATCCATCCTTTCTTTTGCAAAAGAGATGCATAAAAATTGACCTAAAAAGATTTAATATCTTATGTTTCTCATTTTGTTTTACCTTCCACAGTCAGTGTAGGAAATACTGCACAGTTGTGCATACCTAATCCAAGCTCTGGACTTCCAGTTATGTAAAGAAAAAATGAAGAGTTCAATCATATTGTCATAATATCTGCATTAAAGAGTACATTTAACTCTCTAGTTTTGAGATCTGGATGATGTTCTTCAAGTATTTAATTAAAGATGTCTTATTGCAATTTTTATTTAGGAAAGGGAAGATGAAGAAATTAGCCACACGAGAAAAAAACCCTGGAAGGTAAGGGCCTCTTTATCTCATAATTAAATGTTTTCACATATCACAAATGAGTTCACAAAAAAAGATAATAATATAGCACAAAATTATAGAATAGTCAGGGTTGGAAGGGACCCACCAGTCATCCAGCCCAGCCCCCCTGCCAAGATGGGTCACCTTGAGCAGGTGATGCAGGAATGTGTCCAGGTGGGTTTGGAATGCCTTCAGAGAGAGAAACGTCACCAATACCCTGGGCAGCCTGTTCCAGTGCTCTGCCACCCTCAGTGTAAATTTCTCCTTCATGTAGAGGTGAAACTTCCTGTGTTTTACTTTACAGCTATTGCTGTTGTGCCCTGTAACTGGGCACAAAGATAAGAGTCTGACACCGTCCTCTTCACCCACCTTTGAGATATTTATGTGCATTAATGATATCTCCTCTCAGTCTTCTCTTCTCAAGACTAAGCAGGCACAGCAAGGCTTGCTTTTGTATTCAATTTTAATTGAATTATAACTTTGAATTGGCAGGAAATTCATATCTGGTGGGAATTATACAAAAGAAGAGGTAAGATCTAAATATTAACTTTTAATTAATTTCCTCATTTAAGATCACTCTAGATTTAAGAGAAACGTGATTATTCAAAAGTCAAGACATATATAAACTTCCTGATATTTCAGTTTTGGAGGAGAGCTTCCAACAGATTCCTTTAACTAGGTGCTTTGTAATTTATGGCATATTTCTGATTTTCTGCAGTGATAATTTTTGATAACTTTGAACAAAGTTGTGGGTAAGTTTGAGTTACCTTTAATTTGTGAAATTGGCTTAATTATGGTGCACACAGAGGCTGCAGCAATGTTGTGCTGCTCCAGTATCCTGGGGAATTCTGAGATGTTCTGAGAAAGAGTCTGTGAACAACTGATGACTATTCATTGCATCCTTACAGGTGTATGCTTAAGAAACGCTCAAAAAGAGGCACTGAAGCAAAGACAGAGGAAGAATACACAATTCATGTCTTTGACATTTGTCTTTTGGGGAGCTCCCTGGTTTGCAGACTTTGCCTCTCACAACCCTGTGCAAGATCCTCTAGTACCAAAGCTCTGAGGGGTTTGCAGGGCCATGCAGCCGTGTGGACACGACAGGCGTGTGGGGGAATGACAGCCTCACAAGCACTTGCCAGGGAGCTGCAGAGAAGGGTGGGACCCCTGAGGGTGCCCAACACCGTGACTGGGTCCAAGGCAGTTCAGCTTCCTTAGTTTCTCACAGGCTGGCCATGTGTGGAAAGCCCCACTGTGGGGGCTCACCCTGGGGTCGGTGCCCTCTGCAGGACCAATGCTCTGCCCACCACAGGGAAAGCAGCACCTGCTCAGGGCTCATGCTGCCTTGCCATGGGATGCACTGCACCAACTCAGTCAGCAACAACAATGGGAATGACCAGAGCAGCTACACTTCCTGCAGTCAGCCTCAGATGCAGGATGGAGAAGCCATCTGCCAATGCAAGTCTCGTTGGAAGCAAAGTTTGAATGCATTTCATAGTGGCATCTATCAGAATATCTGCCCCATCATGATCTCTCATGCTTCCTAGCAAATCTCTGTAAAAAGAGCTCCAGCCTACAGTAAGCCATCTTAGGAGACCTGACAGATGCTTTAAAGAACAGCTATTTGCCACTAGTTTATACTGACCCCCTATACTGACATATTTTAAGTGCAGGGGCAGCTCATACAGCTTTAGCTCCTGCTTCTCTGACTATGCTGGAGAAAAAAACCTGACCACAGACAACTTTCTGCAATGTACTAAGTACTGATTTTTAAAGTGTATCTGGGAACGTTTAAAAAAAATTTACTTCATTACCTGTGTTTCAAGTCACAAACCTTTTGGTTTGCATTAGCAAGACCACACTGAGCAAGGGTATTGCAAAGCTACCCTGGTAGGCTGGGTAGAATGGCAGAGAAGAAAGATCTATCCTCTACACAGTAAGAGTAGACATCCTGATATATAAATAATAAAATAGGAAAAATAGCAATGGTGCTCCTCAGGTACAAAATATTTCCATTCATAAATGGGGAAATTTACTTACTCTATGCAAACCAAAAAAGTCAATATCATATGTGGCTTGTTCCAGGAGCCTGCACAGATTTTGCATGAAATGAGCCAGTTAATAAACATGCTGAAACTGAAACAAGTCAGTGTTAAATAATGCTCTAATTCCTCTTGGCTTGTTTCAGTGACAAATTCCATCTTAAACAGTTAAGTGATTACAAGCTTTGAAATTAAATTTCAGGATGAATAATTGAACAGCAATCTCTGACGTCTATGAGAAATCACATTCCATACTCTAGAAACACTTAGAGTAATAGATACAGGAGTAGATTGGTAACACACTTCTGATTAAATTTAGTCTGCCTAGAATGGCTTCTCATATATTTCAGTCAACAGTACAGTGAAGTAATTTGTATGTTTTATAGAATTTGGTTTCCCATTAGCAAACAATAAGATAAAAAGTCTTCAAAATATATTTGCACTTGAAAATTAGGTAAGTTTGGCTACTTCCCTAGGAAATAGCCAAAAATATAATAATTTAAAACTGAAATGTATCTTTGGTGGGGTATGTGCTTAGTCTGGAGCTTTTTACTTGATGAACAAGTTGAGAAACTTGTTAGAAAGAAATGTTTGCATGTTTGCTTTATAGACAAAAGTTGTTTCAGCTTAGGAGAACCTTTCTTTTCCTCATGACAAAACCCAAATCATCTATACACAGAAGTTTAAGTAAAAGGAAAGGAAAGGTTAATGAGTTACATGTTATGATGGCATTAATCCAAATGTAAAATTTTAGCCAAATCTCTACTTCCTAGTACCATAGAACAGAAAATCTAAAACCTTAAAAATGCCTGAGAAATTTTATCATTGCAACTGCATTTCTTTGAGGTATTTTCTGTAGAAATTATCCTTTTGCTCCAGCAATTTTAGAGACTGTGCAGAATGTCAGGATGAAGGCCTCTTTTCCAAACTTAAAAGCCTATAAACCTATCACAGAGTGCCAGGTAGTAGATTTTTGGCATGGTGTCTGTGGCTGGAAATGCTCTGAATTGTTTCTTGGAGCCGAGTACTGTATGTTTGTAGCACTAGGTCAACTAAAATTGTCATGTCATTAAACTATATCCAGTAATTTCTCCTATGCATTATTATTTATTTTGCATTAGTCAAGAAAAACAAGCGACTGTTTTTCGTTGGCTTTGCATGAGAGCTGTATATGATGAACGAAATACAATAGAAAAAACAATCACAAGGGTGTGAGTAGAGCCTGTTTCTCATAATCATATGTTTATTGTCCTATGTGTTTTCATGAAACACAGCTGTCTCGCTGAACTGATGCTCTAGAGCCAAAAAAGCTTACTTTCAGCAAATGAGCAAAATTGCTCTTGGCCACTTCTCTGGAAACCATATCCCTCTAACAATCTTTCCAACAGTGTACTGACCCTTTTTCCAACGGTGTACTGACTGTCAGTGTACTGACCCTTTTTCTGTCTCCATTTCTGCTTTTTTAATACACACATATGGTCATATGTTTCAGAATAATGTCAACCCAGCTAGAAATTTAAAGTGAACATTTTTGACTCAGATATTACTGAGATCAGTGACTTTTATTGGTTTCAGAGTACACTCAGATTAAAGGAGCAGAAGAATTTCATTATGTGATCCATATTTTCAGAAGCTCACGTCCACACTTTTTTGAAAGAAGTACCCAAGTTTTCAGAAGAGTCTAGTACCTTATCTAATGAACTGTTTATTTAGCTTGACCAGAAATATCACAATGGGAGCTTCTGGGTAGAGAAAAGAGCTGAAAACGGCCCTTTACATTCTGATCATATGTCAGTATATTTCCGTGCACATTTTTGCAATGATTAACCTATACCATCCCTTTGCATCTCTAAAGCAGCATACTTGCTCTCCCACCTGCTTGAAAATCAGCAAATATTGCTGCCCTCTTCAGCCACTGTAAAGAAAGCAGGAGTGTACTTTGTGTTCTGGTATGATGTTTTTGTGTTAGATTCATAATCTAATATTTTTCCAGTTTCAATATTGGACCATCCTCTATTTTTCAGTTTTTCAGAGATAAACAAATGATACTTTAAACTCTTCCAGTCATTATGCAGATAACAGCATTTTATCTATCTTATTCTACAAAAATATGTTTCACTTCTACAAAATATGGACCTGCATATATGTATGGAATGAGTGTCAGGAACTAATTGCTAGTTTCCTTTAATTTGAAATTACTGCTGGATCTCACTTCTTGGCATGGAAACAGAAGTGGATTTCAGAAATAAGGAGAATAATTTAGATCAGGGGAGACAGTAATCCAGCTATGAAATATTTTCAAAAGAAAGGAAAGTTCGGTTTCATGGTGACAGTCTGCTGGATCTGTAAGACAAGAATTTTGTGTAACATGTTAGATAAGACTTAAACACTGAAAAAATATTGACTGATGTCAAAATTACATAACATCTTGAGAGCATAAAGTAGAATGCCATTTATCAAAAAAGGGCTGCAAAACTCCGGTAACTCCCAGTGACTCCATACTTATCCTCTCAAAGAGAACAGTGACAGAGGAGATACAGAATCATTATATCCAGGAAAACTTAAATGTGAGCTGCAGTACCTGCAATGCAGACATTCTAGGAAGCAGCAGTGTGAGCTGATAATCAGGGCAGAAAACACTGGAGACTACAAACTAATCTACACTTCAAGCCAAAATGGCTCACAGGGTTAGAGAGGTTAAAGCACTTTAGTTTTACAGCCAAAATGCATGAGAGGGTGGTATTCAAATATCACATTAGCCATCTCTCACTTGTTAAAGTGATGAGTCACACTCCTTCAATTCAGGCTTCAAAATGAGACCACAAAAAAATTATTATGCACTTCCTTGACACTGAAGGGCCAGGTTGTACTGACTAATGTACCAGTTTGTAAAAATGCTGTAAAAGGCTGTTATTCCACTTAAACATTGGTGACATAGACAGATGTTCAAGTACCAAGTACTTTCACTTTCATTTGTTGCCGAAGTTAAATTCCTTTACAGTTACATTTTTATGCACTTATTTTTTTCCATTCATGATTATTTTCCTGTGGTATTTTTGTTTTAGTGAACATCAGCAGATAAACATGAATACTGTTTTTTTCTCTAATAAATATAAAACCTAAACAAAGGACTGAGTTTTAGGTTTCCATTCAATAGAAGCGCATGCTTATCCTCAGAAAATTAACTCTCTAGCTTGCTTTTGCTATGTAGTCTGTCTTGAGCCTTAGAAAACAGGGGTGCTCATTGCTACCCGTGTGCTTCTGAAAGTAAAATCAGACACAGAATTATTTTATTTGTTGATCAGCATTAGACTAAAACCACCATCACTCCACTCTGCAAGACCATAGTTTAAAGAGGGCAGGACTCGTGTGCACACAGCACCCTGCACTTCCACATGTGCCATGTCCAATATTCTGGGCACAGTGAAGGCCACCCTCCCTGGAAAAGTAACATGGGCAGATACATCCACATGAACAGAGAGAAGAGCATCATCTCTTTGCAAGGAGAAACTAATCAATATCTACAGAAGGTGATTCCTTTGCATGAATGTAATCCCTGGAACTCCTCTTGCAAGGTATTAAGGAGTATATGTATTTATACATGGTAGCCATTGAAGACTATCAGTGATTTTCAAGTTAGTAAATTTGATTTGCTAAGAGTACAGCTAAGACGTAATCCAAATAACAAAGGTCTTAAAACTTAGTTGGTCCCCTCCAAAAATCAGTAGCTCTGATCTTTCAGTCAAGCTGTTGCTCTGGTTGTGCTTACTTGAGCAACATCTGTTTCCTGAACTCTGTAATCAACAAAGTACTAGGACAACCTAGAAATTTATAAAACTTCCAGGAACTGCCACAAAACCAATAATTATTCCAAGCACATTAAAAAGCCAAGTTGTGACATACCAATAAACAAAAACAGGACTACACAGAACAACGATTCAGCAATTAAGATGTACAATAAAATATATATCTTCTAATGATCCTGCTGTGTCCTTTTCAAGCCTTCAGGCAACTTTCCAGCTCTCAAGCTTCTCATATAAAGCAAAATTTTTCCTAAAACAAATAAGCTAAATGAAAGCAAACTGTTAAAACCAGCCAACTCATGATTTACAGACACATCTCATACTCCTCTGGAAAAGCAACCCTTCTGCCTCGTATCTCTCCCAAGATAGCATTGTCCCTTGTTTTTTGCCACATAACATCCTATGCTTTGGCATAATTTCCTTCTCTAGAAAGACTTCTGAGGGATTCTTCAGAAGCAGGACTTTAAAGATTTCTTTCTGCAGGCTCCAGAAGAAGTCATTCACAATACCTGTCTGTACATTAATACCATTATCAACTAATCATTAATGACTGACTTGATTCAAATTTTTTTTTTTAGCACAAACAAATGATAATCTGGTTCAATTTACAACTAACATCTCAGCAACTAAAGAGGCACTTTTTCTCCTGACTTGTTAGAGGGACTCTACAGAAGTGAACTCTCTAAGTGGTGCCAAAATCCTGCAACTGTGAAGACAAGCTCGGCTGTGTTACCCATCACAAAGGCATTGATCTTGCCCAGTTTAGGCAATCTAGAGTTTGATAAACTAGCACAAACTCATGTGTGACATTAAATGTACCAGCCATGCTCATAAAGAAAAGCCAGTCTAAGAATTTACCCTTACACTGTAGTCACAGGCCAATCAGTTTGTGCCTGCACTTATTTTAGAAAAGGTAAGAACTCACAACGCCCTACAGTTTCTGTCTTCTGGGGAAACCAGATTTATCTTCCAATTGAACACAAGATGGCAGAGCTTCCCAGTGGATCTAGCACAACTCTTAGAAAGTTTGGGTTATGTCTCCTTTCCTATTTTAAAGGTTTGCCATCCACCCCTGCAATGACTCACGGGAATGTCAGTGTCTTCTAGTGACCTACTGTGTAATCAGAATTTTGCTGCCATGTCTGACCATCTAAGATAAAGCAAATTGTATTATAAGCCAAATTTTCACCCTGTCATCCATTCTGACTGGATATCAGAGTTTCTCTCACCAACCCAACTACCTGGCAATTCAGATAGATCAAAAAACTGAAAAAAAAGAGAATTTTTTCTTGTTTTTAATATATATTTTTAAATTTTTTTTCAATCCACCTCTAAGATTTCTGAACAAAAGTCCCTGTTTTATTAATTTTAGTTATGCAATATAATTCCTTTAGTTGTAATGCTACATAAACTTTTTGAGACAGCAACAAGTTTGATCCAAATGATCAAGATTTTATTCCTAATGGTCTGATAAAAGGAAAGACATCTTTTCTCAGTGAGCAGCTTGCTCATCTTATAAATACCACTATGTGAAACAAGGGGAGGCTTACTAATGTGGAACACTGTGAAAATGGAATATTACTGTATCAGCCAAAGTATGTGTGATAAAAGAAGTTGAATGATTCAGTCAGAAAACCACATGGTGACAGCAATTTTACTTTAAGATGAGCAAATTGGTTCCATTCTCTGAACACCTACCACTCATTATTTCAGATGGATCATATTTTAATTTGATACATTTTAATGTTAATTCCTTTGATTCCTGAAGACATTTTCCAAGAAGCCTGAGATGCCCCTGATTGTACTTAGCTTTAGATGTCATTGGAGAAAAAGATCATGTCTTTGCAGATCCTTTTCAGGCAGAGGATGCAAAACTGATTATAAGAAAGAAAAGTATATTGCATAGGCAAATTTCCAAGATTATGCTCATTAAATTTGTCACTAGGATAATTTGTTACTCAGAGTTGAAGGAGATAAAAATGAAATTTTTAATTAAAATTTATCAGATATTTCAAGCTAAAGAAAAGGTGATACTATGAAAGAAAAATCTATTAACAGGTACAAGAATGATATAGAAGAAAATATTATATCTTGATTCTTAAAAAAAATCATAATACCTACAGCTAATTTTTATCATACATTTTGAAAAGAACTAATTACATACAAGACTAAAAAAAAAATCTTGCAAACATATACACATTTTTAATACAAATTAATGGAAACACTTCACCACACTTAAGAATTTAAAAGATTACTCACTCATCAATATTTACATGATGTTACACAAGGCAAAGAATACCATTCGCTGTGACAAAGCAATTTTGACCAATAGGTGAATATTTTTATTCCCTTTTCATATCTTGTTCCTTACTTTCAAGTTAGTTTGTTGTTATAGCTTGCAAAATTTGAAAAAATAATCATCTTTTGTTTTGATCTGACCTCTGAGCACAGGTTATTGATAGGCAATGACAACATGAATGTGGAGAACCACTGTGTAATTCAGAAAGTTTGGTTGTGCGACCCTGGCCAGAGATTGAGAATTCAAACCTTCCTAGAACCCTTTCAACCAGGAGTGTGGATTAGCTCGTGACCCTTGTTTGCTAAAGGGAAGATTTTACCGCAGTGAGAACTAGCTGGCCTTTTCTGGCTGTGGGTGACAGTATCTTAGTGATCACCTTGTCCTTCTCCGTGACAGGAACTGAATTCAGAAACTAAACAAGCAAAGAAGCGTTATAAATTTGCTTCCTGCTTCAAAGACTAGACAAATTCAAAGACTAGGTTCAATCCAGCAGTGTAAATGGGTAGTTTACATGCATTTTCTTTTTTTTCTCTCAATCACTTTCTCTCCCTTTTTTTTTTTTTTTTTTTTTTTTGAGGGAAATGTGTGAGGAAA
>JAYDZK010000113.1:133248775-133298000 GCA_034509185.1 Euphonia xanthogaster
CCCTTTTTTTTTTTTTTTTTTTTGAGGGACATGTGTGAGAAAACCATTTATTTTAACCCAGTTTAGGATAATGTGAGTTAATTCTGCAGTAAAGCTTCAAAGCCATAGCTGACTCATCTAGGAACATAATTTTCCAGTACAAGGAAGGAAATAGTACTGTGACTCTCCAGAAGCAATTACATCCAGTCTAGAATTAATAAAATCAAGGATTAAATTAAGCAAGTGGTTTTTCAGTTTTTCTTAACGTGACTGTATTTGACAGCAGCCTTTCCATCACTATTTCTCTGGCATATAGGTCTGTCCAGAAACATACTCAAAGGATAAATACAGATAAAACAGCCTGGGCAGACATGTTCTAAATTTATACAAACAAAGCCATAGTTGTTTTATAAATATATTCCCATCATGTATCCAGTATATTTTATGGGAAATGTAGTATTTATGTAATTTAAATTATTTTAGCCAGAATAAGAGGAAAAAGTAGTGAAACTGCGTGTGCTGGTTATGTCTGGGGTAGAGTTAATTTTCTCCATAGTAGCTGGCATTTGGTTATGTTTTGAATTTGTGTTGAAAGAAATCTTGTTAATTCAGGGATGTTTTCATTATTGCTGGGCCTTTCCTGCTTCTCACCCCTCCCTACCAGTGAGGGGGCTGAGAGGGAACACATTTGGCACAGCTGATCCCAACTGCCCAAAGGGATATCCCACACCATGGGGTCGTGCTTAGCATAAAAAGCTGGGGAAGAAGGAAGAAGCAGGGGAGGGGGGAACATTCTCAAAATGACATTTGTTTTCCCAAAGCACCCTTAGGGAGGAGCCCTGCTGTCCTGAGGATGGCCAAGCACCTGCCTGCTCATGGGGCGTGGTGAATGAATTCCACTGTTTTACTTTACCTGTTAAATTGTCCTTATCTCAACTCATATTTTTTTTTTCACTTTTGCTTCTCTTATTCTCTACCAGGGAGAGGAGGGAAATTGAGCAAGTAAATGTGTGGGGCTTAGTAAAGAGCTGGGGTTAAACCACAACACTTGAAAGCTCCAAATCAACAAATACAAAAAGCTTGTATATAGGGCTGCCATATTTAAAGATGTCTAACTTATTCATCAGAATTTATACTAATCAGATTTCTTCACTTGGAAGTAGTAAATAAATAAATGAATGTTTTCATAACTGTGGAATCCTGGACCCATAAAGGAGAAGGTCTGGTGAATAGACAAATACATTATTTTATTGGTGAGCTTAAGACACATATAAGAACGTAAAGTGAGTTTCCATACTCATAAAGCTCATTTAATGAACTCCACAGTGCAGTCCATGTAACAGCTAACTTAAGAACTGGAGTCTGTGATCCTTCAGTGAGGCAACCATGTTGAGTGTGCAGCCAGCAAACATGATAGAAAATAGGTCTAAATTACAGACTACTTATACAGAGAATCAAAAATAAGGCTTAAAGCTCAAAGTATCTCCAAAACACCTGGCTAGACACTTTTTCACTGTCCAAGCAAAGTAACTCCGAAAGCAGCATGGATGCTGATACTCTGTTATTTCTCAGAGAATTCCCTATACTCCTTAAATGGCATATGGAATATACAATTTATACGCCACATGAAATACTAATATTTTTGAGAAAGTCTAAACCATTACCTCTCTGTTACTGAGATACTTCATTTCAAGCAGAATTTGCTTTTTCTTTCTGATCTACATATTTTCAGCTTCATTTTGCCAGGTTTTGAAACTGCATTATATTACCTGCATGAATTCTCAAAGTGGGCTTTCTGTTAGAATTGCAGGACAATTGAAAATGGGGCCTTTCTATTAAAGCATCTTCACAAATGAAGGAGACAAAATAAATCTCATTGCACCAATAAGTAAAATATGAAACCTATCCTTTAAAAGATGATCAATAAATTCTCTGTTATATTACACAGTAAACTGCCTGGAGAAAACCATTGCAAGAGTTTAACATGAAGGATATACAGAATAAGCATTTTATTAGAACATTTCTACAATACTTGAATGAAAAAATAAGTGGGCCACCTTTTTTTTTCTTCATTCACAATTGTAAAGAAGGGATTTTTCCCCCTTGTGTCTTAGCTCTGAGGTAGTAATAAATATTTTGAATTACTTCAGAAAAAATCAGACCCGCAGTGGCTTTTATTAAGTATATTATGTCCTTTTAGTCTAAATTTTGCCTCTCAATAATTCTGTATTTTTTATTTTTGTTAGTCTTTTCCCTTTTAGATCACACTGGCTTTGTCCTAGCATTAATAGAAAATTTTTTGTGCTTGAGACCTGGGCTGCATGTGCTGTGCAGGGGTCTTCACAGTCTTTTGCAGCCTGCAGGGGTCATTATTTCTGTTAAGTTCTCAAAGTCCTCAAGACAGTATTATTTGTTCTCCAAATCAATGAAAATCACTGTCTTCAGATTGTATTCTAATACAGAACTAAAATTTCCACAATTATAATTCACTCAGGAACTTGACTTCCTATTCCTATGCTGATGTCCTTCAGGACACACATTTTTAGTAGGAAAACCACCTGAATAGCAAACAATTAATTTGTCAATTTCCAGAGGGAAACCTGATTATTAACTGATGAAGTAGATACAGTGTAAGTGGAAGAGTTTGGCTTACTCCTTTGGATAAAAAAGTAATGCTATTGAATATTTTATCGTCACAGATATGCTGACCACAACTACATTAAGAAAGCTGGTAAGTGATACTGCATGCATTAAACTGCTATGAGCAGTGGCTCAGATCTAAGCCAAAACTAGTCACGACAGTAGCTCTATTATTAGATTCTGTGTTGATAGTACAGAGTGCACTGTGCTGGCTATCATCATTTCAGGAATGAATGTGAAAATTTTTTCTGCCATTGAAAATGTCTTTCACTTGCATGATTAATGACCCTTAAAATGAATCTGTTTTATTCTAATACAGAAGTGAAATCTAAAACCTGGGCCACCAGGAGTATCTGTGTAGACTAAATGGGAGTGGTAATCAGAGAGTGATTGCACAGCTGCTGAATAGGGCTCCTTGTTTCTTTGAAATGGAAATATAGTGTAGGATGTCAATTACATTACAATTACAAAGAGAAGACAAGTGATAATCCTAGCATTTGGCTGTTAGTGTTCATTTGAAAGACTCCCTTTTCCCACTGGAAATTGTAATATGCTTCAGTGTGCATAGGAATATATATTCTGTGGGTGACAAATGACTGATGCAGTGTGAAAATTTCTCTCTCAGCTATCTTTACCTTTCTACGTGCACACATACATACTGACATGTACACACATGCACAGATACACAGACACAAATTCTACATTAGCAGTAGATATGACAATAACAATTCTTTGGAGTTTATCAACAAAGCTAACAAAGTATCCCACTGGGAAAGCTATGTTCGAGGAATTCTTTCCTCTTTAACATGAGCTTTTTTTTAAAAAAACCTTCCCAGAACCTGGTACAACTGAAACCCATTCAAGGATGTTAGAGAAAACAGGTAGGAGATTAATTTGTTGGAATTGGTGCATCTAAATGACATCTGGATCACTGCTTTTCATCACCTCATCTTATTTCTACCAGTGTAAAAGAATTAACATTGCTGAATTACTAATGAGAAATAATATGTAAAGAACAGTGTCTGCTTATGTCTTTATGCAACACAACAGAGATATGTTGTTTCCTACCTTTAAAACAGGCATAATACCTGAACAATTTAGTTTGGGTTCACACAGACCTTCTGAAAGCAAGTTCATGAACTATTTATGAGTATATAGCAGTTATTTACACAGTAGAAAGGCGAGACTAAAATGATATAAGGCTAAGCATCAATTTCTTCAAGACCCAAACAAAGGCATCTGAGGAATGACTGTTGGTGACTGATAGTGGAGAGCTCAGCAGGGAAGTGTTGGCTTCCATCGCTCATTGGAAATTGCTCGTGTTGAAAACCTGAGCTAAACCTCCAACACTGCTTTTTTTTCCCCTTCGTGATTTTTTACCTTTCCTTCACTCTGCTTTTTCCTGAGTTTATGGCTTACAAATACTAGCTCAGTAAGCACCTATGTATTTTTGTTTCTTTCTGTCACATGTCTTTAGCCTATGAATTCACTTTCAGCTCAAGAATATTTTCTTCTTCTGAAATACCAGTTTAAAGTTACCAAACTGAGCTTCACCAAAGTGGGTCTCGCTCCTGGACAGATGAACCCTGGGTTGTCAGCTGCAAAAGGGAGCAGCCAGGCTTTGGTCAGTACCCACATTTGTTCTGGTGCTGGTGTGAGATAACAGCTTCAGGGAACTTACACTGCTGAAAATTATTAACACAAATACTGCATATTTACCTGTGCATTGTGTAATAGAGATAAGATTTCTGGAGGTTACTGGCTGGATACCTTTTTATATCTGCCATGCTTCACCTGTAGAGAAAACTAAACATCTCCCCACTGTGGTAAACTATGATATGATCGATGTCTATCAGCAGAAATGAAAATGTTGTATGAATCCCATGAAAACTGTTAGCCTGTTAGAAGCCAGTGTCTTCAATTTTAATATTCTGTACTAGAGAACAAGGTAGACAGAAAGTTCACATGCAGTAAGAGCTTACATCTCTATTAGATGTATTGATTCTATGTATAAAGAATGGATTACATGATGCACTTGTTTTTCATTTCTGCACTGCAGCACAAGTTAATTTGAATTTACCAGAAAAACAGGGGGAAAAGTATGCTGGTTCAATGAATCACTTAGAGGGTATAATATATATACATATGGTTTTCAGATGACAGAAATGTCCAGGAAAAAGACTTACTGGTGTGAGTGAGACAGCACCAGCTGCATCAGAGCCCTGAAGCTAGAAAGTAACATTTGGATCAGCATAATTTGTAAAGAAAAAGAATTACTTCAACATTAGACAGATTTTCTGGTTCTGTAAACAGGGATATGGAGCAATACTGAAATCAGAAATGTATCTACATTAGTTTGTCCTGGAATACAATATTGTGCACAGGAAAGGATTCTGATATTAGGATTACTATAATTACAGAATGTTTTCTTACATAATGTCCACTGTTATTTGTATCAGCTCTTCCATTGCTACTAAACTCACCTAGACTTTCTGGAGAATGGCTTTCTGAAGGGGAGGCATTGACTGCCATTGAGGGGTTATTTCTTAGCACTCACTCCTATAGAAATAATTTGCCTGAACAGAATCAAGGTATAGTGTGGGACTCAAATATTTTGTCTTCTTAAAATGGAACAGAACAGAAGTATTAAAGAGTCACAACTTGAGAGAATTCTACAGAGGGGGAACAGCTCTGCAGAGCTCTATGGCCCCATTGTGCAGGAGCACCCATATCAACAGCACACAGGTGAAAACAGCCAAGCATAAATCAAGCATTCATGAGCAGCAGCTGGACATTTTCTTGCATGAGAAGATGTGGCATTTGAGAGAAAAAGAAGAATATTGAGGGGCTCAGAAGCATCTATGCCCCCAGTGCCTGAGAGACCCAAAGCAATGGTTGGGCACATGAAGATAAAGCAGCCGAGGCACGGAGGGACCTTTGTGCATTCCTGCAGCACATGGAACTGTTGGAAGGCTGCTTTCTGGTAAACTGTCAGCACTGCAGAAAGAACAGTAGGAAAATAAAAGCGGTTTTCAAGACAGTAGGAAATTTATTTGGAGACTGGAGAATTTGTTTAACAATCCCATTCCGTTTTACCAAAGGAGCAACAAGATGCAGTTGCTGCGAGTTAAAGTCAAGTAAACCCAGATTATAAACATGATTATCAATTGACATAATTTCTCCAGAAACACAGTCATTCATCTGATGCATGAAAGCTTGAAATAGCATTTAGATTCACTCCACCTACAACCTCAATAACTGAAGTACCTATTTCAGGAGTTCTATAGTAAGTACAGAGGAATAATCATGTTCGACGGACTACTGAAATTTTAGAAAGCCTGAATCACTGAAGGTGTTTCTTAATTTATCATAAATTCCTAAATTTGGAACCTCAGATTTTTAAAATTCAGTGAGATAAATCAGGGTTTCACTCTCACAAGTTAACTTGCACAACTAGCTGAATACAGTAAAGAATAAATTAAACAGTAAAGAATAAACTAAATTAAAACAGGGGGGAAAGCTAGAAGCAAATGAGTATGAAGAAAAAACAGAGAAAAAGAGAGAATAAATAAATTTTTGAAAAGCAAACAGATATCATCACCTCGTAAAAGATCTGTCTCAGGGAAAATTATACTGGTGATTGCTGTTGAGAATCAGTGGACTCTGGAGTAGAAAGTTACTCAATGGGTACAATGCGTGGATACAGTGCAATGGCTACAATATATAGGCAAATAGGTAACCTGAAATGCATAATTTAACCAAAACCAGTAGAAAGGGATAAGGGAAAACAAATTTTTGCTATCTTTGCCCGGAAGATGATCTATAAGATGAAAATTTATTTCAATGTGAGTGAGTAATAATGGAGTAAAGGACTGCTCATTTTAAATGAGGCTTTCAAAATAAGGTCCTGAGCAAATTAAAAGATCAGATAATTGAGAGAACTCAGGATCTGTGGCATCAAATACAGCGTGGGGACTAAGATGTGTTAAAGAAATGGAATGCAAGCAATGAAAATGTAGTCTTGCAAAACCTATGCTGAACTCCTACACAGTAACAAAGTTGATACCTGTTAAGGTAGAAGCAAAATGGAAGTAGGATCTATTTAGAGTGCATTCACAGTTGTTATGCACATCAGTCTCTTTAGCACAAAATTAAAAACCCAAACCTAACAATTCCTCCAGCGCTGATACTGTCACTGAAGAGCTAGCTTGTCAAAAGCAAAGTGAAACTCTGTTCTCACTATCTGTAGGAAGGAGAGGGAAGTAAGTGGAGAACCAAATCAAATGGACATGACAATAAATTAAGATATCAGAAATCTAAAAGAAATATCAAATAATACACATTTGCACTGCAAAGCCAGAAGAAAAAAGACAGAAGGGAGATCACAAGTTTACAGTGCTAGAACAGAAAAATTCTTCCAAGAGAGATAAAGTGTGCTGTAAGCCTCTGGTCATTTCACTTACGTAAATCCTTAAATTAAGCAGGTTTTGAAAGGTATTGGTCTAGCTGGGAAGTGACAATAACAATGTATATTAACAATACAACAATGTATATTGACAATATAACAATGTATATTACCAATAGCATTGTATAATAACAATGCATAGCAATGATGAGTCACAGACTCCTGTATTTCATAATTTCATCTCCAGTTTTAAAGACAGACTCATCTTATTTGAATAGTTATGAATAGTTTTTGCACTACTAAGCATGTAAATATTTGCACAATTGTGAAGAGGACATAATGTACATAAATGCAAATAAAAAATGGATAAAACCAGATGGTGTATAGTCAGGATTTCTATCAGTGTAGTTGCCTCAGTAGAATTTGCCACATGTGATGGGCTGACCCTAATGGTATGCCAGAAGCCCACCAAAGCCACGCTATCACCCCTAAATTTGATTGAAGACAAAGATACAAAGAGGCTTGTGGGTTGAGATAAGGACAGCAAGAGTTCATTCAACAGTTATCATCATGGGCAAAACAGGCTTGGGGGGGAAAAAAAAAGGTAGGATAATGAAGAAAACACCCAAGTCTTAAAAACATCTTACCTCCGTTCCCCCATTCTTCCTCAGCCTAACTTTAGTCCTGATTTTCTCTACTAACTTCTCCTTCCCAGTGGTGCAGGGCAATGGGAGTTGTGGGCAACCTTTTCCTCCAGGGGAAGGTCTTCTAACACTGCTCCAGAGTGGGGTCCCTCTCACAGGAGACAGTTCTCCATAAACTTCTCCAGTGTGAGTCCTTCCCACAGGTTACAGTTCTGCTACTGCTGCAGCATGGGTCCCCCACAGGATCACAAGTCCTTCCAGCACGCCTGCTCCAGTGTGGGCTCCGCAGACCTGGCCAGAAGCCTACTGCAGTTTGAGCTTCTGATGGGGTGACAACCTCCTTTGGGCATCCATCTGCTCCACCATGGACCTCCATGGGCTGCATGGGCACAGGGACAGCCTGCCTCTCCACTGTCTCCACCACAGGGTACAGGGAATCTCTGCTCCGGCACCTGGAGAACCTCTTCCCCCTACTTCCTCACTGACCTCAGTGCCTGCAGAGCTGTTTCTCTCACACCGTCTCGCTCCTCTCTGGTTGTAGTTGGATGCACAGGTGGTTTTTTTCACCTTTTTAAATACATTGCTCCAGAGACACTACCACCATTGATGAGGGACTTGGCCAGGGGCACATCTGTCTTGGATCTGTTGGACATGGGGGAAGCTTCTAGCAGCTTCTCTCAGAAGCCAACTCTGTAATCCCCAGCTACCAAAACTTTCCCACACAAACACAGTACAGAAAATAGGAACCTGATACTACATACCCTCAAAAGTTACACTCCAGAGATGTTGTGCAGCTTTAGCTGATACCATATTTCAGAGTGCATTGCACTGCATGCACACTATTGCAAAGAATGCAGTGGTAGCCTGAACTGCCCAGGTGACTGACTTTTGCTCCCCATTTGTTCTCACAGTAGTTTTGTGGGCTGTTACAAGGACAGATTCTCCTTCTCATACCAAGTAAGAAATAATTAGGCTTGCATAACCATAAGGACAAATTTTGACTTGTCGTGGCAAACCTACACAATCTCAGGCAGAGTTCTTACAATGTGTTCACTTGTGATGCACATCTGCAGATTCAGGGAACTGCCTCTACAGTCACATGAGAATATTTGATTTTATGCTGCAGCTCCTTTGCTGCTACCCATGCTGACTTAGCAAGTACCTGGGATGCAGCTCTGAATTTGGGGAAAACTTCATAATCTTGATCTGTAATAGTCCTGGTTTCTCATACTGCCAGGATGATGCAGAGTACTGCTAATCACAATGAACTTCCCTAATGTGCTGTAGGACTCAGTGAAATTTTGTGTTGCTTTATATGGAATGCAAAAAAAAAAAACAAAAAAAAAAAGAAAAAAAAAAAAAAAAAAAAAAAAAAAGACCTTTTGGAAAATCCATTCTATGTCCTCCTGGTTTTATGATTTAGCAGATAATATACATGAGCGTCTAACTCCTAGAAACTGATCCTCTGATTTCTTCTTTTTCCTGATGTAGTTTTTTAAGACTCATTTTAATGTTAGTTTGCTCAGATCACTGCACATCTGCCACTGTTATTGTGTATCAGTCACTTGAAAAGCCTCCAATTTCTCCATAGATGGCAGGTTTGCATATGCCAGCAAAATTTCAAACAGGATTTTTTCTAAACTGCAGCTTCAGAAAGATGCTGTGTCATGCAAAAAAAGTTGAAGGCTACATTGATAAGAATAAAATTTAGTTGTAGAGGAAAACAAAGAAAAATTTACACTGTCTAAATACTGCAGCTAATATCTGTATCCTCTCTGAGTGCATTATCATTATATATGGAAAAATACAACAACTATACACATTTTAGTAAATTTTAATTACTTCTGGCATACTAGTACCAAGGTGCCATGTATGAAGTGTCCTAAGTTCTTATTTAAAAAAGTTAGGTTTCCACACACCTAGTCATGAATTAATTTCGTAGACAAGCACACTTGTAACCATGGAAGAAACATCCTGCCTATGTCTTAAAACCCTGCAAATTATTCAAAGTCAAAGACTCTGCCTGGGTGAACTCATACATGGGGTCAGAGGGAGAAATTCTCACCTGCAAGAAATGTTAGGCATAATTTCTTCACTACCTGTAACTAGCTGGGCTTCTGACTGCTCCTCAGTGTTAATTACCAGCTACTAATATGCTATTTATTTTCTCATCTTCTGTGCATGAGTTACAATGGTGGAAGTGGGAAAACTTAAATTTTATCCATGGAAGCTTGAGGATCTCCCCACACTCCCTGTAGGTTACTTCAGCAAGGCTCACCACAAGCCATGCCTTGGCAGCGGGGACTGTCCTCTCAAAACAGACAGAAAACACTAATTTATCTTAATTTAGAAACTAATCAAATGTCCTCTTGTATGGTATTGATTTCCATGTAGTCAATGGACACTCTGTGTCTTTGAGATGTGGCTCAGAAACTCAGGTGGAGAGAGAAGAGAGGAGCTCTGCAGAGAGAAGAAACACATCCATGCCCCTGCCCTCCCTGAGCTCTGCCATTCACCTGCACCAAATGTCTTCTCCTTCTTTTCCCAGGCAGTTGGGGACTTAAGCAAAGATCAAAATGAAATGTGGGGGGGTTATTCCTTGTACATATAATAAAAGGATTTTTCACTCTCTTAAAAATTACTGTATCCATCCTCACAGTGAAAGAATTGCTTTGAGACTTAAAAATCCAGTTAGCTAAGGACAGAGAAATTGTACAGCCATAGATGTGGCTGGATGAGAAGCAATGGCGGTGCAAGGTGATGTTCAGCATCCTGGTAAAAGAAATCCTCTAGTTAGCTTGTGCTTGAAGATAAATAATTCGGAGCAGTTATGATCTTAAGGATGGTTAAATAATAAGCAAGCCCTTAAAATCACAATATAAAATATGATGTTATTTTGTGAAGTGTTGTAACATATGGCTCTGAATACGTAGAATCAGATCTGCAATGCATATACACATACAGAAAACACACAGGAGCATATTATTCAACATGCACATGGAATGCTTCCCAGTCAGCTGCCTCCATTAGACTTCATTAATTTAAGATCCTGCTGAAATTATACCATGTTCATCAGGTTAGAAAGAGAAAAATAAACATTAGTATTTGCTTGATTTTTTGGGTGTAGGGTGTCAGTTACTTTGCTGGTACAGGCTTTCAGTCATAACAATTATCCTTCCAGGAAATTTTTTCTTTTTAGAAGTTTATAATTTGGGTCTTAAAAATAAGTAATTTCATGCTTCAGGTGCAACAATATATTGAGACTTTTTATCCTCTCCTCACAAAGGGAGATGAGCTATTATCAGACCTGGTGCACCCAACATAAATTCAAATTCTAATCCTGCTAAGTTGCAAGAACTTCTCTGCTATCACTAGATTTTGACTTAAACTTAGAATTCATTCCTTCCTGCTGAAGATGATTGACAATATTAGAATGGATGGCAAATGTCTCACAAGAAATATTTTTCGTGCAAACCTCAGTATTAGTTTACCCAGTTACCACATCTTTGACATGACACCACTGGCAATTCATATGAAAATTAAAGCCACAGCCTTTGCCTGTGTACTCTCAGTAATTTTCCTGACCAAAATTATTAATAACATTTTATCATCTGTGGAAATAAACTTTAAAGTCAGATTAGATGTATTTTCCATTCATTGTGATTATCATATATTTTTTTTATACAGAAAAGGAAATCAGCTATTTCTACAACAAAGAAGTAAACCCACACTTCTTCAAGTACATTTTCCCTTTGCCACCAATTTTGTTTGAATCACGTTTCCTTAAAAAATACAAATATAATTTTCCTTTCAAGCTGTCAAAAATAATATGTATATGAATAAACAGGTGGAAACAATGCACAATCCACCTAGTAGCTGATAACTGTGGCATCACATAATTATATCACTTGCTCTGAATAAAAGTTATTTAGGCAGTGTCACCCTTCCTGATGCTTAATGTGATGAAGAAAGAAAAAAAGAAAAAAAAAACAACAAAGCTCTTCATTTGTTTCTATGTTTCTGTGTTTATATATATATATGTGTGTGTGTGTGTAATATGCATATACATGTATATAACTTGTTGCATGGATGAGGAAGTGTAAGGCGTTTCCTCTGCTTCCAAATTAAAAGAACATTTTATGCAACAAAGATCTGTGAAATAAAGGAATTGAATTAAGTGTGAATAATGTGGTACAGGGCATTGGTTCCAACATTGCTGGCAGATTGGTGCAAGCAGAAACAAACAAGCAGTTGGTTATGCTGACATTCTTTCTCTAATGTGACTACTTTGTCTGCCTGTTTGCTTTTGGCTGTGTAGAGCTCAGAGCACAGCAATGACAATCAGGACAATGTGTCCTCTGTAAGCACAAAAAAAAAAATTAATTTCATTTTAACTTAATCATGTATTTAACATACTGGTTTGCACTACATTTCTAAAAAAAAAAAAAAAAAGGCCTCTAGAGTTACTAGGTCACTACATGAAAAGCAAGTTCCTGCCTTATTTCAGCTTTGATGAAACTTTACAAGTGACCTGTCAAGGTGACATTGTGGGTATTTCCCTCACCACATCTATGTGGTATAAAATACCAATCAAGTTGCTAATATATTGGATCTGTCATCACCAGCTTCAAACCCACTGTCAGCAATAAGAAAGGTAACGCAGTCACTGTGTGACTGCAGACTTTGTAACCTCTGTGTATTCTTGTACACCACAAGGAATCTGCTAGAAAGATGGCATTGCTACTTTTTTTTCCTTTTCTTATGCATCAAAAGAGTATCTTCTATGGACAGTCTTGGTTGAGATAATTCCTATACTAAAAGAAGGGATAGCTATACTGCTAGTTCCATATACTGTGAATTTATTTTGGTAAGGTCTATTTAGTTGACAAATGTTTGCACAAATTTTGCTGAGCAAAACAAGTAATTCCGGCTTTTGCAGAGTCTGATGCAACTTTGAAGGGGAGCAGTCTATGATGGAAGACCTAATTCACCTGTCTCCATAATGCCACAGATCTGGAATCAAGCCTAACAGCAGCATCAAGTACGAACCTAAAGAGACCAATTATATTAGTAAAGGCACCATGGGCTCAGTACCTGCAAAGCTTCCTCACTACTACTACTACTACTAAAAAAAAAAAAGAGAACAAAAGTTAAAGAGCCTTACACTGGATGCACTAAATCTTCAAAGCCTCATTTCATCTTTAAGAAAACTGCAAGACAAGATATCAATTGTTCTACCTGATCCTTTCCTCAGATGTTGTTGAGAAGTTGCCTTCGGACTGCCAGCTCTGTGTTTTCAAACAATGCTCCTCATCAAGCATTTCAGCCGGAACCCCTTTTGGTCATTTTCAAGCAATTTTTGAAAATCCTCTGCTAGTTTTGGAGCTTAGAGCTTAATTTTCCACTGTTCAGGGTAGATGGTGAGGTATTAACTTCCAAAGTTAGTGTATCTACTGAACAAAGGTTCTTAACCCAGGATGCTCAAGTCATGCATTCTTTCCAGCAGAGCAGAGCATTGGCTCTGCCTGCTCTACCTGCTTCCCTTTCTCTCCTCATACCAAGAGTTTGACTCTAGCTGTTTTCCTTAGATGACAATGCAGTTCTGTCTACATTACTGAGAAATCTTGATCTGCTTTTGCAGTGTATTTTGTAAAGTCAAGTCAGAAGGCCTTACAAAATCTTTGACTAGCCATAGTGAGCTGTGGGCCTGGATCTAGAAATGCTCCAAACTTCACTGGCTTTAGCACAAAGCTACAGGTGAAAAATGCAGTAAAATTCTGAAGTGTTTTTCAGCATCTTATTATGTCAATTGGCAAGTGCCTCAGTAAATAGTCAAAGCTATGCAAGATTATAAGATGAACTTGGAAGATTTTCCAAGCTATTGAAAGCTATCACTTTGGGCTATTTATGCCATATAAAGTGAATTAGGAGAACACTATGATGCATCAGTTTAAAATTCAGAAACATGCTGTTAAGTTCTGTGAGTTGTGAACAAGACAGTGCAGTAGATAAACCAGTGGCCTAATCAAGCCTGGGAGCTTTTGTGTCAGCTTTTGTTGATACAAGAAATCTAGCATACAGAGCAATAACCCTCTCTTTGCTTTAGTAGATCTTGGAAATGCATATTTATTATTCCCCTAAACCCACAGTTGTAAGAGAATTAATACCTAGGCTATGACTAAACTGATCTGTACAGCATAGCAGGGAGATGAGGTTTTAGGGATAAAAAATAATCTCCCTGTTAATGTTAGAAAAATTATGGAACCCTTTACTGATATCACAAAAGTCATTAAACTAGGCATTTGACAAGTATTCCTATTTTATTTTGCCTCATAGTAATGCCAAACAGCGTGGGTTATATTGCTGCCATTGCTGAGAGTTCAACATCTTCTATGTTCCTACTAATGGCTGTGGTAAAAGTCACACTTCAGGGTCTAAATTAATCACTGGCATTTAGAAACTGAGAGCGAATCAATAAAAACTTGTAGTACTGCCTTGCTTAACAAATTTCTTTCTAAATACACTTCACCTATTTTGGGTGGTTATTGTGAGAGTTTTTACAGGAGCTTGGAGGAGCTTCTTGTTCCTGCTCTGGTCCAGCCCCACTCCCAGGGCTTTCTGGCTTGGCCTTGGTGCTCTCTGAGCCCTGCAGACTCGCTGGGCTGGTCGCTGTCTCCAGGCCCAGTCCATCCCCAACATGCTGCTCAGCACCCCAGCCCCTTCTGGCTGAGGTCTGGGTGCCTGCCAGCCCTGCTGCCTCTCTGCACTCCCTCCTGGCTTACCTGGAGCAGCAGCCAGCCCTCACAGCCCCTGGTGGTACTGGCCGCCTCCCCAGATCTGAAGAAGCTGACAATGCTGTAGAAAGCCTCCATGGAAGTTAGTGGAAGGCAGGAACTCCATTACCTTTCTGGAGCACATCCTGAAAAGCCTACAGTTTAATTTATACTTCCATTATTTTTAATAAATTAATTATTGACAGTTTGAAACACCTCAATTTTTCTGGCAAAAATATCTAACATCAGGTAATGAAAAGACTGCTCCTTGAGATAGCAGTTAATAATTCCACTCCAGCAGACAGAAGTTCACTGCCCAAGACTCTGCTTTGTGGCACTGGGGAAACAGGGGCTGGCTCACCTCTCCCTGACATTATGCATTGCACACTGCACACCAGCTTGTGATTCAGTTTTATTCTAGGTATTTCTAGAAAGTTATTTTATATGTGAGCCAAATTGAAATGTCCAGATCATGTCTCTGCTCATGCAGTGGCTTTCTGGAATTTGAACTGCATCACCAAGAAATAGCTTTCTGAGGCTGTCTCGCACAACCAAAGGAAACAGGGTGGAAAGAAACTTCTAGTGAATGACAACAGCAAACCAACCTGGCATGCACCCAGTAGAGACAGTGAAACTGAACTTCTAGCTCAGCTTCACAGTATGAACTTGTCCCACCTTTTTGCCTAGTTCTTCAGGCCAGAGACCCTCTTACATGTCACAGTGCTCCTCTCCATTGTGGTGACCTGGAATTCAGGTCCTTCTGAGCAAAACATTAGGAATTGTAACCACTGTAGAGATATGGACTTCTTTAGAGGGAGACTGAGGCCAGTTCCAGATTCTAGGCTCCTGTATAACTATCTCTGCTGGCCTGAAGAGTTCCACACTGAGAAGGACCACTTGGGCACTTCAAAATCTCAACATTCGCATTCCAGGTCAGGTTTCTAGGTTGCCAACAGAATGTCCAAGGAATTGTATATGATAATCTTGTAGAAGTTAGTTATTGAAAGCTCTGAAAAAAGGGAATTTGATTCAGACATAACTCAAGGAACTAGGTCTCTTCAATACATTATATTTCCTAGTGAGGTTTCAGGGATTTTAATTCTTCTATTTGTGACTGAAAGACCTCCACTGTACCAAGAACCAAGGCCATACATTTATCTTCCTTCTAAAAAAGATCCTTAAAATAAGCAGAAAAGTAAATTACCATATCACCTGCTACAGAATTCTGTGAATGAAATGTGGAAATTTTGTAAGTATCTAGTAGAAAAAGTCAACAGCAAGAAAAGATGAGCATTTTTGGTCTTCTAGCTGCTAGGTTCAAGAGCTATAGACTCTAGCAGTGAATTCAGCGCTTGTAAAGTATAAGAAGGAAGAAAAAACAAACCTTTTCCTCTCATAAATATGATAAGGAAAAGATATGCACCTTTGCATTCAAAAGATATTTGCTTGTGCATGCCTTCTATGATATAGGATCCTTCTCATGCCTTATACTATATAGGATCTTTTTGTAGTGTTATTTTTGAATATGATCTGCCTGAAGGCAATGTGCTCAGTCCCTGAGTGGGAAATATGCTTCATTTAAGTCAACAGCAATGTGTACTGCTGATTAAAATACAAGTGCTGATGGCCTTCATAGGGAGTCTCATCCATCAAGCCTTAGTTAAGAAGTTGGTAGAGAAAATGATGGTGGGAGGAGAGGAAGGATGGTGGATAGTGTTCAGTGAAACGTGTAACAACAACAGCAACAACAAAAAATCATGAATTCTCTGATCTTAAGAGTTCTACCAGTGTGGAAAACTGGCTTAGAAAAGAGAATTTCAAACTGTTTGATGGTTGTGTGTCCTGGGAATTCAAATGAACTTTGCCATCACTGCCAGTTTCATAAAAGAATGAAGTCTCCAGCAAGGCACAGATGGTAATTCTGAATGAACAGATGATTATGCCAAGAGAATATTATGCTTGAAAACACATTTTATTGATATATGAGTAAAGCTGTTAGAAGGACATCTATGGAAAACAGGACCTACCTCTTTATGGAACACCTGATTACAGTAAGAAATTGGGGAGTGGCTAAAGGCTATTTCATGAATTCTTCAGTCCTGCTTACTGGGAATTAATTGGAAAATTATCCAAAAATAATGATGATTAAAGTGGTACTATGATTTATGAGAACCACAAAAAGATGTGTAAACAACACCAATTAGATATTAAGCTGCATTTATCTAAACTGCAAAGAGTTTATGGAATAGTTATTGGATTTCCAAAGAGAGGGGCCAAAATCTCCACTGACTCTGAGTCTAAATTAATTTCATTGAAGCAAAAAGAGTTATGCCCATTGATGTTTATGGATTCACAAGCCTAAACATATGCCCCTGGTTGTGCTGTAAGTTAATTGGTTTACAATCATTGAATGCATTGTCTCACTTAAAGTTATTTCCAATTACACCTGTGTCATCCCCCAGCCAAGGCGGGTTCCCTGACTTCAGTGGAATTGCTGTGACTGTAAACCAAGGCTCTGATATGATGAGGCATCAGAATAGGAGTGCATAATTTCTGTATTACTGGCTTTGAAAATGTTGATTTTATCATTTATGTGACTATTATTAAGTGAAGGCTGGAAACAACAGATTTGAATTCCAAGTCAGTTTTAAACCCAAAACTGCACCCTTGAGGTCAATAGGCTCTTTCCTCTGATTTCAAGAAGGTTAATGTAAGGGAAGAAATCCATCACATGAGATTTTTCTCAAGGTGAAAAATACCCAGCAGAATATCTTGCAGGGACACTTCAGAGATGCAAGGCTCAGCTTTTTCCATACATTTTCTTGAGCATAGAAGGCAAGTCTCAAAGACAGACCACAGTGGTGAAATAGTACAGTCTCCGTAGCTTGAAGAAAACTATATTCATCACCAACACGGAAATAAAAAATAATACATATCCCTCAGAAACTTTTATCCCAATGACAGTGATGAAAATATATGAGGGATTTCCTAACTGATTTAAAAACTATTCACATTCAGTTACAACATAATGTATGAATTTAGGAATAACGAAAGGATTTGAATTAAATTAGGGAGAGGGGGAGGAGAGGGGAGAGGAGGGGGCAGAAGCCAATAAAAGAGAGAAACATAGTCTTTTAGGTTTCTTCTTTGATGTGAGACAAATGCACATTTTAGTAAAGAAGCAATTAGAAGGAAAAGAAGAGATTACAGCAATTCCTTCTTTCCACAGGTTTTCCTGCTGCTGCAGCTGTAATTGAGGGGTTTGTGTCATTAAATAGAATCCATGGGTCAGATTATAAATCCATTTTTTCAGTGGTGCAGGTTGATTTCAATGCCAATAAAGTCATATTAGTGCAAAGCAGTGAAACATCATCCACAAAGCCATTTGTATGTGTGAGATGAATACATTAACTTCCCAGCAGATGGCTGTGAATTCTTCCAGACAGAGCCTGTCTTGGGCTTTCAAGAACCATTTATCAAAAAGAACACTGAATCATCTTCAGTTCTGAAGTAATCACTCCAGGGAAACAAGTGCTAAATGGTTTAAAGATCAGAGACAAATGTACTGCATTGTCAGCCCCAGGTGCAGTGGCCACTGGGCTGCACATCCCATCAACTGGGGCCTCATAAGCACCCATTACTTGCTGTTTTGTGATGCCAGAGATATACAACTTGAGTATTTCTTTAGAAAAATTTCTTTGAACCAGTAGGGGAAAACATGTAAATTACATTTTGTATATCCAGAATTATTCAGTATCTCCATTTCTTATAATACTTCTGGATTCTGCCTTTGTGAAGTGAGAAGTGACCAGCAGACATTTAGAAAAAAGGAGATCTGCATTAGGTAAATATGGAAAATATTTCCTAGATTTTTAAATCTAGGAATTTTTAAATAGGACACAGAAACCTATTTGGTAAAAGGGTTTTAGACTTCAGCTAAACAGATCATGTGTAAAACTGATGGAATAATAGGATTTACATTTGTGGGTTTAGGATACCTTCCATTGAACAGTGTCAGTTCAATGTGCAGACCTAACTTCACAAGGCTTCCCTTCAATCCAATGATGTAGCTGAACTTCACACTAGTGAACTGCACATCTCCAACTCAAGCAAGACAAAGGCACACAGCACCTCGAGAGGTGATGCTGAAACTCAGGGAACAACTAGTGATATTCTTACTGGGGAATGAGTAATATTCTTACTGGCATGGAGTCATAACAGGATTTTCTAAGTGGCTGAGGTAATGCTATGTCTTACTTCTTAGCCATCCCATAGCAAACACACTGTGTGGGGAATGTATAAAGAGCCATTAGAAAATTAGAAGCCCTGGTCATGTTTATTGGCTGTCATTTAGGAAAAAGGGGACAGCTGCTATAATAGAAAATGAAATGTCAGAATCTTTCAATCAATATTTTCTACATTTAGGATGGGTATGCAAAGTCTGGAGCAGACAAAAATGACGACACCCTTTCCTAATCCTCATCAATCTCATATACAGTGGCCTGCTTATGTATTTGGTGAATTATAGCAGACATCATGCCATAATGTGCTACAAATGTTAAAAGGGCAAGTGATGGCTGAAGTTTATCGCTCATGTGTATAAATGTTCAATTATACTCTGTCAAGCGTAAATCTTAGAAAAGATTAGACAAAAATAATCTAAGAATGGCATTAGCAGAGAAGAGTGCAAATCCATATATTCAGAAATGCGCATTGTTCTACCAGATGGAAATGTCAGGACAGTTAGCATTCAGAAAATTACGAAATTCCCAGCCCTTGCCAGGTTCTCCTTTGCCTGTGTTCAGGTCCACGGCATCAGCTAGTGACAAGATTAGAATTAGTCCCCATATATTTGAAAACAAGGAAATGGAAATTCAGGGGAATTTTCCAATATCGGATAATAACATAAATTTCCTTTTTAGGCATAGCTTACTCTTTGTATTTCTGTAGACAATTAATACATACTTTTGTATTTTTTTGATTGGATTATTGTTGACAGAAAATCTTCATCAAGATTTGACTATGATGGTTCCAAACCCAAAAGAATGCATCAGGATTTGTATAGCTCCCACTGAAGAAAATATGACTGAATGTTCAAATAGCCACAAGGCAATATCATAAGTAATTGGAAAATTCTGCTGGTCACGAGAAATAATACCCTAATGAAGCAACAAAGTTCAAGATGGGCAAAAGGACTAAGTTCATTTTCACACAGAGTTTTGTAAGTACTTTTGTAATTGTTTTATGCAAAAGGCACTTAATGATTATCTGTTTAGCTGTTTTAATGGAAAAATGTACAGAATCTAAGGTCAGATTTTTTTTTAAATAAAAGTGCTAATTAAAACCTTATTAATTTCTTGACCATTCATTTCTCTCCACTAGTCTGGAGGAAACAAGACAAAAACTTCTTCATTTTATATAATATTATCAAAGAAATTGTAAGCACAGAAGTCTGATCCTTCATCTAAAGGAGTGAAATTATGCAGAACCACTCCATAGCAGAGAAAGAGCAACTGAAAATTTTGTCTCTTCACTTAGTGGAGAGGAAAAGAAGTTTGTATCCCCTCATAAGCTTCTTCTTTCCTATCATGAAGCAAGATTAAGTTTTCTTCCCATGTAGTTTCTGTTCTATAAGAGTGGAGTATTTGTGAAAATGTCTCAGCACTTTAATTAGAGAAAGTTTTGAATTCTTTGCCTTCATCTTTTCACCCTTCCAAAAAAATTATGTTGGAGACAAAAGGAGATTGGACAGCTGGATTATCAGGCCAAGCATTGGTTGTTCTTGGGTCCTACTTGGTTCATGCGGTGCTGATTGACTGCACTTCTAAGGGTGTCAGGAATCAGGAAGCCTTGTAGGACCAAGGTCTGCTTTATGTGGGAAACTCAGTAAGTCCAATGGATCTGGGTATTTTTGGCTGCATTCTAGTTGACTAGGATAACATCTATGAGGTAAGAAACATAGCAACTAACATATTAGTCCCTTAGAAAACCAACACAGCTCAAATTAGGTGGGAACCACGCTGGTTATTACCCTTGGATTGCCTATTTCTCTTCTCTCAACTGCTTATCAATAAAATGGACATTGATTTTTGAAATTCTGGTCTCTAAAACCAAACAATATTAAAAAAAAAAAAACCTTGTCCAAAAATCCAGTGTAAAATTCCAGTTTCTGATTTCTCTTGACGCAATAAAATAATGTATTAAAATGTTGAATAAAGCAAAACACCTTCAGAATTAAAATGCAGAAGGTGAAAATTATATGTTTGGAGAGAATGAAGCTGTAACTGGCATTAGAATGAGACTGCCAGTATCTTCTCCATAAAACAAGGAAGATGGGTGATGCATATTGTTGGCTTAGTTTACAGACACCTAAGTATTAAAGTATTCACTTGGTACTAGAAATCTTTTAGGGAGTGGACTGGAGAGCTGGGTTTGTAACTTCTCACACATACTTCCTGAAAGTTATCAGTAACCCCCTTAATTTATCCTAAGCACTGGATTTCTTCTGTGCAAGGAATAGGTTCCAAAGGTTCTCAGATAACTTGGTGATTGTGGATTGTTTTTTTACCATAAATGACATTTTATTTACACTGCATTGTGGAAATATAACAAATACTGTTCTTAAGAGAGTAATGATATGCTGAATATGTTGCAAATATTTGTGATTAGAAAACTAATATCAACTCAGAAAAATTGGAAAATATACAACACTAATATGTAGTTCTCATGTAAAATCAGGGGTCTTTTGGATTAAACGACTAATTAGAAAGGATGGTTTGCCTAATTTGTCTGCTAGGCCAGGACTTTTGGCAAGACAAATAATAAAGCAAAAGCATTGAGGGAAATCTTTTAATGATTTGTGACATCCATCCTCTACAGAGGATCATGTACTAGTGATTGAGAATGAAATTTGAAAATAAAAAACCACCAACTCAACAATTTTAGGAGGAAAATCACCCCAACAACTTATCTGGACACTTACCAACATATGTATATAACTGAAACATTACTGGCAGGGTAATATGCTGGAAATATCAATAAACAGTTCTGGAAAGAAACAGTAAAATTTAGGTCCTGAAAAAAATATATTATGGTCATATCTTAGCCTTGAACCAGTTGAAGTGGTAGAACAATGGTAATCCCTTCTCCAGTGAACTCAAAATATAATTACAGGTGCATAATCAAAGCTAATCAACCACAAAACTTACTTCTATAGTGAGCTGCTCAGAAAGATGTAGATTCTTAAACAAAAACAACAACAAAATTCAAGGCAGCTGTACTGAAACAATTACCTCTTCTTTTCATCTTTTAAAACCACATTTCCAAAAAGGTCATATGTCCACATCTATTTTGTTTAAATAGTTAATTTTTATTTGAAAATACAGCATATTAAACTGTATTTTATATATTCTGTACCTTGTTGGTTGTTCTGCCTGGTATAAATGCTTCAGAGCTGACACTTTCCTGAGAAAATGAGCTGGAAGGTTTTGGCTTTTTCTTTTTGTAGTGAATCAACAAAATTTTATTTTATCTATTGCAGACACAGGGGAGTTAATTAATATTTTTAACTGTTGGATGTATATCAATGACTTACATTTGACTTTGCTTCTGAAAGGAGGCATTAGGTGAAACATCTTGTCATTTTCAAGTCCCCTCTGTTATGGAAATCCTTGAGAGAGAATAGAACCCACAATGCTGTTATTTGCAGCATTGCTTTTGAGAGTAGAGCAGCATCTTAAAGGACCTGCTGCCCAGAAAGTCAGAGGATGGAGCTGTCATTCTTGCTTTCCTATTCAAATACATCTCTGTTAGGAATTGTCAACTAATAATGAAATAGTTTTACTTTGAAGTCACCCCACTGACACTGCCAAAATCACTTTTCACAGTTTTTTGTAGGAAGCCTACTGAATACAAAAGCAGAAAAGGTTTTTCTGTGAGGGTGTCAGGAATGCCTGGCCCAATCTGCAGGTGCTATTCAGTCTTGTAGCTGTGAGGGAAAGGGCAGCAGGGATGGCAGGAAAACCATTTTCTTGGGGTTTATGTCTTGGAGCTCTTGGGCTATTGTCAGTATTTCTGCTGACAGTGGAAACAGCGAAGTCACAAGCAAGAAATAGAAGTTATGCACTTCATGTAGGAGAATATAAGAATTTTGTTTCAGGGACAAAGCTTCTAATAAAATTCTATCTACCTATCTAGATTTCAGGAATTAAAATTTCAGCCCTGAAATTCCAGGAATGGGATGGGCCCAAACAGACAGAAAGGAAGAAGAAGGTTCCAGCTTTCTGAGTACAGTAAGGCAAATATAGATAAATGGTTCATTTGCAGTAAAAACAATGGTCCTATTGTTCACCCCAGAGAAGACATGGTGGAAATCTTAGAGCACCTTCCAGTACCTATAGGGCCTCAAGAGAGCTGGAGTGTAACTTTTTCCAAGGGTTTGTAGTGACAGGACAAGAGGTAATGGCTTTAGACTGAATGAGGGTAGGTTAAATTGGAAATTAAGAAGAAACTCTCTACTGTGAGTGTAATGAGGCACAGGAACAGGTTGCCCAGAGAAGTTGTGAACACCTCACCCCTGGAAGAGTTCAAGACCAGGTTGGATGAGGCTCTGAACAACCTGATCTAGTGGAAGGTGTCTCTGCCTGTGGCAGGGGGTTTGGAACTGGATGATCTTTAAAGTCCCTTCTAACTCAAACTATTCCATGACTCCATCCCACAGTATGCAACTGGGAAATCATAAAGCATCTTGGGCACACAGAATAATTTCCACAGCTACAAATAAGATGGTGTGTGAAAATACAGATTTTAGGATTTGAGGAGTGTAGGTTCCAGGATAGGAGACATACCTTAGTGCTGATCCTGAAGCTTAACAACACCACCATTAAATATCGAAGAGTAAAAGAAATCTCACTGGATTTTGCTTTGTGGAATGTTGTTAATCAATGGTAGAATAAGTTTGAAGTTTTCAAAAATGAATCCTGAGCTACTTCTCATAAATGCCAGTATCTCAGTTCTGGGCAAAAAATTTTAATTGGGGGGAAAAAAATTAAAATTTAAAAAGACAGCTAATGACAACAAAATCTAGAACTGTTTAGTGCAGACTTGTGCTCATTACCATTTCCTGAAATGTTTATACAATCTTAAAATATTGGTGAATCAAGCCTTGAAGTGACCAGGGGAAGTAAGCTGACACTGACACATAAGGATTGGTTGCTCTGTCTTCAAGCAAATATTTCACTGTTTTTGTTCTCTGTTAACAATGAAAGGCTATATAGAACCATGACTCTGACTCGTTGATACATTATGCCATTTTGAAACAGGAATAATAGTACTTCAGTGATAATGACAGCAATACTATAGTAAATAAAATATTGACTCAAACTTCAGAAAAGTTATTAAAGTACAATATAGTCCTTCTTAAAGCAAAACCAGAAATAAATTCACAACTGTACCTTTATTTATTTTTCTAGATATGGCAAAATACAGATTTTTGGAAGGAGATTATGATCTTCACTTCATTGCTTTCCTGTTAAATTTGTTAAGTGAAGTATTTTATATTTTGCTATTTTTCTTCCTTGGCCAGTATTTGTTACTGTGCCATATAATCAGCTGCATATGAGCAATTTTCATTAATGAAAACTGTGAGGAACTCAGTGCATTGAAATTAACTATATGGGAAAAAATACTGATACTCCCAAGCTATGTCTGTGATCTCCATTGAATGTCCAGATATTGCTTAAAAGAAGTAACTAAAATGATCAGACATAGCAGTTCTGTGAACTCATGACAGATCCTCTCTAAGACTTGTGGCTGCCTCAAGGGCATTCTTACTAATTAGCTGGATGAGGATTTTAGTATTCTTTGTGCTCTTATTGAAGATGAGAGGCATTAATCATCAAGCCAGATGACCTGTTTTTGTTAGAGAGGTACTATGACTAATGCGCATTTCAAACCAAAACAGATAAAGAAAATGACAATAACTATCTAAAGACAAAAGAGGAAAATTAAATTTGGATGTGAAGCAGGCAAGATATATTCAAATACTACCAGCTTGAATTTTTAAAGTAACTTTGAAGCATTAGTTGACTCCCCTTGAGGTCCGAGTGCATAAGTAAACATGAAAGAACTGGAGGTGGTATCTTGATCTCTTTTAAGTCAGAGTTTCAGTCCAAACATTTTTCCAGATCCTAAATGATGATCAGTAGTTATTAACAGTGCTGTTATTCTTTCCTCTAAAGATTGTAAATATTTGCAATTACTGTAAAGCAAAGATAATATTTGACTAACGTGAAGCTTTTCACATTGGTTTAAGTCATTTATTTGAACAGAAGAAAATAGGGCTGGGAGAAACTGTGGAAAGATATTCAATCCATCTTTGTACTCCACTTGTACCTTGTCTGGGGTACTTGCCAGATTTACCCAAATAATTGCTGATGTTGACATTTTGTACTGTTTACATGAACTAAAAAAACTGAAAAAAAAACTTCAAGTACTTTAATTTAAAAAATGTGAGTATTTCTGGTCCCATCTCTTTACGTGATAAGTTGCACTTAACTGTATCTTTAACCAAAATCTGTAATAAGGGAAGTTGTGTAGGCAAATATGCTTATACTTCTTATTCCAGCTACTGGAAATAGAGGATTTCCAGATCAAGGCAGTCAAGACCCTGCAAAGATGAAGAGTGGAATAATTAAAGATAAATATCTTATAAATACTTTAATATATTTATTTTGGATATTACAGGGAGGGGCATGGGGCTTGGTGGTTGGTTGCAACAAGTAGGGAAACTAACTGCATTGAACAGCATAATGATAGAAAACATATCCATGCCTCTAGCAAGTTGGATTTATCACTATATACATCATTTAAAACATGCTGAAGTGAGACTATTAAATCAGAACATACCCTTAAAACAGGATGGAAAATAAGTGAGTCAGTACACCTTGAAGATTTGTGAATTCCTGCGTGTTCCTGCCTTGGCTTACTGGGTATCATTAGGTTGTCCAGGCAAAAGTGTGCATTTTCATTTGAGATGCCACAGGTACCTTTCCTGTCTGCCTTTTATGTCTTCTGCAGGGTAGTGGTCTGCTGTACCAGCTCCAGTGCAATTTCTGCCAGCCCCATGTAGATATCTTGGAAAGCCTGCAGCATCCCAGATGCCTGCAGTCTGAATCCCACCAGCTGTGCTCAGTAGCAGCTGTAAACCACAACTCATGCTACAATAGTGACAAAATGTCCAGAGCCTGCCACTGGGAGAGAGTGGTGAGAGAGCAATTAAGCCCTTTTGCAGGGTAGGAGATAGGGACATGTCTCACATTTGCCTTGGATCTTGTCAAAATTCTGGCAGCTGGGGAGCACACTTTTATTAGTGTGCTATGAGTAGTCCCCAGCATTAATGAGTCAGTGAATTGTTCAGCTTCAGAAATATTACAAATCCAGGCCAGATTCTGCCAATGCATATGGTACTGCCTAGAAAGAGGCTAATCAAAGATGAAGTTTTATGGACTCTTTGATCATGAAGGTGAGAAGAGAGGGAAAAGTCAACATTCCTATGAAATCTTTGAATCTGAATACCAAAGGTAGCCACCCCCTCTGCAGATTTGAAAGGTATATTACTATTGTTTTGCTAGAGGACTCTTTCAACTAATATTTTGTTTCACTGGAGATGGCTGAGTAAGGCCTTTGATCCTAAAATATCATAACTAATGTACCCTTTCCAAGTGCTAAGCTTTATTCAATGAAAAAAAAAGAAAGAGAAAAGCAAACACACCCAGGACAGACATAGCTATCAGGTGCAGATTCATAGTCTACTGACTATCTTTAATATAAAAATTCTCTAAGGCTTATGGCCAAAGTTGAAAATATTTGTCATCACTGCAGTGGTAATAGAACAAAGTACCACAGAACATAGATCCTAATGTCTGCTGAGCCTTAATCTAGTGAAGTGACCCACACAAGGAAATTTTTTCAGAGGTTAGGCAAATGTGCTCAGATCTGTGTGATTCAGATTATGGACCTGAAATCACAGTCTGTGTAGGTACAGTAAGCCAAATATTTAGGACACTAAACTATGCAACAGTCTCAGATAAGTGGATTTTTCTCTTATGTTTATTTATTGCAACCAACCACCAATATTTGCACCCTCTAAAAGAGGTCTTAACTAATAAGATAGAACCTCTCACTTTCTCTCCTTTATCCCTATCTTCTGTCCTGCCCCTGCTGTAATAAGTAATTTTCTATACAAAACAATGCAGGTTGAATAGGTAAAAGAAAAGATGGTCCTCCTTAGCACAGCCAATTCTCTTGGGCTATGGGAAACAGAGGCTCAAATGCTGTCTCTGGAAGTGATATAATTGTAGCTAAACTCATCGCTAGGAGATATATGTGATTGGGCATTAATGAAATTTAACACAATTAAATGACAGAATGTCTAGTTTGAGAAAGTTTCAACTCAAGTTCCAACTTAAGCCATGACTCTAAGGTGATGTTAGATGCAGTAACATTTTGACAGCCTGAATGTCAGTTAACATACAAATGAAAAAAAGCAAATGAAATGCTGCAGTACAAGATGTCTGAGTTATGAGGAATGGGTATAAACAGCAGAAGATTCAGAATAAGCCAGAAGAGATGTTAAGAATTCGGAACAAATTATATCATTTATGGTATGTGTAAAGTAAAGTGATGCTTACTGACTTGCAAAAATCTTTAATGAATATAGAACATATTAGTAAGAATATATCTAGAAACTAAAAAAATGTGGATTTTTAGGATGGGATCATCAACAAAAAGTAATTCTGTTTTTGAACCATGCTGTTTCAAAAGATTGTGTCTTCCTGAGCCTACAATTCATAATGATAGACAGTGAATGCACAAATTACAAGGAGATATAATAAACAATATGTCAAGTCAAAATGAAGCTTTATGCGTGCTCAGAAATACCTTGAGTGTTAGAACATTTTGAATAAGCTCAGCTGCTAGAGCAATATCGTTCCAATCAGTGCTGTGCCATCCCACTGCACACCATAGCAACACTTAGGGTAAGTTATACAAATGCAAAAGGCATGCAGAAAGAGAGCTGAAAGTTCCTAATTCATAAGACAAGTGTAATTTAAGAAACAAGGTTTTGTTTGGGATATAGAATGATCCCTGCAGAGGAAAGACCATTTCCCTGTTGGCATGCTCCAAGCTCTGTTTGCAAATGGATAATAACTGTAGAGTACTTTCAGTTCAGTGCTGAAGACTTGAAGACTGCCATTTCAGAAGGCTTTTGGGAGTAACCTTTTCTCACTTTGATCCCTCTGAATCCCTTCTATCCTTTTCTATTTGATCTGCCTTAGGCCTATATTTTTTTTAATAAGTGCTTAGGAACACATGAAGAGATGAATCACTTACAAGTACAACTTTCAGTCACTACTCAGTAGTAGGTAACTATGCTGGTTTCATAATGCTTGTCAATGGAGGTGATCTAATCCAGCCTATAATGGAAATCCTAAAATGGAAAAGACGTTTTTTTTCTGAGCCATGAGCTGTCTGATAACGAAAGAAGGGCAAAGAAATAGAGATTTATGGGTCAGCAAGAAATCCATCCTCAGAAATAATTGTCATCCAATTTTATGTCCTGAGTAATTTCAGTGATCACATATCAGCACTATCATTAGCACAACTGTTAGCACAAGACAATAACACAATATTATAACTATATTGCTGTTTGGATATGGGTTTGGTCCCACGGACATGAATGGTAAGGTTTCACTTACTTTTACGCAAGCTAATTCAGGTTGTTAAACAGCCATGAGCAATGTGTTTGCATTGGATTTATCTAACTTTATTTGCACATCTCTGTTTCCAATGCAATGCATGACTGGATGCATCTCCAGAGTGTACTTTGTTTCATTCTGAGCTTATGTCTAAAAGAGGTGGGAGGAATCACCCAGCCTCCATCCCCTGACTATAGTGAAGCCCTGATAACAGCCTTGACTTGCTGCCTAACTTTTAGATTACTGAAGATGAATGATTTCTGTAGAATACAAATCCAATTGCAAAAGCATCACAGCCATGTCATTGTAACATTAATTTCTTCGTACAGCACGTGATGGTTTTGGCTGGCATAATGTCAGTTTTCTTCAAAGTAGCTGATATGGGCCTGTGGTTTGGATTTGTGCAGGAAACTGTATTGATAATTTAGGGATGGTTTTGTTACTGCTGAACAGTGCTTGCACAGAGTCAAGACTTTCTTCTTCTCACCCCACTCCCACAGCAAGGTGTTTGGGGGTGGATAAGAATTTGGAAGGGAACACATCTGAGAGAGCTGACCCCGTCTGACCATAGGGATATCCCAGATCATATGGCATCAGGCTCAGCATATAAATCTGGGGAAGAAGGAAGGGAGGATGTGCAAAGTACTGTGGTTTTTCTTCCCAAAACACCATTAAATGTGATGGAACCCTCCTTTTCTGGGAATGGTTGAACACCTGCCAGCCCATGGGAAGCAGTGAAAGCACATCTTGTTTTACTTTGCTTATATGCAGTTTTTGCTTTACTTATTAACCTTTAACTCAACCCATGAGTTTCTCACCTTTGCCCTTTCACTTCTTTCCCACCAGGGGGGGAGTCAGCAAGCAGCTGTGTGGGGCTGAGTTGCCAGGTGGGGTAAACCACTACACAGTCAAAGGCACAGATGAGCAATTTTCATATTCTCTTTGGTTTACTCAAGTTAAAAGAGACTAGCAGAGATTATTTGATGTGGCAGAGAGAAAAAGTATTACAAAAGCAACCAACAGTAAGACAAATGTATTATGGTGTTTTGGGTTTTTTTTTGCTTACTAAGAGGAAGATCTTTAGCTTATCCATTGATTGGCTCCTGGTGGTAACAATTATATTAACAGTATGTCTGATGATATGTAGTGTGAAGAGTTATGTCGGTACATCTCACTGGTAAAGTACATCATTACACTTGGTAAAACTGTGTAGACAGGGAGAAGGCTGGTAGTAAGTCAAGTTAGTAACTTCACATCAATAGCATATCTCTAATTAACCACTGAATGACTTCCAAGCTCTGCAAATGGAGTCAACACTAAAGGGATCTCTCCATCTCCCATCATTTATTACCAGATAGAGGTAGCAAAATGTATCTCCCTGCAACTCTACAGTTGTGATAAAGGCCAAAGTAAAAGAGAACGTAAAAAGGGATATTAGAGGTTTGGTTGGGGTAGAAGAGTTGATCAATTTGTCTGTCAGACACATGCCAAAGTAAAGTGCTGTAATCAAGAGGTGATATATGAGGGATTCTGTCATAGATTGATAGATTCAAGTATAAATTTTTGAAATACAATCATGAATGTTTTATATATCTCTGGGACAAATATTTTCTTGGCTCTGAAATGAATATCAATTAAAGCACATGGAGGAGATGAAGAGGGAGTGGGAAAGGGAGTGTTTCATCACAGAGGTGTAAACTGGTGGAGGATCTAATGACAGGATTATCACACTGTGCTTTGCTTTCTCTGTAAAACCCTAAGAGGACAAAGCCAAGCCCAAAGTCTACAAGAGTCTGCAGGAGTAGCAGCATCAAAAGCAAGTGGAGCTGTTTGTAAATGTGTGTTGTAGCTGGTCAAGCAGCTAACTCAGACTTTACAGTGTGTATCCAGAGAACTGGGTCTGATATCTTCATTGTTAATGTCCTATCCCTAGATCTTGAGCAAAGATCATGCTGGATGGGGTTTTGTGCCACCTGGTCTAGTGGAAGTTGTCCCTGCCCACTGCAGGGGGGTTGTGAATAGATGGTCTTTAATGGTCCCTTCCAACCCAAACCATTCTGTGGTTCCATGATTATGGCCCTGTTGGAGGTTTTAAATGGTTTTGGATGGTCAATAATTGAAAAATACATGTCCTTTAGCCAAGAAAGGTAGGAAGAAAGGAAGGTAGAATCATTGTGTGGACTATTTTCTTCACATTCAAAGGTATTTTTCATTAATACATATATGTATCATGTACAGCATTAATTTTCATATTTTTATAAATGGAAATTTGTAATTTCTTCTTCAAGTATATCACTACAATGAAGAGGGAGATTATGTTAGAAGCTGTCCTAGCCATGGAACATACTGAAAGGAATGTACATCTCCTACCAATCCAGAAGAATTTGAATGTGCCAAAGGAGAGAAACAGTGTAACACCAAGAGAGTTAAAGTTAGCTTACTGCTGATAAATTTATCTTACCTTGCTGGTAATTAATAATAATAGCAAGGTAAGCTAATAATAATTAGCTTACCTTGCTGGTAGGTAGCTTACCTTGCTGGTAAGTGATTTTCTTGTTCTGATACAGAAGTTAACTCACCAATATGAGATGGGGAAAAATGGCTACATTACAGTGAAAGTAAATAGTGTGCTTTCTTCACTACTAGTATTTTTGATCTGTAAAACACATGGTCTCCTCACTAGATGCACTCAACATCAACCACAACTACTTTTCAATCCATGGTCCCATAACACAAACCAGTATTAGTACCGATACTTCTTTAAAACTGCCATTGTGTATTTTGCCTCTCAGTAATCATCCTTTTTTTGATGTAACTTTATATCAAAAAAACACATTTTAGGGCATTTGCTCAATATTCTAAAAATTTATCTGTAAATATTTTGGTTTTGGAACAGTACAAAAGTAACTTAAAGTCTCTGAAGCATAACACTCTTTACCCAAGTCCCTAGGGATAAAAATGCTTAATACATGATCAAAATCAAGTTCTATTTTTTAAAGTGTGCATTCCACTTTTGATGTAACCTACAGAGAGAGCAGGCTTTTAGAAATGACGCAAGCTGACAATTGATGTCTAGCTTATTGACATTTAGAAGGGTAATTGTTTGCTGGCAGCTTGTCCAGAAGAAGTTTCCAAAGCCTCAGTGTACACATCACCCAAAGATCTCACTGAAGGCCAATCTTCAAATGTCACTGTAGAACATAAACAGATAAAAGGTTATCCTAATTAAAGCTGTGATGAGATAGTTCAAGATTATTAGAAAGAGGAACATAATTATTACAAAAGTAGTCTAAATAAAATCTTTAGTAAGAGAGGAGGCTTTTGTTGCTGGTTTGTTATGTTGGGTTTTTTTAATTTGCAAACAAAATATTTAAGAGACACTATGTATAAAAGAAACTTTTCATCAAGTCCATTAATTTTAATTTGAATTAATTCTCATTTTAAATAGCTCTTTCTAAGCTTTTGGAAAAGGAATTTTTTTTTGTAAAATTTTGACAGGTCTTGCAGGAATAACTGAGATAATGGGGAGTGCCAGAAGAGGCTACATGAAAGGCCATGTGGAGGATTAAAACAGTGCCGAGAGGAGTACTGGCAGCCTCTCTCCTTATTCACTGCTGTGTTGAATCCCTGTTTTGTGTGAAATAAAATCTTGCTACTGTGTACAAAGACACATCTATCTTCTCATTGCCATCTTGTCACAAATACTACTTCCTTTTTCAGCCCCCACGAACTGTGTGAAAGAAGCTACTGTGTTATGATATGAGGGTACTGTATATGAGTTCTGCCAACTTGAAAATTCAACATATATCTAATGACATAAAGAGGCATGGCCTGAACAATAAGAAGCACTGGGGAAGATCCATCCTTCGTGATCCACCATCCTTAGTGAATCCACCATCAACCCCAAGCTCCCCACTATGGACAAAAACATTTGGCTGCTTTTTGCTTTGTGTCTGAGCAACTCTGCAGAAAGGAGGTAGGGAACATCCTTTATGAACCTATTGGGTTTTTTTTTAAATCTTGTGTTTTTAAAATAAATCTTATGCAGAGCTATGAGAATCACTATAAATTCTCTACATCTTTTCATGGCAGTCTCTCCTCTTCCCCCTCACTGCTCCCCAGTGACTTTCTGTATGTCCCATTACACATTGTTGCACTGCCACCAAAGGGCTGCTATTGCATGAACTGAAGGTTTGGAGTTTTTGTTGTCATATAATTGGCATGCTGGTGTTAGCCCTGAACAAGCTATTGGAGAAATGAAAAAGTTCACAGGATAATGCCTAGCAACTCAAAAAGGGAACAAAGATGACAACACTCACTACACCATATTTTCACATGAGGGTAGTTGCTGTCAATTCCTCAGCATGACTGACTGGTGTAGCACCCACATTTAGAAGAATTAGAAATGTAAATGTAAGTTGCTTTCCTTTCATATACCATGATTGGATGAAAAATTGTAATTAAAATACCAGGCAGGTCAGCAGTGCATAGACTAATTAATTCCTCATCACTACAGCCTCACCATGTGGTGATTCAACAAGAAATTCTTTCTGCACTACAGTCATTTCCCCCAAGGACAGTGCAAGAGCAGAACATTGCTCTGTGTTGAGTTAGAGAACGGGATGCAAATACATGTACAGTTTCTGCTGGTATTTTAGCTCTTGAACATATTCCTCAGTGTATACCCTTGAACAGACTGGAAAAGTTACTTCCAAAGAGCAGAAGCTGAAAAAATAATTCCTGAAGTGACCTGAACTTAGGCTTCAAAATCTTCATGCTCCATCTTAGAGCTCTAGTTGCATTCTGAAGAGTGTTTTTAGGGACAGACAGAGTGCCAGTTCCCAATCTTTGATTAATTCTTTTAAACATAATCACAGTGTAGGACAAACTGTCCTTCCCATTCTCAGCATATGATACTGTGAGCAAATATGTCAATACCTACTTTCCCTGATCCACTCTGTCTGGATCCTGTCAAGACTTCCTCCTCCAGAATTGTCATCCATATCCTGCCCTGTGCATTTTCCCGTTCTGTTCCCCCAGATGTGATTGAGATCTCCCACAGCTTTACCTCTCCTCCACAGAAGAATGCTGCAATGCTTTCTTCTTGCACTCCACAAACCCTGCCGAAGTGCCAATGGTGCCCTTACCCTGTAGGCTGTTGATTACAGAGGTGCCTTGTGCCTCTTCAGCCTGCTGCTCTCTGAACCTAGTACTGCTGCTCTGTCTCTTCCCTTTGGAAAGCCTTCATCTCTTGGTCACCCACCCGCAGCATCAAGGTGGGGAGTGCTCAGCAGCAGCAAGAGCACAGTGCCACTCTGTGGAGCCACCTCAAAACAAAGTTCTTTCAGTCTTCCTAAAAAGTACGTGCTCACAAAATCCTTCTTCATCTATGAGGCTAATCCATGGGATTAAGTAAACGTGAATATTACAGATTTGTAGCCATCTTGCTCTGCAGATACTCAAACTGAAAACTGATTTCAGAACTTTGTCTTCCTGCTGAAAACTCTTCATCCTCTCCCCCAAAATGCAGACTTGCTTCAGATCTGTCAGCTATGTTCTTATGGACCTTTCTGTATCCTGTTTTGGATCAAGGATTCACAACCCTTTTTTGCCAAATATAGGTCTGCTGCCTACACAGCAAGAAAACATTTGGAGTTGTGACGTAAGAGTCCAGATAGGAAGGTGTTTAAAAAGACTATGAAATTATGAAGGGAAAATACAGCAAACAAGACCTGTTCATGTAAATTGGTGTATCAGATTGTGCTGGATTAGACAGCCCACAATGAAGGTAAATTACTCATCTAGTAGTTTTTATTCCCATTTAAAGATAGTGTAAGTATAGCAGGAGGAATCACGTGTTATCAGATAAGCAGCCAATCTCACAATAAATGTAAGACAGCATTCCTGCACTTCTTATTTAGAAAAAAGAAAAGAGGTAGTGAGTTTATGTCAGTGATAAGTGAGATGAGTGCAAAGCAGGTTTGCAGCATGGTTTCTCTGCAGATTTTGCTATGAGTCTGAATTAGAGCAGAGCATTACCATTGCCACAGTTTTAACTGGGTTTTGTGTATGTGTGTGTGTGTAGTTTCTTCTCAGAAGCTGGTCTAAAAATATTTACAATGTCTTCTGAAGAATGATTCAATTATTCATGTAATTCTGACTTTCATAAATCATAATAACTTAGGGACTGACTCCAAACCTGTTGAAAGCACTGACTAGTTCCCAACTAGTATCAAAAGGACCTGGATAAGCATAGAAAGATCCAATTTAAAATATATATTGCCACTGGTTTTATTAAAAACTTCAGAAGAGGTAAAATCCTTCCCTTAATCCCTTACCAAAATGAAGTAACAATTATTTTATACATTACATGGAAATTTATTGACATTTACAGAAGGGCAGAAAGGCACCTTTCAAAAAGCCACTCTTCAGCATGCCATTTCTCCTGCCAGATCAGAATAGCAAGAGGATGAGGTAGATCTACAGTGCTATTAAAAAGCTAGGTATAAAATAGATCAGTGAAATGGCAGAATAATTAATAAGAACATGATTTGTACTTAATTTGGCTAGCTTAACGCCTTAATTAATAATTCAAATTAATTTCTTCTTCAGTGATATTTCTCAGGAAATATTTATTCTGCACATGCTAAAATCTCCCACCTACACAACTTCAGCTAAACCAATATCGTGAATAAAAATATTCCATTCTCTCATAGAGGGTTAGCAACACAGCCTGTTATTAAGCTTGCCTGGCACTTTGTATTATAAGACTCTGCTTCCAATTACTTATAACTGTGTTAGACTCTCCTTCTCATGGCTGCCTGCCAGGTGCTACTTCAAGATGACATTTGGAAAGTTTCATTCAAAACAGTTAATTATGAAATTAAGACAGGGAAAGAAGATTTTCTTCACTGAAAGTTTCACAGGAATATTGTTCTAAGAAGTCCTTTTAAATGAAGAGTTCGGTTAGCAGAAAGTCTTTCAGCACTGGAGCAGATTTGCATACAAAGTTGATGGAGTCAGTCTGACACTACTGGTCAGGTACTACAGCAGTGAGGACCCATTTCTTAAAGCAATCTTTAGGCTGTCAGATCAGAGATTGTGTGGTCTGCCATAAGATTTTTATTTCAATGGGGTATTTTTTGTCCACATAGACCATATTCCCTGACATTTACACTGCTTTCCTTTTACAATTAGCTGCCTTTCCATGCACAGGTAAAATGAGAGCAGTCCAGATGAACTGACTGGGCAATAGCTCCTGCTAAAATCAAACACTGGGTGTTTGGTTTTCAGATGTGTCCCTTTCCTCAGGGTCACTGCAGGGTTCTGGCCCAACATTTGTAGTTGAGAAGTACAAACAACATTGCTAAGCAACCCAAATTACCTCATAAACAGTTGCATATGAACCTGATCAGCAGGAAAAAAATTGTGGCATGTTTTCATATGCACACACTGCAACTTCTCAGATGCCCTGCATGCCTCTTTTATCAGTCAGCCCACACTGGCCTTTTGGAGTAAGTAACCATGCCCTCATGGCCAATTTCCAACATGCATAAGCACACAGAAAGATAAAAACCTGTGAAAATTTTCCTTATCTGGATACCAGGCATTTTCATAGGTATATACATCTTCCCTTACCAACCCTCAAAAGCAGCTGTACTTAGGGGTCCAACCCTGGCTGTGCTCTGCTCATGTCTTGGCCTTTCCAGCCCAGAGGTTTCACTTTTCTCTCCATGTGTTTTGGGCAGTGCAAAGCTCCCACTGTGGTCAAGGCTGGCAGGCTGGGCAGCTGCAAGAGAGGACCACGTAGGGAGGAGGGAAGAGCAAGGAAGACTTGTCACTGGCTTCACACTGAGGACATCTGCTTTGTCCCCTTCCTAATCGCCAGGATCTGGCAAGGACCCTTGCCTCCCCCTCTCACAGCCACAGCCAAGGCATAACAGCCCACACCCTGTTGCATTTCTCCATCTGCAGAGCTGCAGTATATCCTACTCTGGTGAGGTTTTGTGCTGTTCAGAAGCAGCAGCTCTTGAAATCAGGTGGAATTATTCCACAGGGCTTTTCTTTGGTGCTATGGATAAAGAGGATCTTCACAGCACCTCCTGCCTTCCGCAGTCCCCTTTTCAGGCCTCTAGGCTAGCTCTGCCAGCTGTCTGGTCTCACAGTAACTCAGGAAGGCCAGGAGACGGTGGGATATGAGAAACCAGCAAGGTTCTAATGGCAAATTCTAAATGCAGATCCCTAATATCAGGTTCTAGAAGAAATTTTAGATACCCTTGCACCAAAGTGTGACAACATCCAACTCCTTTTTTAAAGTACTCTTCACTCTTTCCTGTCCCTGAAAGAACAGTCGGAACAAACCTGACTGGCCTGACCTCTCTCACCATCAGTGGTGGATACAGTGCCTGAGGGTAGGGGCAGCACAGTGCCTGCCCCATGTACTGGCCACCAGTGCAGGAGAAATCTCCCTCCTAGAGAAACCTCCTGTACAGAGAATGAGCACTAAACATGTTGGATCCTCCCAAAGCAATGGCCATTGCATCTGACAACCAGTGTGTGTGGAAGATAAACAAGTTACAGGGATGGAAGGTCTGACAGGGAGGGGATATGCTGGGAGCTGCAGGCGAGGAAAGCTTGTGAACATCAGGAAGTGCCCACACTTCCACTGAAATGCAGTCACAGGTTATTCTGAGTTGGAAGGGATCACAAGGACCATCGAGGCCAACTCTTAAGTGAACAGCCTGTGCAAGGACCCAACCCACGACCTTGGCATTCTCAGCACCGTGCTCTGACTGACTGCAGCTGCCCTGCCAAGGTGCACTTGCTGTCAGGCTGACACACCTGCCTCCCAGCAGTCAGGGTGCACTTGTGATTTCATGGATGCTGCAGTGTCCTGCCCCCGGCCAAGCCTGCCTGCCACTGCTGCTGCTGGGCAGGGGCAGCACAAGGACACGGGCGCTGAGGCTGCAGGTGCTCCTCACACAGAGCAGCACACGCAGCGTCTTGCGTGTAGGGAAAAGCTACCCCTGTTTCTCTAACAATGCCTTGGAGCACCTGTAATTTGGCTGCAGGCTGCATTGCTCCCTATAGGAAGCTGCAAGGCTGGTTGGGCCATGTCTCCTGGCTGGTGGGGAGGCAAGGAGGTGTGTGGGCAGCCACCACCATGCACAGCAGCTGCTCGGGGACACAGCGGCACCTGGCAGAGCTCTGCTGGGCAGGGGGACGCTGTCAGCATCAGGAAGAGCTTGACAAATCTAGGTCAGCCCAAAGATGATCTGCAGGCAGGGGAGGAGGAAGAGGACCTGCAACCCAGGGGAATTTCTGACACTGGGAGGGTGCGTGGAGTAGAGCAGGGCAGAAGTCTTTGTGCGATGAGCACTGGCGGGCTCTGGCTTTGCTTTTTGTTGTGCAGCTTTCTCAGCAGCATGGGGAGCACGTCAGGAGCATGGCAAAGGAGACACCCCTCAGGTGACCTTCTCCACTCAGGTTAGGGTTAAGTTTAGGGATAGTGCTAGGATTATATCTATTGATGGAAGAGGATCTTTAAGGAAATACCTCTGCAATTTTTAAGAATGTAGAACAGTCAGAGTTTAGGAGAAAATGAAGATTATGGATCAAATCAATAAACTTGCAACAGCAGGAAGGAGGTTGTGCCTCTGTCTTCTGAGAATTCAATGCCGAATTCTTTTTGAACCAGTTAAGGAACTACTGTCTTGTTAGCCATGCTCCTTGGATCTTTATGTGCTCCTGAACAGACTGTAAGGAATAACTTAAGTAATTACATTGTTGATATGACTGGACTGTTGCTAGTGTTGAGCTATTGTTCGGGTTAATGATAGATGAAAAAAGAGGGGTGCTGGGGGTAATTTCTGAAGTGTGTATTTCTGGATTGTGCCCACTTTTTTTTTTTTAACCTGACATGTAGACAGTATAGATCACTAACCTTTTTATAACTAGAAAATGAGATACTAGGACAGCACCCAGTGTGTTCGATAACACACATGTTCAAATGTTTTCACCTGTGCTAGACTGATCTAAATTCAAATTTTCATACCAGGGGCTTAATGGAATAATTTTTTTCCCTGTCACATGTACATTTAGTGAAGTGAGTTGAAAATATCTGTAAACTGATCTTCATTCTGAGATGCATAAATTTCTAAGATATTGGGTAAGTTAATGGGAGAGAAGGGAAGACAGCCTACAGGTAGAACCAGCTGGTCCCTGTGGAAAGCCCAGACTCCGTGCTGTCTCCCCCTTATCTTCCAGAAGCAGAGAGCACCAACAAGGAATGGCTGTCCTTCTCTGCCTACCATGGACTTTAGGAGTACGAGAACAAAAGTGTGTTCAGTGGATACAGAGCTGAGAGGAAAGAACCTGAACTTTTTGGTGGGAAATGTACACACTGATGATGTTGTTTCAGCTGCACGGCCAACCTGAAAATGGGGGAAGAGGTAAGGAGTAACTGGAAAACCCATGGGGAAAGCAGTGTAAAGTCACTTTACAACCCTCCCTTTTTCATATTGCTCCTTGAAATTATAGGTTTTCTGGTCTTTACATCATTTTACTGCACTTGGCAATGACTGCATACATGGATTTCAATAATCAAATTAAAAAATCCATGCCAGGGGAAAAGTTATTTAAAAGCTTCTTAAAGCAATACTAGCCTTACCTAATCATTGTAACTTCTAGTTTCTTCACTTACTCCCTCTCTAATATCTTCTATTTTGATTTCTGTGGGATTTTTACACTGCTTTCAGCTGCTTTTCAGTATATGCAAAGCTCAATCATTCTCTCACACCAAAGACTTTGTTACACCAACATCTCCATTCAGATGCACTCAATGACAATGGCATCCTATGGCTGGCATTTGCAGTGCTCTCAGAACCGCAGTACTGTGCTTAGATTGAAACTAACTTAATCTCATGAAGGAAAAAACATGTGGTAGATGTGATTATAAGTGTAAGCAGAAGTTGCAAACTAATTGTTTAACAAGTCTCCACAATCTCATTTTAAAGGAACCAACAGATGTTAAAACAGTCCTATACCTAATATTGATTTGTTTTCCAGATGGTTCTTACTTAACTGTGTCTTATGATACATCAGTGAGTCACCAATATATTATTTATGAAAGCAGGATGCATTTAAGTTATCTTTAGAATGCAAGAGTACCTTACGAGGAATATAATATTTAGCAGCTCGTGCAAGGAATACAGAGTAGAGCAATTACTGCCAGGTAGAAAAGAGGATAGTCATTTATATGCTTGTATAGGAAGTGCAAAACACTGCCGGAGCAAAGATTGTGCTTCATCTACACTGGTGTTTGTGGCTAAAGAAAGTGCACACATTAATCTTTATTTTTTGGTTTAGAAATGATTAATAATGAGACAAGGTCTCTGAGTCATAGAACAACCAAAGAGCTATGGCACATGGTGAATTATAATACAACATTAATGTGCATTACAGGAAAACTGTAATTTTGGGCATTTCTGTTACAGGATGCTTAACAGTGACCTGTGGTGACTTGCAATATCTCATGACCTGATAGATGGAACCACTACACAAACTGTGCTGGACAAATTATTCTTGTGTTCTTCCCATGTCTGGCAGGATATTACAAGTTCTGAAATATATTTAATGCAACATGAAATACATTAACCATGGAAATTCAGGTAAAAGGTGTGTAATTCTGCTAGCCTCCCTCAAGATTTACGGGGAGTTGAAAGTCTTCAAAAATAGTCTCCCAGTAGAACAACCTTGTAGTAAGGCACAAGATGAAGGGTAAAATGAGGGGAAATTGGTCCAAACTGTCTTTCTATACACAGGACTGAGGATGAGTGGGAGGAAGGAAAAGTTGGTTGATTTTTTTTCATTGCCAGTGATGAAATAAAACCTGAGAGAAGAGCAGTCTTGCAAAAACATTTCTATAACTTAAAATCTCTAGATGTGCTCAGCAATATGATTTTATCTTCCTGTATTTGAGCCCTACAGAGCTGGCAGGGATTATTCCACGTTGTGGGGTAATATTTTTACCTTTAAGCTGCATCTTTTTACTTGGAGGAATGTGAGTCTGAATGAATGAGAGCTGATCTGGTGTGCATTGTATGGGAATGGTGCAATTGTATCTTTCCTTCTAATGGTTACCTCTGACAAGACTAAAAAAAAAAAAGAATTCTCAGTATTACCAGAACATTTTCCTCCCTATATACTGCTACTGAGATTAACACAAGTATATCATGCTTGTTTGAAATTTGTGTAAAGGAGCATTAAATATATTTTCTCTTGACTTGTGTCAAGTAGTTCCTGTTACTGAAGACATAGAGCTGCATGCATCTTATAAAACAAAACAATTTCCATATATTGGAAATTATTGTTGTTTAGTAAATTCCAGTATGAATTATTCACTAATATAGTACCTATGTAAAGTAACTTTACATGCTGCTTCCATTGATCAAGACAGTATGAAATCAGTCTTACAAGAGTAAAATTTGTTATTGATTTTAGGGGCTACTAGAGCTAAGATTCTATGATAATATATGAAATTGTGATCCTTTGAAGTGGTGCCTTCAATAATTAAGTCATACTGTACAACTATCTGTTCACAGTATGTTGCTAGCAACTGTGTACCATGTTGTTTTCGGTTTGTACCATTTGCCAAACTTTAACTTTGTTCTGGTACAATATAGTAAGATTTAGAGGGAGGTTGCTTTCTTTTCAAATTAGATAAGACAATGTATATGCTCTTGAGAACAAGGCAAGACAAAAGTAGGTATTTTCACACCTGAAGAAATCTGTATCTAGAATTTAAAAATGGATCTGAAATTTGTCCCAGAAACCTTTGCATTAGGAGCAGAATTTTGAAAAGCAGCCCACACCTGTCCTAGTTACAAACTATTCAAAAATGTATATCTCATATATTCTCTGACTGCCAGAGCTACCCATAAATTGTCCAAGTATTAAATATCATCAGGTAAGGGCAACAAATAATATTAAATTTCTCAGATTCGTAATTCTTAGTGCCTGTTGGGGCTTTTTCCTGAGGGCACTTCTCATCTTTTCCAAGATCTAGAATGCCATTGAAGGATGCTGCCTTAGAGAACTACAGATGGGGTACGACTAGGAACTGCAGAATAGGGTAAAGGAGCTACTGTAAACTGGAGAAACAGCTGTGGCTTCAAAAAATTGTCTCCCCCACTTCTTTCATATGACTGAATGAGGAACTTAGTGTTCGAAATGTTTATGCTCTCCTTGAAGGAAAGATATACATATATATATATATATATTCATACATTCTGTGTAATATTATTTATTTGTAACTTGCTCATGTCCAGGTGTCTAGCCATGCTTGGAAAGAGAAAGAAAAATATGTTTGGCTGACATTTACTTGGCATGCACAAAGAGTTAAAACAGAAGTTGTCACTAAGTAGGAGATTGCCATAGTTCCTTCAGGGTTGAATCTGTGAATGTGCTGGGCTTTGTGCAACTGTCTGTACTGAGAAGGGAGAGAGCAAGGCTTGCAACATTTTCTGTGACATTTCACTAAATAATGCAGTGGATTAGAGTCATACTTCAAATCCATACTTACCTTCATGTTTACCTTTCATATCATGAGAAAAGCATGATATTGCATGAAAGGTGCAAAGTACTGAGATCTCAGCTTTAAAACAGACACTGGATAAAGATACAAGCATAACTACTGGAAAGATGCTTTGAATTAAGTGTCTCAGTACTGGCATTTTGTTAGCATTAATAGAATTTTAGCTTACAGTGGATATCATCTTCCTACTGATGTACCTTATTGCCAATATATAGCTTATCACTATGCAAGTCTTGTATTTATGCTACAAAGTTTACTAAGCTTTTGAAAAGGCAGGAAGCCTCCTGATGAGAATGTAAATAAGATTTTCCAACTCTGATTCTGAACAGTTAGTTTGTTAGTTTTGCAACGTCCATTCTCATATTTTAGGTGTGCTTGATGAAGCTGAATGATACTGAATAAACTGCTGATCTTTCATCTTTGGTTCACTGATTCAAGCCTGCAATGAATTGCTGAGTAAAGTGAAGGCTTTTTCAGGTCAGGCCATATTGCATAACAATGCAAAGTTGCTCATGCCAGAATCTCTGCATGTAAACTGTCTAGACAGGGCAAACACAGAGGGTCCCCACAGGTTTTGTGTTTTCTTTATTTGTCAGGACTGAAGTCTTGTTCTCCCCGCTTTCAGCGCTGTTGTCCACGGCAGTGGTATTACAGATACCACAGCTATGTTGATTCCTTCACCCTGCTGTCATCAGGGTATAGCAATACCTTCCTTCGTAGCAATATTTGAGTTCTTAGAGAAGTGACTTCTTTTTGTCAGTAGGGTTAAGGTTTAGGGGTATCTTGAGAGCGTATCAGATGAGCTTTTGCTGAAAGCCAATGTAACAACAAAGTTATACACAGGAATTACTCCATGCAAATTTGCAACTGAACAGTGTAATGTCTTACATGTGCCTGCTCTCCTCCCAGGTCACTCTCAGGATGCACCAGCCCACTCTCAGAATGCTCTCTACAACTCTTCATCAGTTTCTGCTCTTCGCAATATTGTTGCCATCCTATAAGGCAAACCCAGATGAACTAGGAGACAGTGCCCTTAGTTTGTGCACCACTGCTGGGATAAATTAATCACACTGCCTGAGAAATCAACTACTCCTTCTCTCCTTCCTGAAGCACCAGGTTAGAGGCAGGCTTGAGCCAGGCTATAGGTAGCTATTTTGAAGGAGGAAGATGTGAGGTCAGAGTAAATGCATGCTCTGCACTGAGCTTACAGACTGTGGGTGTGAGGAAAGCTTGACTGTGGAGGGTCATGCTCAGTGTCAACCTCATGCCCAGATGTGCAGAAACCACATGCAAACCTGGATTTTGGTTATCTTCACCAGGACAGTGGCTTGAGACAGGGAAATTCACTCCTCACACCAGACTTGGACACTTTTATTCTAGTTACCTACAATATCTTGGGCTTTTCAAGGCAGTCAGTAGTGCTGAAGTTCCCTGGGCCAATGGAAGTGGCAAGCTGATCAAAGGCTGTATGCGTGAAACTTGTTCCACTGTGCCTTTGTAGAGTATTGCTAATGCAGGTCCTCCTAGACCACAGTGGATTTGTGGCCACTGGGTGACTGTGCAGTGTTTGCCACCTCAGACAGACAGCAGTAGGCCCTACATCATCTACCTCCTCAGAGACACAATGTTAATAGCATTAAAGAATCATAAATTTCCTGCATTGGAAAAGACTTCTAAGATTGAATCCCACTGTTAACCAAACACTTCCAGGTCAACCTCTAAACCGTGTCTCTAAACACCACATCTGCACATCTTTTAAATATCGTCTTGATGGCAGCTCAACTGCTTCCCTGGGCAACCTGTTACAATTCCTGACAATCTCTTCCATGAAGAAGTTTTTCCATTCCAAAGCTCATGTGACTTGACTTGAGGCCATAACCTCTTGTTCTATTGCTTATTACTTGGGAGAAGAGACCCAACACTCACCTTGCTATAGCCTCCTTTCAGGCAGATTGACTGTGCTAAGGTGTTCCCTGAGCCTCCTTTTCTCCAGAGTAAAACACTCCAGCTCCATTAGGTACTCCTTGTTAAGACTTGTGTCTGAGCTGATGGTGCTTGTCTTCTCTAGAACTTTATCATCCTTATGCAGATGAACACAGGCCACACAGAAGTTCAGGGTTAATAAGTATGTGAAGCATGTGGACTGTAAACTTCCCCCAAGGGAAGACTTGATGGCTTCTACTTCACTGCAGCCTTGTGGGAACAGATCAAGCAGCAATTCTTCTGAAGCCCAAAGACCCCACAGTGTGCTTTGCATTCAAATGCACAAATCACTGTTCAACAACTTAGCAAGAAAAGCTGTTCTGAACAGATAGGGATGCAACAAAGAAGGGAAGCAGCCGGAGGCTCTCTGAGAAAACACACACAGGCTTGCTTGTGCTGCACTATTTAAGGTGTATTTTGTTCCTTGCAAGAACACCCAACTTGTTCACACTTACCAACACTGTTCAAGGACAGGTGTGTGTGACCCACTGTAACACCCTAAAACATTTAAATGCAAGGGCGTTTACTGAGGTTTCTTTATTCTGGATTAAGCACACAGGAACAATATCCACCAGATGTTCTCTAGAGGTCAAAATTATACAGAAGCATACTGGCAAAATATAGAATATAGAATTTTGTTTTTCATCATTTATTTTTTAACAAAAATGTTAAATAGATTAGGGATAAATAATATGGATTTCAAATCAATCTTTGTAGGAAACCTCTATTGCACATTATTTTCTCTTTGCAATCTCATTTTGAGATCTTTGAATCCTTTTAATATTTTCAGGCTTAGTTAATAACTGAGATTCTTGTTTCCTAATAAAAATGTGAAATACATTTAGGGCAAATGACTGACAGAATTGTTCAAAAAGAAAACATTACATTACTTATATTATTTATCAACTAGATCCATAATCTAGGAAAAATATCAAGTTTGAAAAAATTTATTTTTCATAAAAAAATTTGATATTACAAACAGGGGAGTAAAATTATTTATTAATGATGATGTCAAACATTATATTATTTGGCTAGGATTGAGATTTGATGGGTAGTTTGCCCTTTTAAAATATTGGCATAAGATTTTTTCCAGTTCTTTGTAATTTCCCCTGTGTTTTAGGCTTTATTAAAAGTCAACATACATGGCTGAGAAAGATTATTTGATGATTCCTTTTTGGTTGTTTTACACGCATGTGGTTCAGGTCTCTTAGTAAAAAAAGAAGACAAGAGAAAAAAAAGAGATTTACTGGTTGCTGCTTTCACATTTTTTGGGAGACTGTTGGAATGGAACCTTTCAATTCCACTCTTAAATCAGCTCAGACTTCTCTCTTACTTGTAATATTGAGGTATGCTTGCTAGAATCAGCTCTAGCTCTTCTCTGTTATTATAAACCCTTTCCCCACCATCCAACCAGGCATTCTACCAGTTAAGGGGGTTCAAAACTAATTTTTCAGTAATTTGTCCAGATAACACTTGTGTCGCTTCATTCTTTGTATTCAAATAATAATAAAAAAATCTGTATACCTGTGTTAAATATTATGTATTATACAGTATACCTCTATTTCTGCATTCTAGGAAAGGCATAAGGCTCAAACAGGAAGGGATCTATAAGAGACTTTTTAAAAGAAAGCACAGCACTCTTGACATAGCCATTAAAGGGGATAGGTTCTATGTAGAAAAAAACCCACAGGCGATCTTCTTCAAGTAAATTTCACACCTGAATCTTATTTCCTATTTTAGACAATGTGAGACCAGCTCTTGAGACTTTTCTATATCATTCTACATTATCTGAGTAACCTCCCACTAAAATGGCACATCTGTCCTCAGCACAGAAATCTGACAGCTTATTGAAATGCAGTGCTATTAACTCTTCCTGCATGTGCATCAGTCACACCAAACAGCATGACCTGAGACTACTATTATATGCTTTAATTTGGAACTATCATGCTGAGCTCCATCTTTCACTACATTTCTACCCAGGCTTCTGATAAAACAATCTAATCAGCTAAAACAAGATTACATGGCAACAGTGGATGCATAGCATGAACATTTTATCCCTTAAGAATTTCTTTACTAAACTAATTTTGTTTCTCTCATTAATCTCATTGAAGATTGTTCTGCAATAAAGAAAGGATGTAATCTGCTAGTGACTAATTGCTTCAGACTCTTCGGTCGCCATATCTTCATTTGCAAAAGGATTTCCCCCTCTGTTCCTTCTGGCTACTTAAATAGAAGGCAAGCTGAGAGAAAACAGGTTTTGTGCGTCTTATCATAAACCTTTTAAAAAATGCAATAAAGGGAATTTAAATATTATTCACACATCCTCAGCCCTGGTTTTTAAGGTTTTAAGTTGCAAGCTTAAGGTTTCTCCCATTATGTGTGTTTTGATCCTGTCAGTAATTTCTTGGACAGCAAAGATCTGTTTCTTTGCATTATCTGTACCTCCTGGCAATGAGACAAGCCTCAAACTATAGACTTTCAGTTGCCTGACTATTGAATGAAGTCTGAGCCCTGAACTACGCAGAAGACAGGACAAAATAGATTTATTGAACCCAAAATGTTAAGAGGTAATTTGTTTAAAACAGCTAAGATAAGAAATACTTAATATCACAGCTGAATGTCCCTCTGTAGACCCACCACTTTTTCTAAGCAGATGGGAAACCTCTTCCCCTCCTCTCAGAAGAGTGCCCTGAGCAGCAGAGGTAGCCTGATGCTCTGGAGTAAGACTCCTCTGCAAGACTACTTTGCTTGCAAATGATAATTAAGTACTCATCTAGTATATTTTGAGGAGAGCAAGTAGAAGTGAGTTTTCCTCCAGCCTGTTGACAAGGAAATTTGTGCGGAAAGGAGAGAAACTCATGTTGTGCATTTTTCTCCAATACTTATTTAATCTGAAATACTTGTGGATTCCTTAGCTGCAAGTACCCTCCTTCCCAGCTGAATACCATCATAAGAGCAGTGAGCGGCATTCCCATCCTCGCTGAACAGTCCATTGAGCTGCTGCTTTTTTCATGCAAAATGAAACAGCTTCTGCAAGAGACAAACATAGCTCTTCACCTTTGACTACTCAGGAGTCTGATTGCTGGATATCCTACAGGGAAGTGGGAGACAGGGATTTAAGATCTGTCAGGCAGAGGAGGCAATTAGATCAGAGATATTTGGGTGAACACTCAAGAATTTGAAAACAACTTGAGAGATGACAGTACCTCTTTCTCTTCCAGCTGTATTCTTGCGTGAACCTAATCTGTTCAGGTTTTAAATTGTTTCTTCATCCAAATTAAAGAAACATGATATGTCTGTGAATCCTGGGAGGATTTGTGTAAGAGAAACTCATCACTGCAGTGGCTGAAAAAACATTTCTATTCATTTCCAGAACAGATCTGTAGGTATAAGGACCACTACTATCAAAACCTCTGATAATGAGGGAGTTTGGTCATGATCAGGATTTGGCAGTAGCATAGTGAAAATTATTAAGAACAAGATTTTTACAAGCTTTTATCACAAGCCTGCCTTCATTTTGCTGTGCTCCAAACTCTAAACTTAGAAACAAAGTAAGAAAATGCTGTTTATTCCTATAGGGTTATTGTGAAGTACTGAAATACTTAATAGTAATGAAATTCCATAATGAATGTCATGAATAAAAATTTCTAAAGTAACTTCCTGTAGATAGCATGTCCTATTCAGTGCAGTACATACCGTGGTGCTTGTTTCTTTTATGGTATTTTAGAACCAGCCCTTATTGAGCGCCTTAAGTTTATTATGAAGTTTTCTCAATAAATTTGTATTGACACCCTGTAAATCCTTGACTTAATTTTTCTTTATAGAGCTCATTCTAAAAGCTGTAGAATTCATTATAACTGTCAATACATCTGTTGTAAAGTTCAACCACACATATTACTAACCATCTGAAATGGTTGTATAGGTTTGTGACTTTCAAGAGTAATATTAAACATTTAAATCTCTATTAAGCAGTGTGTAGCATGAAAGGCTGTTGAGAATGATATTGAGAACAATATTTTCAGAGGTTTACAAAACCTTATAGTGTGTTAGCTTGTTCTCTACGTTTTAAGGCAGATAAATCTTCCTCTTGCCATCTGTTAGTGGGTGAGGCGATCAGGCAATGGGCCACGAATTCTTTGTACTTCAGCTACCAAACCTCCTCCCCAGTCTGCTCTTACCAACCACAAGTCTTTCTGCTTCTGTGCTGCAGATATGCTACAGGCCTGAGTGCAGCAGAGGAAGGGGGAAACAAGTTTATGTGGCCATATTCTTTGCTCCCACCATTGAGAGTGTGCTGCATGCCACAGTTCTAAAACTATTTGTTAGGTTCACTGTAGGAAGTGAAGATTTTTTTACCTAGTAAAAAAAATTCCAGTGCAGAGGTACATCAAAGGTAACCCTCAAAATAAATATACCCTTTCTGTGACTTATCCTCTTGGATAACATTTGTCCTCACTCCATCATACGTGTGTATCTGATTCACATTCCTGTACCAGAATGGTATCTACTGACTGCACTGTATTCAAGCTCACCCAGTGAGCAGATCCGCTATACTCGTAAATTGGACACTGGGAAATGCTGTACTGAAGTGTTGAAATACACATCTTTGAAATACATCACACTCCTGTTAGTAATCTGATACTCTGCCATTGATTATATTCAGGGGAATATGTTATTTTAGACAATATGATCACCTAGTCCTTGTGAAAACCATCATCTTTCTTTCCAGAAACAGGGACGAGTATGACATGGAAACACAAGGAATATCTGATTTATTCTCTGGTTCCCTGAAGATCTTGAGTAGTGATTTTTATCTAGAGTTGGGGAGTAACTTTGGATGCAATCTCTAGTTTACCTGTTGTCCATGGGCAAGAAATCTATATTGTCACAAGAATTCAGCATTACATACAGAGGTGTTAAAATTATATTTCTGCTGCAGGAGTGAAGGTCTTGGTGCCCTTGTGTTTCCTCACAGTTTGTTTTGTAAATGAAATGTATTCAGTTGCAGCCTTGCTCTGTCCATTCCTCTCTGTCTGTGCTTTTTTGAAAACTTCCAAGGCAGGAAAATAGCACTAGTTTAAGAAAGGTGACTTTTATGACATATCTAAGCAGAATGACTAAGGAGAAAAAAAATGGCTATAGTGCCACTCCATGATTTACCAAATGTCAGAGAATCCAGAAAAGAGAGCATAGTTAAAAATTCTGCATATGATAGCAAATGCTTCACTCAGATCTCATTCCTTAATTCCAAGTAGACAGAAATCCATACAAAATCAGGCTTTGGATTTTTCTTTAGCGCTATTTACTTGGATTACCTTGAATTTTCAAGAAAGTCTATCAAAAAAGCCCAAGAACTTTAGATATTTAGAGAAAATTGGCAAATAAATTACAAGAAAGTACTACTTTCCATTTTAATTTGGTCTAAAAAATATAATTAATATTAAAAGATC
>JAYDZK010000113.1:133298100-133309164 GCA_034509185.1 Euphonia xanthogaster
AATTTGGTCTAAAAAATATAATTAATATTAAACCTCTACTCATTGCGGTCTTCACTGTTATCTATACACAGTATGCAGGGCATGCTGAGATCTGAAGGTTTGAGGTTAGATAATCTCTGTCACAATGAGCTGCTTTAAAGATATTGGACTTTCATTCATGTAGTGTTTATTATCTGAATTTGAACAGTCCTGAAGGAAGCACTGGTGAAAAGAATTCTGGAATTGCCAATATATATTAACTGGACATTTTAAGATTTTTTTTAATTTTGCATTTTGCCATCAGGAGAAAAAATTACAGTTCCAGGGAACATTTTTAAGTAGGTTGAAATATGAAAATATTAAAGGAAATACCGTGAGCTTTCAACCCTAAAGTATATCTAACAAAACCATAGGCTATAATTAAGTTTGCAGAAGTGCTCTAAGGAGGCATCTCATCATTCATTACATCACAAAAAAGAGTAAATTTGGCCATTCATAAAGCTGTGCCTCTGTACTTATGCCACCATACTCTCTATCTCTTGATAGATCCTGTAAGGATCCCACTGAATGGTAGGAGCGTCCCCCATAGCAAACTACATTCATCCATCATTCCCATACACCTGGGAAATTGTGAACTGCCCAAACACTGCCACATCTGCCTCTTCGGCAGCTGTGAACAACAGACATGGTAACTGCCACATCCAAATGACAAGCTTGGAATTTGCACTTCAAAGGAAAAAACAGCAAAGCTTTTACCTGAACTCTTTCCATTAAAGGTCCTTCTAGGCTTATGCTTTTTGCTTCACCTCAGTTTGATTCCCAAGCCACAGGCAATAAACCAGCCCTGACACAAAATACTTTGTTTATGTGGGATTCTTAACTCAGAGAGAGCAGCTTTTGACTGCAGCATGTTTGCATCAGGTGGCTTGGGACCTATAGGGATAAAGGGCAGAGCTGTACAAGTCCTGGGCAGGGAATTGTTTCTTGAATAAATAGACCCCTGTGTTAGATTTATGAAGGAGAAAAAAACCCCCAAAATCATGTATATATTGTGTTAGCATAGTGTATTTTTGCTTCGGTAAGAAAATACTGAGATTATTCCTTATTTTAACTAGCTCATTCTAGAAGAGAGTTCACCATTTTAGAAAAGAGTTCACCATATTGCACAGAATTACATTTTCATTTACTGTGAGGAATACAGCTCCTTCCTGATAGCCCTCCCTGGAGCTTCTCACTGGTTTGCTTAAGCAGTTCCCCTCATTTTTGAACATCATCCTCAGGTTGCAAACTCTTTCAATGGGGAAGTCTCTATGGGAATTACGAGCATCTAACACAGGGCTATGAATTCTGGAGGACATCTTAAGACTGGTAGTGTACAATGTGGATGTTACACACACAAACACTCATGGAAATAGGCCTCAGCATCTTAGTTGAAAACATAGAGGAAGCCCATGTTGCAAAAAGAATTTGAATTCAAATCACCAAAATGCCCCAAAATTCTGGGGTTGTTATTGTTTTTTGGTTTGGTTTGGTTTGATTTGATTTTTTTTTTACTGTCTGTCAGTATATTCTGATCCATCTGACCAAGGCATTTTATCATTGATGTCTCATATCCCTCAGTCTAATTAGTTTTAGTTTAAAATTACTTCCAAAGCATTTGGCCACCCAGTGAGATTGTCAGAGTCCAGCTCTCACATGCATTAATTAAATAGCAAACAGGAAATAGGCCATGAGAGCATATTGAGTTGGGTTACTTTCTGTTGAGGGCTGATGAGGATTTCACTTCAGTAAAGAGAACTGAACTCAAACATAATAGAATTTAAGTTTGAAATTGAGAATAGTTGGGATATAATAAAATAAACTACTTGCAGGAAGAAAAAAAAAAAGAATACTCAACAGTTTCTCTGTGTGTGCTATTTTCAATCCCTTTTCAGAGTTCACAGGTTCTTTTGAGTTGTATACATCCTTTCATTTTCTTCACAAAGGATCAAAAAAAGCAAACCAACAAATTATACCCAGAGGCAGAAAAATATAACCCTAATGAGAGTTAGAGCCTTAAGATGAAAACCTGCAGAGATTCCAGCATGCTTTATAATTGATAGCAATGAAATTTCTGATTTACAATATTAGTATCATATATAAAATTTTAATCAAAAATTGATTTGGTTCACAATCTCTTCCCCATGTTGACCAATCTCTCAGGAACTTAAATAATGAAATTTTTAACCAGGGCTGCCTAGAGGTCAGAAACTGAGGATAGGAAAGACCTTTCCAGTCATTGGTTTCCAAGCCTGGCTTTATAAGCAGATAGGTTGCAGAATCTTGTCTGTGAAATTTCCTGAAACTTATTGTTTTGTCATACAAGGATCCTCTTCTCTTTTTATTGTGTGCATATATAGCTGATATTTAGTGATTTACTCCTCTACTGACATTTGCCCTCAGAGAAAGAAGTTGTTCTTCCTCTTGTTACTGACAATTCCTCTTGTATATTTAGGGAAAACAAAATCTCTCCTCTCAGCCGCTGCATTGCAAAACATAACGAGCCAAACTGTTCTTCCTTTTCACACTCAGTGAACATTCCATGTCCCTGGTAAAACTTTGTGATGCCTATTCCACTTTACATCACTAATTATTATCAAAGAGTGTGTTGGTTATATTTATGAATTTAGGTGAGGATATGCAAAAATCAGAAATAGAGAATATCTGATAGACCTGTATTTGCATCACTTTTCAGGTTTTTGCCCCCTGGGATGTTTCCTACTAATATGTCTTTTCTGAAATATCTCCAAACATATTTGTTCTTCAATTAAAATATCAATCAAAATATATAAATCAGAAATAAACCTATAATCAGGAGGCAATCCCCCATGATCATCAATTTTCAGATAAAAATTATGTTTTGCTTTTGGAACTCACAAGTGAGCAAGGATTGAAGACAAACCTGAATAGAAATGATGTTTTTCTAAAAATTTCTATAATTTTGTATAATTTAAACTTTATTTTGCCTGTAAGAGCAGAAGTTATACTTCAGTCTCTTGTACAGAAAACTTCTTTGAGTTAAAAATAAATAGTATTTGATGTTTTACAATATTAAAGAACAATAGTCACACAGGTATTTATTTACAAAGCTCCACAAATTTCCTATCAGCTGCCTTTTTGGAATTTACAACAATGCAAGTGGTAAATTCCACACAATACGTCCAAAAATGTGATTAAAGATATTTCTGTCCTAAGACATATAAGGAATATACCTTTTAAAATGCAGGCTTAATGGTACAAGAATCAGGTTCTGTGTATTCTAGAGTTCTGTGTATTGAAAGAAATTTGAGATATTTACTTGTTTGACAAAGGATCTCAATGCAAATGAGCACCAAGATCAAACCACTATTAAAATAATTTCCATCTAGGCAACATAGCAGAAATAGTGGTTAAAAGCACAGCTAAAAATATCTACTGTGACTCAGAATCTTTGAAAATCCACAATCAAAACAGCCAGTAATGTGCACCTGTGACCCTTTTACTTGCTTTTGCAAATGCTTTATCTTCATTTCTGAAACTATTTGCAAATCAGGACTTGAAAGTAGAAGATGCCAGAAGCGTCCAACCTGCTGAGAAATAGCAGGTTTTTGCTGTAACAGAAGCACCACCAGAGCCCCTGTTTGCATTGGCTTAAATACTACTTAAAAATATGATATGGGTTGTTTGCTGCCATTTACCTCTGAATCATTCAGCAAAGAAAAGTTAACGAGGACCAGAAATCCACAGTGGCAGCAAAAAGTGATATGACATTCAAGTCTTAGGTATGGGAAAAATGATTGTGAGTATTTCATCAAAAAACAAAGGTATAGAATTAAAACTTTCAAAAATTGGGTTCAATAAAGGAAATACCTCTGTATTTTTCCACCTTTCTCTCCAATATGGAATTGAAAAATTCTGAATTATTTCACTTTCATGAGTTTGAATAATTTTGTTCTTATTTTGAAATGAAATTTTTAAAAAAATCCATGAATATTTTAAAATAAAGGAAAACAGCTTATGTAATGTCAAGGTCAAATTGTAGAAAAGACTATTTTTTTCTTCTTTTTTATAAAAGGAGTGTTCTTTAATATAAAAGGAACACTAGTTTTTTTTTTCCAAAAAAATCCCCATTTCCCTCCTTTTTAAAATTTAATTTGGTGTGTTCTTATGTAATTTTATCAAAATATAGACAATTTTAATTTTTATTTATGCTAGTTCAGCATTTTTATGGTAGCTGGAGAATTTGCTTGTCTATTTATTAGTTTTTCTAGTCTAGCTTCAAACAAAGCTGGAGTTGAAAAAGAAATTTTCAGCAGCTGGGATATGTTTGCGTTGTCTGAGATCAGCCATGTCAATTCTGCAATCCAGTCATTCCTTTTTCTACCTCCAGACAGAAGCACATGGACATCATGACGCTGCCTTCACCAGACAAGCATGGCTGTGGACTCCCTGATCCTGAAACATACATTTGATTTTCAGTAGCATCAACAGCAAAACTTCCATTGCCTTGATATTTTGTCAATGAACTCCCAAGGACACTGGTGACAGCTGGAGCTGGAGTTAGCACTTCATTCTGGGTAGTTTTTCTTAAAGCTTACACAAAACATGCAAAGGAAATTTGGCTGCTTATGCCCAAGGTGAAATTACCAAATCTCAAGGCAACTTTTTCCCAGCGATTCCATGAGTGAAGTGCTTAAGGGGCGCATTGGCACATTTAATCAGGTAGTCAGATTCCTTAATCTTCATCAATATCTCAGCAAACTCTACAATGCATGAATGTTTCATGGTCTTTGTTGTGCCTTCCTTGCCTTATAACATCCTCCAAGCTCCTTAACATTGCTTTTGCTGGATGCCAACCCTACATGATGCCTGAATACAAATACTGAAATGCCACTTCAAGTACCTACCCTGACCAGCTATTTTTGGGCAGCCTATATGTCAGTATATAACAGCACATATGCTATAGATCTAGATTTTGGGTTAGTTAAAATAATTTTCTCCAGTGGCTTGAATTTAAATTTTGCATTTATGCTTAAACAAGCTCAGAAGTAGTTTACCTTTTGGCTTACTGCAACTCTGTGTTTTTCTGCCAGAGGTAGAATATCAGGGATAACATGTAGTATTTAAGAAGTGAGATTTTGCATTTATTTTTCAATTCGTTCTAGTTTGCATTGTTTGTTGAGATTTATTTTAAATGGTGGCACCAGTTTTCTAGGTGGTTAAAAGCCATGCTTTCCAGACCTTATTGAAAATTCATAAGACTTTCTGAAACATTGTCATGACTTTCTTTTTTAAACATATAACTAATTCTCCTTAAAACAATATCTGTAAAATATTGCTATTTTCGGCAAGTTTTATTTTTTAATAAAGGTTACTGAAAACCTTAATTTTTCTTTATTTGGTTTTGCTGTCTTGTTTTTTTATTAATTGGTTTTGCTTTATAAATCCACATGGAAATTGCATGGAAGGAAAATTTTTAATTAGTTCCAAAGCTGTTACACTTCTGCTAGTTATTAAAGGCCATCCTTTTAAAGATGATCATACCTTTAGCTTTACAATAGTGGAATATATGGTTTCTATGAAATCATAGATGATCTCAGCATACTTCTGGTCTTTGTACTGATTTACAGAAGACAAGAAATGGCTCAGTTGTGTTGGTGCTCGCTGCTGGCCAGGCTCTGCTGACTACCAGAGCCTCATCTTCCTTTGTAAACAAGCATATGACTTGTTAGACATTACTGAGGGAAAGCAAGGGACCATATTAGATTGAATATTGATCTCAAAGCAGTATGCTGCACTTCTCTCTTTGGTTTTAAATAGCAGCAGTAATAGTACACTGCTTTTACTGCTGCACTCTGAGGCAGATGCATCCAGCAGCTTCCTGGGGCAGAGTACTCCACACATGCACTTCTTCCCACATTAAAAATCTCATAATTTCTATTTATTTTGGGTATGCCCTAAAATAATTAAATAACAGAAAAGCTGTGATTTTCTATTTCACAGAGGCTCAGCTTGAGCAATGTTGAAGGAAGCCTGGAACTGATCTACGTTTAATTTTATTACTGAAGAGAACTAAGAAAAGCTTTCTGAATCATTTAATAAATTTCCATAGTAATATAATTTCCATAGTAATATAAGCCTGTGACTGTTTTTATAACACCTTATTCACTTATTGGTGTCTTTGGAAACAAAGCAAAATAATCTCATGTATACAAATTTTTATAATGAGCGAAAGTAATGCAAGAAGTGAAAAAGTTTCTTATACACTACTGAGAACAGCACACAAAAAATTTTACAGTAAAATGTTCATTTCCAAGCTCCCAACTGCCTGGCAGAACTTTCAGTTAAAGAAGTCAAGGATGGATATTTAAATTCAATGTCTAAGAGAAAAAACCCTCAAAGCCCACAAAGGGCATAAAAAGTACGTATCTACAGATTGATTGGGAGAAAAATATTGATTACAATAGAGAAAACGTCTGAGACGATGGTTGCCAACAAATTTCAAATGCTGGAAATGCTGAACTTACTCTGAGTAAAAACACATTCCATGTTCTTCCTACATTAGTATATAAAGCTATTTTCCTTTCACTTTCATAAGGAATTAATATGAAATTTGTTGTTTGAAATCCAGCTATGTTTTGAGTTGTTTCTTCTAACAATTCTATTTCTTACATGCAAAACCTTTCTGCAATAAGGAATGTAGACCTGTTCACTGGGCAGCACTTCCATTGGTGTCAGTGCACTTTCCATGTAGCAATGGCAGGATGAGCCCTTACAGCTGTGCTCTTATCAAACTCCTCTATCAGGAGGCTGTAGAAAACCTGTGGGTTGTCACTGCTTTTCTCTCATGGACCAAAAACTGCTGCTCTGAGCTGTTAGCAACAGAAATGGATGCTTGACATGGTCAGGGAAGGAGAAAGCATATCATAAAGATAATAAATTATAGAAGGATGTGTTTTCAAGGATTTCAAACCACTCAAGTCCACTGGCCATTTCTTATGGAGCTTATGGTAGCAAAACCCTTGGGGTGCTAAAAGGGAGGTACAGTCATTAAATGCAACCACCAGTTATCAAGAATTACATGATATGGTTAGACCCTTCTACAGAAATCTTCCAAATGGCTCCTGCAAGGTATTTATATGTACTCAGGACTTAGATGGGAGACAGGATTTTGGCCACTGTAAATTCCAGTTCAGGGAAGGCTATTTATACCAAGCCTCCAAAGGCTTAATGCTTAATGAATATTAATAGTGGAAGTGGGAATTTTTATATAACATCTTGGTTTACCAAACATAACGAAAGTTTTTGCTGCATAGCTCTTAAATTCTAAAAAACAGCACCACACCATCAGCTACCTGCAGAGTTAACAGAGATCACACTCATGGTTGAAAGCATCAATATGATCCATCCTGGGGATCACACATAATTTGCTACAACTGATTTTATCATATCTAGCCCAGCATACTGTCCCAGCAGTAATAGGAGGAGATACTATTAGAAGACAGTGTATAAGACTAAATTTTTGAAGCCTGTTCCCCTAGTACTGCCCTAGAATTCACAGCCCTTGGGTTCCAAGTACTGAAGGCACTCCCTGGCCTTTCACACATATGCTGCCTGTGGGTTTTGCTGATCCTTTTTTGAACCTGCTGGTCTGCCTACAGAACTTCTTGGGGTTATACTTTCCAGAGGACGACTGTCCACCTTGTCCAGGCAAGAGGGTGAAAGTACTTTCTTCCATTAGTATTTCAGTATTTTCACTGAGTTTATGCAGTACTGTGGGATTTGGTGAAAAATCATTCTTGTCCATTTTTGCTGTATGTACTGCTTTCACAATTTTGTAAATCCCAGCAACAAGGCCTTTCATGCTTCTCATCACATGGAAGAATCTCAACCTTTTCACTCTCCCCTCATGAGGCAGTTGCCTGCTCATGCCAGCTGCCTTTCTCTGTATCTTTTCCAGCTCTGTCCTTCATGGCCACAGATGAAGCCCAGCCTCTGCTCCCAAGGATGCCTAACACTTCATTGGCTTCTTTGATCAGTGCTGTACATCGAACTGGGAGCTCCAGAGAGTGGTCAACAATGACTCCAAGAGATCATTACTGAGTTGTAGCTGAAAACTGAGCTCAGTAAACACTATTTAGACTATTTCCTCTAAGCCTATTATCATATGCCTTGTGAATCCTTCTCTTTCCCCTTCATTCCAGGGAATCCATGTAATAGTCTCAGTTATTCCTTATGGAAATTCCACATTTCTCTATTCCTATGTCTTATTTTCCTGTCCTAACAAAAATGTTCTTTGTTTTCTGTTCTCATTCCCTCCAAAAGCAGTCTCCACAGCAGGGAGATTTATGTGCCCCACATTCATGTGTCAGAGTTCCCTGCTTTATTACCCATACTACCATTGCTATTCCCACCCTGGAATTTCTGTACTTTGAGCTTGCTGGGAGATGGTCCCCTTTCCAATCCAAATGCACTATGAAGCATCAATCATTTGGTTTTATTATGGGCTTCTTCACTCTTGCTAGCAACAAAAATGGATGCTTGACATGGTCAAGCATCTTCACTCTAACCCAAAATCTCTTGCCTCGAGCAGAACTTTACACATATTAATCGCACAATCTTTTTCTGTTACTGTGAAGAACGTCTCCCATTTGGACCACAGACTAATAGCTGGATTCTCTCTGTGCATGTGTCTCATGCGATGCCACATCCTGGTCTGCATCAAAGGCAGCATGGCCAGCAGATCAAGGGAGGTGATTTTTCCTCTCTACTCCACTCTGGTGAGAGCAGCACCGGGAGCACTGCATCCAGTTCTGGGCACCCCCAACATAAAAAGTACATGAACGCCTTGGACTGACTCCAGAGAAGTGCTACAAAGGGGATCAGAAGGCTGGAGTAATTCTTCTCTGAAGACAGACTGATAGTGTTCAGGTTGTTGAGCCTGTAGAAGAAAAAGCTCTGGGGAGAACTTAGGGCAACCTGCCAGTACCTAAAAAAGGGCACAAGAGTGTTGGAGAGGGTCTTTAGAAGGACAGGTAGGGCAAGAGGTAATAGCTTTAAGTGAAAGAGAGTGGGGTTTAGATTAGATATTAGGAAGGAATTTTTCCTTCTGAGAGTGGTGAGGCACTGGAACAAGCTGCCCAGAGAAGCTGTGTGCATGGCCTATCTCTGAGAGTGTAGGAGAGGCCAGGCTCAAACATCCAAGTCCTATCCCTTGAATAAAAAAGGAATATTCTATCTACTGCACAGGAAGCCTGGGTACTCCACTATGTGGAAAAATTCCCTAGGACAGTGAACTCGAAAGGTAAGGGTGCTAGAATGTACCTTTGAGCTATACAAGGAGACAGCGGAGAATCTGAATATTGCTGTCAAGGAGAAGGGTGAAAACAACACTGAGAGGAGACAGCTGGGAGGGATGAGGTGAAAGTCTGAGAGCCAGGAGCAATCAATGGTATGAAAGAGCCTTAGTGCATCAGCAATATGGCATTATAGGGGATATATTTGAAAAATTAAGATTCAATAGAGCCTCCTCAAGCAATATGAAGAGAGATTGATAAAGCACTGTGCTTTGCATGGAGTGCAGAGCTGCACATTTTCTGTGCAATGAGGAATTGCTCCCCTTCTGTCTCATGGGACACAGCAGCACAGCAGATATTTAAATCTTTGCTGCTGCATAGGAACAAGATGCAACTCTATGGATATTTCTGCTGAGCAAAACTTGAAGAAAAGAACAGCTTTCAATATTCAGATGGGTGTCTACGTCTAAATATAGCTCACTGGCTGGTACAGCAGATGTAGCCACCACTTACTTGCTAATGTCCAATTTGGTAATCTGCATCTGGGTGATTTTGGTCTTGAATGCTGGAACTCGCTATCTTAGGCTTTATATGTGTATATATGTGTGTATATATATATATAAAAATTCATGCAATCTACAACACTGTGGTTTGGGTGAGGAAAATCCATATATGTTTGTCTCTCGTTGTGAAAAGCAGCTATATTTGACAAGTTCTAAAGACATTCCTTATAAACAATGAAAAGTGTGAGAATTATAGTACAATTACCCATATAGGATAGATATGAACAGAATGATAATGCAGACTGCAGAAAAATCCATGTTTTCTTTGCTAGTATTTTAAGATTTGTTCTCATGATGAAATGTTCTGAACTCCCTAGACAGTAAGAATCCCCAGCTGGAAGCTGCTCTCCTGAAACTCAGGATATCTTTCAGACTCCTGATTTACCCAGATCTGTATGATTGTAAAGGTGCAAACTGTTCTAGGAAATTCTCCAGAGGCTGCCTCCTGCTCCTGCAGAGATCCAGATGCAGCCAGAAATACATTATCCCACTGTTATCCCAAATCTGAGCTGCATTCAGAAGACTGCCTTTTCTATTTCCCCTGCTGTCTATCTCAAGATCAATAGCTTCAGCTGAAAGAATTACATAATTCCCCCCCCCACACACACACTTTGTAGTTATGCTTCCTGCATAGCTTACAACTTTTTATAATACATGGTGTAATGGTGGCTGTTAGACATGGTCTAGAGAATATACTGTATCTCATGTCTTAGTAGAACAGAAAATGAGGAGAATGAGGAGAATTAGTGAGCATGTGTAGTGGGCTGACCCTGGCTGGATGCCAGGCACCCACTAAAGCTGCTCTCTCTCACTCCTCTCAGCAGCTAGACAAGGAAAAGATATATATAAAAAGGGTTCATGAGTTGAGATAAAGACTGGGAGAGATCATGTATCAATACCATCATGGGGAGAACGGGCTTGAGTTAGAAACACTAATTTAATTTATTACTAACAAAATCAGAGCAGGATAATGAGAAGTGAAATAAAACCTTGAAAACATCTTCCCCTCACCCCTTCCTCCTTCCCAGATCTACCTCATCCCCCAGCAGCTCAAGGAGGCAGGGAATGGGGGTTATGATCAGTTCATCACCTGGACATTCTCTTGCTGCTCAGGGAGAAGAGGGGTGTCCCTCTCACAGGAGACTGCTCTCCATGAACTTCTCCAATGTGAGTCCATCTCACGAGCAACAGCTCTCTGTGAACAGCTG
>JAYDZK010000113.1:133311526-133333625 GCA_034509185.1 Euphonia xanthogaster
GGCTTGGGGCTTCGGAGCCCACCGCCCCTGGGGGCCGGCGCCGGGCGGGACGCGCGGCGGGACCGGCTGCACCTGTCCGCCTCCGTGCGCGCCTCGGGGCGGCCGCAACTTCTCCGCTACCCGCCCCCGGTTCAGCTGCTCGCGGCCTGGCCCGGCTCGGCTCGGCCACGGCGGGTCGGCGGCGGGAGAGCGCGTCCCCTCGGTGCGTGTGCGGCCCCGCCGGCGGGGACGGTATGAGCGCGGCGCGGTGCGCTCCGAGCGCGATCCGCGGCTGCGAGCGGCGCTGGGAGAGGCGGGCGGCTGCGCTGGCCCCGCGGAGAGGGCGCGATGCGAAAATACCGAGCGAGTGTCGGCGCAGCCAGCGCACCGTAAGAGTCAGCGAGGCTGCGGTGTTCAAAGGAGTTTCTGATTTAACAGATGATACCTCAGGAAAGAAACTGTTTGCGTGGAGAAAATGTAACGGCACAGGTTTTTTGCTGTCTCGTGTGGCGATTTATTCTAGGTGTTTTTTCAGTTTAGAAGAGATACAGCGTTTTAACTTATTGTCAGTAACCAGCAAATACCGAAGTATTCCCCGAGATTTTTGCCTCTAAAAATGGGATTTTAATATGAATTTTAAAAATGCTTGTTTTGTTGTTCAGTTCACCTGTAAATGGGTTTAATGCTACATGTTCCTAGTACTAGGGAATGTGAAGTTTTTCGCTTAACGTTGAAAGCGGCATAGTGTAGCTAGTTTCTTTTCCGGTGTTCTAAACCGAGGAAAGGTTTCAGAACCTGCTTCCCTATTCAAAGGAAGCTTTTTGATGTTTGCAAAGTTGTAGTAAGATAGTTTTCTAATTAAAATCATAATAGAGGAAGGAGAATTTGAGGAGCTTAGTGTCACTGATGGAAAAATTGGACTGAGGGCCAGTAAGGTGCTCTTAGTGGACAGCCTGTCTTAATTTTCATTTGGAAGTGTCTGTAGGTGTTGTCAGTCTAATGACCCGACTTTTAAGCCACGCTTATCTTTGCACAATGACTTAGATTTGGTGTAGTACTCAAACATGAATATTCATATAAGCTTAAATGTCTGTATGTTAAGCCTCGTCAGAATTTAGGTGCATTTAAAAATAGTTACAGACGCAGAAGTTGCCATTCGTACTGTGTATATACCTGGGTCTGTTAATTACCTTTATGCAGTGGAGACGGGAAGACTGCTGGATTCCGTACCTCTGCAACTCCTCAACTTTTCCCTTCTCCCAAATGAAACTCCCTCACCTCCGCCCACCGAGGCAGCTCTCCCAGAGAGTAACAATTGATCTGTGGGTTTCTGAAAGCCAGTTTACATGACTCGGCTGTGGTTTGTGCACAAATAAACTGCTGTCCTGTCAGTTCCATTTTTATGAGTATGCAATAATGGGGGAAAATTGAATTCTTGAGTCGATGCTTTTTGCCTGCTGTAAATGACCACAAGAAAATGCAGCAAGAAAGAGCAGCCTATGTTGACTGCATAGTGAGAAATAAGAAGGGAAATTCTTGTGCATGGCAACCTGCCATTTTTCTCATGTGATTAGATTTGATCTGAAATAATACCCTGTATTTTAAAGAATAAATTTATTTAAAATATGAGAAATAGTCAAAGTTGGAATGTTAAAAATGCCTTTCTTTATGTTCCTGGAGTAATAATTTAATTATTTGGATTGTATTTTACTGTTAGGATGTTTTAATACTATTTATTTTAGTTCCAGAGCTCATACATATTAATAGAATTATTTCAGCATCCTAACCAGATAAGGATTCTTTGATAGTCAAGCATATGCTAATAGCGCATATAAGGATATCCTTAAAATATATGCTGTGAATTATAATTCCTGCGCAGTCTCAGTTGATTATTTTTTCTTGTCCAGGTTTGAGCCCAACTAATGGAGATAAGAAAATGGTTATAGTAGCATTGGTGTTACATCTTAGTTGTTTGAGAATGTCTAGTTAGCAGCTGCAGTGTTTGCACAGCTATGTCGCCCTTTAAGCAGAAAAAAAAAAAAAGGTAACTAATTAATCTTCTTCCACAGTGTGTATCTTTCTGTTAAAACTTTTTCCTCCACTGTTTGCTTAATCTAAAGAAATATCTTCCATGGGTTTGTTTGTTTTAAAAAAGTGTGTCATCTTGCATTGTAGGAAATATACATACTTAGTCCTCCTGGATTTGGGGGAATAACGGAACTATTAAAAGAAATGTGAAAATACTCTTTTTAAAGTTGAATATCACTTAAAAAATATACCCCCCTCTTGGTCCTCCCCCCACCCCACTCCCCCAAATCCCCAAACCCTGATAATAATGACATAAATTTTTTTCATAGGGACGTGATGATTATTTAAGGCTGGTCGCAGAAGGCAGAGTCTAGGATTGTCAGCACTAATGATCATGTGTTAATTCACAAGGCCTTTGCGCACTTGTTTTTGTTGAGCTACTGCGCCTTCTTCACCCTTTAGTGAGTTGCCGTTGTTTCTTAAGTTACTGTAGCAAAAACATTAAACTATGTGTACTATTGAAGCATACGGGGAGGTGACAACCTTACAGAAGCAAACAGTTACTCCTGGCAAACCTGGTCGGGTGTCAGATTAGCACAAGATTGTTACATGATTGTGAATGGCTTGGCTCAGGAGATACTGATACTTCTGTTTAGTAAAGCCGTTTACTGGAACGTGGGATGTCTTCCTTGTTCATTGCAGCCGGTATTTGTTAAGTAGGGTGTCTCTGGTGTGTGAACTGTTGCTATCAGAGGCAGAAGGAACATTTTGAGATAGGCGAAGAATTGCGTGTTTTAAGCCCGTGGGGAAAACCTTCAGGTGTTTGAACAGACATTGCTCTCTTAATATCATCGGGGGTGTCTTGTGCCGGGGCCAGATGCTTGTGTGGCTCCTGCAGCAGTGAGCTGTAAATTACCCTGCTCTTCCAGCATCTGCTCCAACAAGATTTACTGAAGATTAGATATAGATACAGAAAAGGTAGCTCCTGGATATCTCATGGTGTGTCATACACTTTAAGACAGGAAGTTATTGATCTGCAGGTTAAAATCTTTCAGATGGAGCAGAGGCCCCTGTCACAGAAAAACCTTATCTGTGGCTGCAGCAGTACAAGTAGTGAGTTCCTCCTGTACCTAAAGCTACTGCTTGTATCTCTCAACTACACAGTGAAGCCAGTGATGACCTCCTGCTTTCTTACATTACTCTGGCAAAACAGGGATTGAAGACATATTTAATTTTGTTGTTGTTGTTATTCTGCTGCCTACTAACAGGATGAAATGAGAAGTAGGGGGAAAATCATAAACCTGTGTCAGTCTTCCATGTTCCACAGATATTATATGGAGAGCTAATTTGAGGTTTGGCTCCCTAACTCTTAAATGTCATGAGGACCGTGAGCCCCACTTTGTTACTCCTCAGGAATGCACTTATTTTCTTTGTTTTTTTGATAATTGAGAAATCATGATAGAAGAGGGGTGTTTGACATGGGAGCAAAGGGAAGACAGAGAGCACAGCTACAAGCTGGACATGCATCATAATGGAATTCTCAGCAGAGTGTGAACACAGAGCAAAAACACTGCCTGTCACAAAACAAAGGATTGGACTTTCTCTGGGGCCGATGTGTAATGTCTTGTCCATATAGCACTGGGATGGTAACATGAGGGGAAAAAAATGGGATTGTGTGTGTTCCTTCATGAATAGCTTGAGAATATAAAGGGTGTATCAGTCTCCTCTTTATTTTCTTTTTGCTGGAGCTGGTTGTTTTCAGGCTTAGAGCGATAAGTCTAAATCAATTTATGTGTTTCTGGTGAGCTTTTATTCCTTATGATTTTGGCCCTATGCACTATGCTCCCCCACCCCAAGGTTAGTACTTTCTGTGAAATAGTGGATCAACATTGGAAGCCTGACTGATTTGAAAATGAGAGTCAAACTTAACATTTGTGAAGGAACAAGGGGAATTCCCCAGGACAACTGTGGGCATTGTAAAACTTGAAGGGACCTTGAGGGACTTGAAGTGACTTGATGAAACTTACCACTTAGAAAAAAATATCCTTAATTTAATATTTCTCAACACTTCTCAACACTTGTGTATCCATTGTGTGCTTTCCAGTTATTAATTAGCCCAAGTTTTTGCTATTATTAACTAATTTTTAGGCTAGTGTTCTTATTCAGCTTCCAGCTATCAGGTCTGGCTATTTGCCTGTTCAAAGAGCTACATATTATCCAATTTTTTAATAGGAAAATCTGTATCAATTGATGAAGGCCTCTTGATAAGACTGAGTTCATAAAATCTTTTGCTCTTTATGTGTTTTCAATCCTGTTTCCTTTTTGTGTCTGGTCAGTTAGATTTTCTGTCTCTTGGAAGCTATGCACCTACTGCACCCTGGATGCAAATGCTTTTCCTAATGTGCAGTAACTCTGCACACAAATTAAATGGTAAGGGCAAGAACAAGTCAGGGCCCTGATAGGAAGGAGAGACTTTAAAGAAAGCTCTGATGGTGAAGTTAGGTACAGGTTGTCTTATGCTTTGTTGGGAAATCTATCAGTGGTCAACAGTGAAAGAGGAATGAAAGGAATTTTGAACACTAAGCAGAGCCTGACAGACCTTAGCAAAAGCAATACTATTTCTGTGGAAGATGGGAACTTTGTTAGGCTGTCAATGGGAGCCTTAGTTGTGCAAGATCCACTGCTGAAGTTTACACATTATTCAGTCATCAGTGACCAAAGACTGACATTTTGGGTCAGCCTGGGACATACACCCTTCGCATCCCTGTGAAGAACAGTTGACATATTTGCAATCATGGATGTAAGATGTTTCTTACTGGCCATGTAAAACAAAGTTGTAGCAGTTCTGTCTCAAAGCTGGGATGACTCTGGAAATATTGCCTTCTGGAAGTGTAGGCACCTTGTTGATACCATTTGTATCCACATCCATTCTGGAAGGTATTCTCACAGCCATCAGGATAGACTTCTGGAATCCATCCTGTCTATTTTCAGGGGCTGATCTCACCCACCCAAGCATCAAATTTGGAGAAAAAATATGCAACATGAGCACGTAGCATGGCTGCTTTAATGATATGCGTTTTCTTTCCAGACATTACATATACAATTCTCATTCATTTCACTGTGTACTTGACTTGTGGAAATGGAAAAGAATTGTCTGCCTCCTGTGTTCCTTCATATGAAATGCTTTTGGGACACATAGATATGAAACAAATTTCATAGGTAAAGCATAGTTCAACTGAAGTACTTGCATAGATAAATAGTACCCAGAAATCTTTACATAAACTTTATATATGACATGCATCCAAATATAAGACTTTGATACTGTAGTCAGAACTGTGTTTTTCCCCAGAGCATAACACAACCAGATTCCATGAAGATACTTCCTAAAATAACTGTAAATACATTATTAGATATTCCTTAATCTAACCATAGCTATATAAAACCTTAGTAATAAATCATATTTCATAAATAATACAGAGCACACTAAAAGTGTTAGTATTTATAGTTACTGCAGTGCAATTGGATTCACTTGCAAGTCTTCTTTATACTTCCTTTCTGATTTTAAATTATTAATACTGTTCTATTTCAGAAATTGGTATTTGTATACTGTTGATGTAAATCCAATCTATTCAGTCATGTGAATCTTTGACAGTTGAATTCCAAGTGGTCATATGCATTTTGTTGCACAAAAAAGCCAGGGCATCCATATTGTTGATAAAAGGATATTCCAAGGTGATTGATCAATTACTATTACAACTTTTGTAGCTTCTGCAAAGAGAAACTGTAAGAGCTTTTAAATCCCCTTTAGAGAAGGAAACAACACTTATCCAGGACTACAAGAAGCAATTGCAAGAAAAAAGGATGCAATGGGAAGCAAAATGTTTTTTCTTCTGGCTTTAATTCTCCATTGAGATCTTATTGTTAGTATCCTTGGGTTTTAAGTAATTTTCTCTGGGTCTACTTTTTTTTTCCCCTTTTTTTCATTTTTTCTGGAGTGACTATAAGCACTAACTGTGGTGAAATATTATAGCCATAGGAATAATGCTAACTCATTAGTAGTCATTCTCACTTCTACATGAAACCTCAATCCCCTTGTTGTACTTTCTGCTTGAATAGTTTTCAAAGAACCACTCTGATTTCATTTGTGGACTTAAACTACTGATAAAATTCCCACCCATACCTTCTGTTGCTGTTACTATATTACCACGGCAAAAATAAATTGTGTCTTTCTTTGCATGCAGTTTCCATATGCCAGAAAGGATGATAGTAGCAGGACTTGGCTGGTCCATGTGGAATGCTTGACTGTGAAACTCTTCGTATGCAAACTCTCATACCTCCTTTTTCTTTTTTCTTTTTCTTTTTTCTTTTTTTTTAATTGAGGTCTGCCTCACCTGAAGTCTTACATACCTGAGTTTGTGTTCCACTGAGAAGTTTTACCTGAAGCAATGAGAGACTTAGACACCTCTAAAATGGGAACAGTTGGATAGATAAATGTAAGAAATTGTAAGGAATGTGTTGAGGTGGCACTGACTGAAGTGGCAATAATGTCTGTAAAATGAAGATTTTACTAGCTGCACAACATAGCATGATATGGGAAGATAAGTTCAATAATGTTGGTGAAATACTCTGATACTGTAGTGATGATCACCTAGGAGAGGCTCATGAGGAAATTGATACTTCTGGCATCCTAGCAGAGCTTACCTAGAGTTCCCTAAGGCTATAGACTGAACAACTCTGATCAGACTAGACACCAAATACCTTACCTGCTTACTCAGTAAATGGTGCTCCCTGAGTGTTGGTGGAAACAAGTGCAGTGCTCTGTGAAGACATAGCTGAAAATTGTGTAAAGCTGTTAATCTCTCCTTTTGGAGAAGATTGTTTAGACTCTTGGTGACCTGTGGTTCTTAACTGTGTTGCAAATAGCAGCCACAGTCTATGAGGTGTTGGTACCTGATGAAGTCCCCATCAAACTACAATCAACCTTCTGAACTGGGGGAGAAAAGCTCCTTGCACTGATAATGTGACTGTGAAGGAGATCTGTGTAACAGCCTGCATATCACTAGTGAGAGTAAGTGAATACAGACAGCAGCAAGTAAGACAGAATTAAGATACAAATGGTCCCGATTTTGGTGAGTGTGATACTTTTCCTTACACTCCATAAAGGAAATATCATCAAAATCATGTTATATGTCTGCTGGAACTCTAGTACACATGTACATCATATCCAACAGCACTAGCAGGGGTCAAAGTGGTTAACCCAGTGATGGAGGCAGTGGGTGTTGTTGGCCATGTGGAGGAATAGCATGGCTGGGTGGAGTTTGCAAGGTTTGGGATGAAATGTGAACAGATAAGGACCTTAAAGATTATCTAGTTCCAACCCCCCTGCCATGGGCACATCTCCCACTAGACCAGGCTGCCCAATGGCCCATCCAACCAAGCCCTGAACACTGCCAGTGAATAGGGCATCCACAACTTCTGTGAGCAATCTGTACCTGATTTTTTTACCAGGACACAGTGAACAACAAATTGTCTCGCTGCAGCTCGGTCACAAATGTTGCAGAAAATGTTGCAGGAAGTTTTGAGTGAGGCTTAGATTATTCCTGGATATAAAGCTTGACCTCAATGAAGCTTTAAAGGGAAGGGTATTGTAAATATAGTACTATTGAGAAACACCCAGAAGAGATACCCTCACCTTCCCATGCGCACTTTCCCCAAGTTCCTTTGCCTTCTGCTTCCCCCAGCTTTCAAGGTCCTGTGAGGCAGACATGGTAAAACTGTAGCACAGGCAGAATGCAAACTTGTTACTGCTCTTCCCAGTACCCCTCAGTCACTTCTAACCCCTTCTATTTCACAGGTACACACCCAAAGGCAGAAGTTTGGTAAGATTTTGTAGCAATGGGCAGTAAAAATGAATTCTCCTGATGAATTGATGTGTCATCTTCTGTCACCTCCTTTGGGAAGCGTAAGATACCAGTGGTTGGAGCCCATGGGCCTTTCTTCAGCTGAAAAAAAGGATCTCTTGAGGAAATATGAAAGTTGTCATTGATAGGGAGGAAATTGTTCCATCTCTAAATTCCTGTAACTGCAAATTGCATCCTGTTTTCTACTTCCCCTTTGCAGCTATTTTAATTACAACTCACTGCAGTGAAAGTACCTGTCTGTTGCTGAGTGAATTCAAAAGGAAGAAGAAGAAGGGGGGGAAAAAAAGTCCTTTATTTATTCCACATTTTAAAAATAGTCATGTTGTAGGTCAGTTTTCTGGTTTTAGTTTTCCAAATGTATACCTCTATGTAAGCCAGCACATCTTTAGATAATAAGAGGATTTGGTTTTAATAACTTTCTCTGAAAAGAACAATAACTCAATTTTCCAAAGTTATGTAAATATTTTTCAGGTGTACTAATTCACATTTGCCAAAATGAGCCAGTTTTATACCTGGGTGAGGGCAAAAGCAGTGACCAATGTGCTTTAATATCTATGAGTTAGGTCACTTCATGTTTACTGGAGGTTGAAACACTGACACAGATTGCCCAGAGAAACTGTGGGTGCCCCACCCCTGGAAGTGCTCAAGGCAAGGCTGGGTGAGGCTTCGAGCAACCTGGTCTAGTGAAAGGTGCCCCTGCCCATGGCAGGAGGGTTGGAACCAGATGATCACTGAGGTCCCTTCCAACCTGAACCATTCTGTGATGATTATTAGAAGGATTTTAAAGAGTAGTCTGGAAAAAGTGGGGGTAAATGAATATAAATTGTGCCAATCTACAGAAATACAGACTGATATGGTGTGAGGCAGTGAAGCTGGTGTCAGCAGCTTGCTGTCTTCTAGGTGCTTGTACCTGACATTTTATACCTCAGTGCTTCAACAGTGGCACCATGCAAATTTCAGTGCATCCAGCATTCAGTTTCCATGCCAGGATTATATTACTCAAGTTTGTTTGGAGTTCTGGACTGTTGCAATTTTAAACCACTAGTGTTTTGTCATGTGTCTTTGTGTAGGAAGATTCCCATTTAATACAAATTGAACTGTGATAAATTAATGATTGTGACCAACTCTGAGCTGTAGGACATCTGAATCCTGCAAATGTGGTTATGTTAAAGATACAAGTAACAGGCTAACTTGAAAGACAATCTTATTACATCTTCCAGACTGTTCTTGGTGCATTGTTAATCATACCTCTTCACAGGTCAGGAAAGGTAAAATGATAGTATTTTCTCCAAAGAAAACAAGCTTATCAGCCATTTCTTGATTGTGGATTAGAAATGCAACATTCTTCCTGAAGAACTTCAGAATATAGCCTTGTAAGATGCTTTCTCCAAACACACATCTATTACCTCATGCAAGTGCAGTTAGGAGAACACAGGCAAGACTTCATTCTGGTAAATCATCACAGCTTGGAAACAAGGTTACTGTCATTGTTCCCTAGTATGTGATATTTAGAAAAAGTTTCTGTTCTTTGAAACAGTAATTTTTTGTGTTACTTGTTTTGATATTGTCTCAAGTAGGCTCTTGATGCTGAAGAGAAGATAATTGTATTGATGCATAAAATATATGTATCACTTTGGATGAGGGAAAGTTTTATTCTGTGCAAATGAGCATTTGCATTTATACAATATCATAATGATTTAATGTACTTGTAAGAGTGCATGACTCCTAATTATGAAGAGCAACACTGAATCTGAGGTGACCGTTTGGGTCAAAACTTTTCCCTGCCTACCCCAAATCATCTAGTCTGCCTCTGCATACTTTGGCTTTTTTGAATCTTTAGTTATTATGGATACACTTTTAGTATTGCTAATTGGCTACACTAAGTTTTCCTTTCTTAAAACAATGCTGATGCAGAAAAGTAGTTTATGTGAGACCACTAGGGGAGTGTTTTAAGGATGGTTGCACTTTGGGAGCCTAGTCTCATAAAATAACTTGAGAGTGGTTGGTTAAAGGTGAGCTACAAGAACAACATTTAATTTCAACCTTTAATTAAGGTATTAACTAATAAATCTTGTGACAGGAGATTACAGAAACTATGACTTAGTCTCTATGAGTACTACTACACTGAAATTCATGCCTAAACTTGTACTTTTTTTCTTTCTGGCATGCTATCTGCATTTGGAAGTTCTAGTTCTGATTTTTCCTATCAACAGATGCTTTTGCTATGAATTTATGATCTAAACCAAATAAAACTGTACAGGGCAACAATAGCTCCTCAGTAAAACAAAGAAGCTTGACCCTTCCCTTAATAACTACTTCATCAGGCTCTAGAGTCTAGGACAGGGACAGACTTTGACTAATTTTATTTTAATATATGGAAGAGCTGGATAATTTTCCCTTGAACAGCTCTACAAATGAACAGGTAGTGAAAAATAGGACCATCCCATGTGTTAGTGAAAGGTCAGATAGTGTGTTGCTAACAGTTTTGAGCCATGTGTGGATAATATTCCTACTTTCTGTTCGTCAATAGAGAAGCAATCATGTTTATATTTATGTATTTATTATAATTAAGTCCACATATTTTTTTTGTCTTCTTCTTTCTGGCTAATTGGTGGAACTAAGCTGCCATGACCTGGATATGCATGCGACTAAATGTATGAATTTGTAGGTTTTTTTCTTAATCAGCTTTAAAAGCACATAAGGCATTTTCTGCTGCAGCACCACTGATTTTATGTTTTTTTTTGTTTGTTTGGTTGGTTGGTTGGTTGGCTTTTTGTTGTTGTTGTTGTTTTTTTTTTTATTTGAGAGGTACCTAAATGTTGTTCACCCCAATGGACAGAACGTCTGCAAAACACATTGCTGCTGGTGGAGTGGTCAGAAGAGAGAACTCATTCTGTGATATTAACCCTTGAGTATTTTAATTGTAGTGTAGACAGGAACAAATGCCTCAGTTTTGTTCATTGCATTGTCCAGCCTGACATGGTGAGAAAAATAATTTGCACAAGTTTTTTATACAGTAGTATTTTGTGTAACTCTTTTGTTGCAAAAATTGCAAGTACCTCTACTGTGCTTGCTAGTAAAACAGAGTACAGGAACACAGCAAAACTCCCCTTCATTCTCTTCCAATTAATTTGATTCCTGCTAACATCCTGTTTATGTTTGGAAAGGAATGACCTTGAAACATTGTAGTTCACAGTTCAAATGTTTTGGTAAATATTGGCTTATATACTGGGTGACCTGAATAAAAAGAATTAGTAGGCAGTAGAATCTTTTGTTGAATTTCTCATTATCTTTTAAAGGTGTTCTTTTTTTCATGTCCCTCTATTTGTTGTAGGAAGGATAAATTTAGTATTGTGGAATCAATAATGACATTTCCCATTCCATGGTCATAGCTCTTATTTAATGCTTTCAGCACAGTCATTTTTATAGATGTTCTGCATAATGTATCAGCATGGGCCATACTTTTGTCTGTGACTCAGAAAATGCTGTAATTATTTTGGTGCAGGCAGCTCCATCTCTTACTTATGAGGCTATAGTCATGGTAGTGAGTTTTCTACATGAATGGAGAATTTGTAAGCCTGCACGAACATTAAATAAATAACCTCTGACAAGTGTTGAAATTTTATTTCAATTATGTGGTAGCGTTTGGTTTCTGTCAGAGGGCTCTGTTGTTCTCCAGCACCCCCATTATGTGCATGCATTTGCAGTGAAGGGAAGGTAATTTGTGGCCTCATGTTCTGTTGGGTAGTGGTGAAGTAATTTTGGTAGGAATGTACATTGTCACTCTTGCTCCTCTTATTCCCTGAATTGCTTTGCAAGTGCCACAGTTGAATATTGCTGGAAGAAGTGCCTAATGCAGACAGCCTGAAATTATGTGAAAACTGCTTGTAATAACCTCAGTTTAATACCAGAAACAGAATAGAGGAAACTATGCACAAATATAGACAGCCTGAATCATCAGCTGTTGGTGAAAAACTCATGTGTGCATCCAGCCAGGCAGAAAAAAGTCAGACTTCCACTCTAGTTCAACAAAGCCGTATGAGTTTTAAAAACTCATAGGCATGGGCTTAATTATTAGAGTGTATCAATTTTACCTGAAGGAAAAGGAAGCAGTATGATTTTACATCAATGAGATGTACAGTGAAATGACAGCAGTGTCAAGTCAGGCATTTGCAGGGCACAGGGGTCTGGATGTCCCCTTTTCCTGTGTGCTGCCTGTACTTTTTGGGATGATGCAGTTCTCAGGTTATATGTGGACATCCCAGCTAAGAAGGGTAATAAGATAAGCCCCCTTTGGCTAAAAAAAGAACTGTGCTAAGCTTGAGGATGACGCACATGTAGGCTTTCCTTTGGACTTCCACCTGGAACTGCAGGAATACATAAAAACCCACTTCCCCCTCAACTAATGAGATCTAGGGGAGTCCCATATTGGTCACTTCCTGTTGTAATCTGCTGAGAACAGCCTCCTAAAGCAGGCACGTTTCTGACCTTTATTCAGTGATATGTCAAAATGTTTGGTAGGTAATGTGTGATGTTTTTGCTCAACGCTGATTTCAATTCTACTATTGTAATCCTAAAAATCAGACTACTAAATGGTGGAATGAATGTCCAGTGTCATTTTAGTAGCACTTGAGCAAGCAGCACTGTTATTATTGATCTCATTGCATATAGAGTTGAATCTAATAATAAAAAATATTACTTAACCTTTTTGACAGTTTTCATATTAAAAATGACTTGCAAAAAAAGTTAGAACGCTAAGAAACAACTAGATACATGTTTCTGAGGAAAAAGAATAAGAAAAAATTAAAACCAATTCTAAGCTTTAATTAGAAAAAGATTAACTGCATAATAAGCTTTATTACAAAGGCATAACTAGGTCCCATTTTCTTCTTCTGTAGTTGAAATGTCCCATGTGAGCATTTATAAACCTTAAAACTCTGCAAATGGAGACTTGAATACCCACACCACATTTCACTTCTGTCTTATTGATCTTAAGGTATTGTCAACACTCACAAATAGACAATTGCAAATCCATCTTAAAATTGAAGTGCTTGCCATTTGCATGATATTCTCTCATGAGGCTTCTCTGTCTGAGATCTGTCTTTTCAATTTCCATTTGCTGTCACTCAGAACTTCTTGCACTTCAATATTATAATGCAAATACCTCTGAATCTATCCAGGTTTATCAGTCCTTTTTCTGTTTCCATGCTCTTTTAAGTCCCAAGTAGATTTAAAGAAATATTCTCAAACAACTTGGTTGGTAAAGGTTCACAAAGCAATAGTAACAGCACATAATTTAATGGTTTTCTGAAAGAACAAATAATTGGATTGTTTCTCTTTTGAATTTTAGTGGAATTACAGCTTCATAATATAGAATCTATGGCTTCAACAGAACTTAATTGTCATGGCATAAATTATCCTCAAAATAAGAAAACTCTAGCATTCGTAGCATTTTTTAGCATTCCTAATGATGAAAGCAAAACATAATGACTTAAGAGTACATGTGGTGCTTGTGGCTCCTGTCTTATTCCTGTACATAATTGGCCAGAAAACAAAGAAATATCACAATAAAAGGTTCATATAATTGGCTACTCTGTTTCAATGCTAAGGTCAAAGCAGTATAATGGCTGTGCTGGTATTTTTTGCTGTTCTAAATCTTGGGTTTTAGCTGTTCCTAAATAGAATTAAATTCAGTCATTGCTAGACATTATTTTCTGCAGTGCTAATTTCTTACTGATTTTTAGAAGTTCAAAAATACTTAGGCCTTTACTGAAGACAGTAAGAGCTGTGTGTGCTGATGATGGTTGAAATCAGACAGAAAGTTGCATGCCAGGGCACAGTATACACAAGACCTTATCTTGCCAGGTTCCATCATTGAATTCTGCATAGCTAGATTTGAACTTTGCTCTTGAATTTCCCAATGAGGGTGTCTGTCTTTCTATCCATGGATGACCCTAACTACTTGACATATTACCTTATTTTCTTAAACTCAGCCCTCACAAATACTGTGGCTATATTTTTTAGGTTAAGTTTGAGAATGGCATCTTCTGTTTTCATGTTTTGTAAGTGGCAGTATGGGTAACCCAATCCAAGCCTCTAAATTTTTAAATTTTTTTTTTTTTTTTTTTGTGTACATGTTATAGGAGAACTAAAAGCAAGGAGTCATTGTGAGGTGTTTGGCTGCAAAACTACATGTTAGAAGATGCTAAAAAACTGAGCAATTTTCCTGGTATTTTACAGTGGTCCTTTTGGAATTGATATAACCTTCTTTTAAATTTCTCCAGTTGTGGTGTTAAATTTCCTGAGTATCTAAATGTGAGTCTTATGCCTCTTACTTTTGAAAATGCTGTAGGTTTTGCTGAATTACTTCCTTTGTCAGTGTGATTCATATATTTTCTACAATATCTCTCATTTGACAAAGTAAACCTGTGTGCTGTTTCATTACTCCAGTGGTGAATTTTAATTTGTTTTATATTTTAATTTTTTCTTGAGAGTGACTTTATGACCTCAGTTTTATGAGTCAAGAAGCTCCCTTCTGTGAAATCAGTCTGCTTTTTCTATTTGAGTGAGACAAATTCCTGTGCACAACATAAGCACTGAACTGATTTTACAGCCTTTTGTTAGGAAATTTGATGGGATTTTTTGATCCAGCTCTGATCTTGTCATACACCTTTCCTTAGGATTTCTGTAGTCTGTGTTTTAGTGAATGCTCTGATGTGAATATCTTGAGTCTTTCATCGTCTGTGTCCTTTCGAGTGCTCAGGGTGAAGACTGTGTCAGATATGTGTTTAGGGTGGTCAGTGCAACCTACATTGCTCCATTCATCTCTGTGCTTCTTCCTCTGTTCAGAATGGACTGGGTGTAATTTTGGCAGCAAGATTTCATTCTACTTGTTGCTCATTAAGTTAAAAACTCCATCTGGGAAAGACATTAATTCCAACTGTTATTCTGGTGCAGCTTGTTGTGAAGTTATTTGTTTCAGGCTGGGAGTGACCAATGGTACGTTAGATAAAGAGTGACTCCTTTGGAAATCTTTTTTAGTATATTTAGGTGTGTACATACAGCTTCAGACTGTTTCATGTCCTAGTTGATCTATGTTGTCTTGAGTATGTTTGTGACTTTCTCTCTCTCTCAAACATGTTAATTTTCATGTGGATTCATCTATTTTCTTAATTTTTTTTTTTTAATTTCACAAAGTCAAAGACAAAATTGCTTTGACCTAGATTTATTGCAAGTTCTTTAGGTTCTATTGCACATACTACTTGGAAATTATAGTTCAGTTTGAATGGGAAGGTTTAATTTTTTTAGTTGGATTTTAGCTGTCAGATGAAATACCGTGTCTAGTATTGTGTGAAGTGTTGTTTCTTCCATATGCAATTGAAAGTTGATAATTTAGACTTAGCCTTTTGTGAGCAATTTTTTACAATATTTAAAATTCCTGTCATATAACAGAGGATCACTGTGAAGTATTCATGGAGGGAATGGTTTCTTCTGATGTTGCTAGATTGGTCTTGAGATCTTGTTTCTAATTAACAAAAAGAAGCCCAGCAGCATCCTTTCATATCAGGAAGAAAACTGGGGGAAAATGTAGCACTGAGATAAGGCAAAAAGAAAAAAAAAAAAAAAGATAAGTTTTTCAGCAGAATCCTGGAGACAGTCTTGTGAGTTGCAGTTTTTAATTTTAGATTTAATATTCCCTTTTAAACTGCTTAGGAAAAATAAAAATAAAATATAAGACAAGACTATTTTTTCAGAAAGAATGATCTCTTCTAAATCTTTAGCAACATTTGGCTGCTGCAAAATACAATAGCTAGGTCATAGACATACACCAGCAAATAAAAATATAATAGTTTAAAGATAAGCCTAATCACAGACAAAATCTGATACTCAGTAGACTCTGTGAGTGGCTTGCCCTCTTTCCTCACAGTCTCATGGGAGTGTATTCCTTCTGTAAAATCTTCTTATTTTCCAGATTTTGCCCACCCTTCCTTGGGAAACTGTGATTTCTTGCAGGGATGCCTGGTAGGAGGTCCCTCTGGGAGCAGATGTGGACCCAGAGCTTCTGCCACCATCTGGGCTGCTTTATTCACCTGGAGTTCACATTCTTAAACATATGTACTGATATTTGTTCATTTCTATTTTCTCTCCTGTGTGTATTTGTATAATCATAAACCAGCTTGTCTTGAACAGTGATGGTTTGCATTCTCTAACCCAGGAGTAGACTAAGGGCTTAGAGCAATTGATATTTAGTTTATTAAAAGGCAGAATATGTAAACCAACATTTTTCCTCAGTTCTGTGTATGTGCAATATTGAGTCTTTAATTTCTGTCATCTTCTGCACCCTTAATTTAACCTTAGTGAAAGGAAGGGTGTCAATTCTAAAAACTACATTTACAGCTGTGACAAACAGCACCCACTGCAAGATGGGATTTCTGATGGAAGCAAATATGCTTCCAAACAGTAGTTCTGCTTCCCAAGAAGGCAGGCCCACTGTAATACCCTATGATGGGGTGACAGGGCAATCCAGGCAATCTGCTTGTCTCACTGTAATTTGCTACATATACTTAGTCCTGAATGACTTAAAATTAATATCTCCATAAACCTCCATAGTGGGTGTGTGCCCCACTAGATTTGTGCATTTAAACATGATGGTTCTGTTCATTCATTGCTGGCCAAAGAGTTTCTTAATTCTGTTTTGCATACATACAGGTGCTGAAGGCCTTAGTTATTAATAAAATATAGTAACTATTTTTTCAACCTTCAGAAATCAATTTAGGCAACAGATGAGGTTACAGTTGATGTACCTGGATTGATGAGTTGTGATTCCTATATAGCTTTTTGAAAATAATATACACATTCTACTGTAAATGCAGGAAATAGGCAGGCAGCTCTTAGTGAAGTTTACAGTGTTGAAAACAGGGAGTGATTTGTATTCTTTGGGCTATGTTCTTTAGCCATGTCAGGATGATAAACAGAAACTCCATGTTAATCTGACTTAGTAAGGAGCTTTCAGGATGCAAGTTAGCAGATTTGTAATCTGCCTGTTTGTAAACAGATACCATTTTTGACCTTGCTCGTTCTGGATGTGCTTCATCACTGTAGCTTCAGAAAAGCATAACACATTTTCCCCATTACCCAAATTGCACCAAAAAAAAAAAAAGAAGCCAGAGCTTTCTGCCATAGATTTCTCAAATAACTGCATTATCCTGTAGCTGAGGGCCTAGTGCTGTTTTCATGTTCTTATGCAATGCTTTTAATCCTCAGTGATCGGCATCCTTTAAGAATTAGTGTCCAGTTTTTCACTCCCATTATTTTTATGGGCTCACAGTATACATACACTTGTGCTGCTTAGAAACCACTGTGTGAAATAAATTGATTAATAACAAGCTGGTTTTAAGTGTTCTGCTGCTTGGCCTGTTGTCTTTTTCTATTACTTTTTTTTTATTCTTGTTTTTTTTTAGGCAGAATAAATCATACTTGTCATTTAGCTGGCTGAAAAAAGGTGAACACCAAACTCTTAAATTCTACCTCTTTAAAGTGCTGAATGTTAATTGGGCTTCTCAGTAGAAACTGTCTGGAGAGGCAATGTGACTATATTATAATTGTGTGAAAGCAAAACATGGGCAAGACTAAAGGAACATCAAGCAGGTTTGTTTTCTAATAAGGTACTTGAGAAAGAATTAAATTTATTTAAAAGATATTACTGCTGTGACATGTAAAATAGTAATCCAGTGGCTTGTGTCTTCCATTTCTCACACAGAAAGCAGAAGTTACTTAGTGGGAATCTCAGAGACATCTCATCCTTGGAAGTTTGCTTGCAGGCCTTTATCTTTCTGAGATTAAGCCATCCGAAAGGTGTCAGCTTGGGTAATACTGTGGAGATTTCATCGAGAAAATAGGACCAGATTTCACAAAGACTACATATTTTTGCATTTGCCTCAACCCAGTTCATGCCCTGTCAATCATATTTATTCTTGTGTGCTTTAGTTTGGCAGTGGGGTGATGGTATTCCTGTTGCCTTTTGCATGGGAAGTTAAGTCTCTGGACAGCTTTTCATGCTGTATGCCCATTCAGAGTATCAGCACTTGATCCATGAATCCCAGCTGCAGAGTAAGAGTGTAGTGGTGACTCTCGATCTAACTACTGCTCTGTAGCAACTCATTTTCCTTTCACATGACCTTTTTACCCCATGATTTAAAGGTGTCAAACCCAGAAACAAGTAGCTGGACAGTGTGAATTACTCAGAAGTGCTGGCTGCAGCCAATTTCCCCTGCTAACAGAGAAGTAAGCAATTTACTCTTTCTTCTTTTTTTTTAAACCAAAAGTATACCTGTAGCTGACCAAAGAGCACATGGCTAAGTAATATCTTTATCAGAAGTACTTTTAATTGATTTTATATTAATCGATTTGTGAAGTCTTCCAAAATCTTGCAGGAGCTGCTGTATTTACTTATGTTTAGTGAACTCCTGCATCTTCCCAAAGTAAAAGAGTAGGCTCTGATCCTGGAGACTATTGCACCACTGCAGAGATGGCATGCAGCACGTCATGTCCTGGCACATGGTGTGTTACAATCAGTGGACAGATACTCTGTGAAGCAAAATTGAGTAACTCTATAGCAGACTGAAGCATCTGTCTCACCTGCTACCTGTCTTGGCTTCATGCCTCTTGCACCTGATATCAGGGTCACCTTGCATCACTGGAAAAGCTGACAGGCTTCTGGAAGGTATTTTGGATCTTGACTTCAGGTGTTTTAGTCTTTCGCTGAATCTATCATTACTCAGTGTGGTAGAATGCCAACTGCTGCCATTTTAATTCACACTAAATTGCAACAGAGTTCCTTGAGGTGTGTGGAGCTACTTAATTAGGAGCAGAGCTGTGAACAGAGTTTCAAAATCTGATTCAAGGAAATCTGGGAGAGACTTACTGAGAAACAGGAGAATGGCTATCCTGCAAAGCACTGCCTTTTCTGCTCACACTCACGTGTGTGCATAAATACCCCTGTGCACAGCACCTTTGTCTGTAATGGAAAATTTGCAGTCAGTTGCAATTTGGCTTGACTTGCAGTTATGCTATACTGTGGCCAGATTCAGAGAAAGATTTTGAATCTGAATTACCCATTTTCCTTGGCTGTAAACCTTTTTGTTTTCGTTTTTTCTCAGCTAATTCTAATGACCATAACTAACTGCAATGCCTTGAAACTGAAAAAGAGTAGATAAAGAAGGAATGATTTTCTGTGAGGATGGTAAGGCATTAGAAGAGTTGGCCCAGAGAAGCAGTGGATGCCCTGTCAGTGGAAGTGTTCACGGTCAAGTTGGATGTGGCTTTGAGCATTCTGGTCTCATGGAAGGTGTTGCTGCCCATGGCAGGGAGATTGGAACCAGATGGTCTGTTCAAGTCCTTTCCAACACAAACCATTCTATGATTCTATGACTTCAGTTCAGCTTCTCCAGCCATTTAAAGTAAGTAAAATATATTCAGTGACAGTGATGATTGATCTGCCTGTCATATAAGGAACTATGAAGCAGTTTGTAGTATGTTAAAGACCTAAGTGTTTCTTGCCTATATTCAGTTTCTCTTTTGTGAAAAAAGATGTCATAAAATGGCAGAGTTAGGGAGAGAACTGCAGAAGAGAGGTAAGCAAGCAATGACCAAATAAAAACTGCATGATGGATAATGGAAGGAAGCTTATTTTGGTTCCCTGAACGTGATACAGAATGAAAAATATTTACCAGCGTTCATGACTAAAAAGAGAACCAGGTCATTCTGCCTTTCTTCCCTTCCACTGCCACTGTAAACACTCCCTCCTAACAGACCCTTTCAAACAGTTTCATGGTTTTAGGCATTATCTTGCACGTCATGCTACTACATGCTGCCTTCCCTACTGAGAAACTATTATAGCAGGCTGGACAATAAAGGTTGCCTGCTGTGATGAATGCTGGCTACCCAAAGGCGATGACATCCCTCCTGACTTCGCTTCTGAGTTGCTGACTGTGCCTCCCAGCAGACCTATATGAAAGATCTTAGAGAATAAACTGATCCTCAATTTTGTTACTTAATCTTAGCTGGTAAAATATATTTCAAAAAATCCTGAGAAAAGGAAAAGGGTTCAAAGTGTTAAAAAAAGAAAAAACAGTTTAATGTTGTGTACAAAGTAACCAACTATCAAAATTCATTTTGTTAATAGGAGGAGGAACTGCAAGTTAGCACAAATGGAGGAAAAATGTTTTTTTTAGTCTTCTCTATACAGCTTGGTGACTTTATTTTTAATTTTGATTTTTTTCTCAAGGCTTCAAAAATGTATTTCAACATCTGACTTATGTATGGTTGCTCCAAGCTGCTCATAAATAAAGCTGATCAAGACTTCTTATTGATCAGATTTTGATTTTTTTCTCTCAGACAAAATAAACCCAAGAATACTGCATTTATCTGCTTGTAGGAATATTCTTTTCATGTATTTGGATAATTGCAGCAGTAATTTTATCAGTTCTCAATGAATTTGGAATTTCAAAGTATTTCTAAGAGTAAATTTCCTTCTGTTTTTGTTGTCTCATGCTTGATTTTTATTCATTTTACATGTAGCTTTTGGTTTCATTGGTATCTTGAAAAGTTAGTGATACAAACTGTAGCATTCTGATTATAAAGATTTGTGAAAATCCTTTAACTTTTGTTCCCTCTAACAGGTTGTTCCTAATTCTTTCAGAACCTGCTATGCAACAAACATATTTGATTCCTCAGGGTGCAAAGGTAACCACAATGACCTATTCATTGCTTGTGTCTCACTCCCAAAACCTGTAATTGAGTCTGATTTTATTGAAGCTGTAGACTCTTGCAGGGTAGTGACATGGACATGCAGGCTGTTGTCCAAACAGAACATCCCAATATCTAGAACCCGGAAAGAGCAATGCTTTCCAAAGATTCTTAAAGAGTTGTGCTAAATTTTGATTTAGAATAACACGCCAGGAAAGAGATGCAAGAACAGTTTCACTTGCACACACTGTAGTGTCTCAGTTTTTTTAATTAGGTGTGCCAGGATTTGCAGTGTGCCTGCAGGTTGTCTGGCTTGCTGAAGGCTATGGCATGTCTACAACTGGGATTTCCTGGGCTCAGCTCCCAGTGTGGCATTTTTGCACTTTTTTAGGAGATACTCTCAATGGAGTCCTTTGAAGCTATTCCAACAGTTGCATGTGGCCCACTCCAGGAGATTTTACCCCAAAATCATTAGCTTGACCTGTATTCTTAATCAGCTGTAATCAGTTTCCTGTATTATCCAAAATGCTTATCCTGGTTGCAAAATCCTGTAATACCTACATTACCCTTGACAAGAATGATTTTCAGTTTCTCCATCTTTTGGAGTGCCAGGGCTGTGCCAGGGCCAACAGCTACGATAGTTTTACCTCTTGTGATACTGTCTCCCTAAAATCATCCTGGACAAAATGGTGGTAGATCCTGTGTTTGAAGGTAGTTTGGCAGTCAGGGACCTGGTCTTCATTATAGTTAACTGATATCTGAGCAGCCCTCTCTCAAACCCTGCAGAACAGCCATCTGTGTTTGACATACCTGGAACCCAGAGGGGCTGTCATCTCAGCTGGGGTGCAGATGGGGAATTCATCAGCACTTGAGAAAATGTAACCCTGAGACTGATGTGTCCCACAAAAGTTGTAAAAAGTTGTAATCTGGTGGTGTTATAAACTTCCTGTAGCAATAGGAATACCATTATTGGTGAATAGATAAAATAATTTAAACTGTAGAACAGGCATAAGTATTTATACTAAAGATCTATAATTCTCATGTTTAGCCTTTTGCTGGGAGGAGTTACATACCATGCAAAATTTTCTTGGAACATCGTTTCAAATGCCAAATGAAATATCTTATTTTTTATTAATAAACTACTTAATGTGAGTAGCTTTATGGGTTGTTCATTCCAACAGCCTATGTGGTCTGAGAGATGTTTTTATGTACTTGAAGGGATTGTATTAATACTCAGCTTTAACTCTTGGTATCTGCTCTGCTGCTTTCCTAATCATAAATTTAACATGTCCAAATGGTAGATTTTGAACATAGGACAAAGTTACACTGGGCACAAGTATAAATTGTGAGAGGAGTGGCTGGAGAGCTGCCCTGCAGAAAGGAGTCTGGGAGTGCTGGATCTGGGACAGGCTGGCAGTGGGAGC
>JAYDZK010000113.1:133337857-133382298 GCA_034509185.1 Euphonia xanthogaster
TGAATGGCAGTGACACAAACACAGTGATTATGAATGAAAGGGATATTTTGGTGTTGGTAACATAGGAATAAATAGATTGTCCCAATGTCTCACAGAGCTCCAGATTTTCCAAGGTGAATCTGCTGCTGCTCAAAGCTGAGCACATCAACGATGCTGGGGGTGCCTCTGTCATAACTATTATAAGAAAGGGTAAAAAAACCTGTGGGGCAGCTGTGAGAGAGGAGTGAGGGGACAAAGAGAGACACCAAGATGAAGAAGGAGGGGGAGGAGGTGGTCCAGGTGTTAGAGCAGAGATTCCTTGCAGACTGTGGAGAAGAGCAGAAGAAAGTAAAGCGCCCTCCCTCAGCCCATGGGGAACCATGGTGGAGCAGACATCCACTCTCATCCACTCTGCAGCCAGTGGAGAGCCCGTGGCACAGCAGTGCAAGCTCTGATGGAGGCTGCAGCCCACAGACAGCCCATGGAGAGGAGCCCACGCTGGCACGGGTCTCCTGGCACAGGTCACAGGACCTGCAGGGTCCCCTGCGGGGGTCACAGGTAATCCCTGGAAAGGACCCACCTCAGAGCAGTTCATGAAGGGCTGGTTCCTGTGGGAGGAACCCCACACTGGAGCTGGAGCAGCTGAGATGAAGTGTTTTGGGGTGACCACAACCCCTATTCTTCATCCCCCTGTGAGAGGGGAGATAGAAGTCAAGAGTGAAGCTGAGCCAGGGAAGACGAGAGGGTGGGAGAAATTTAATCAAGCTTTATAAATCTTTGTAAACAAAGAAAAATAATGAAAACCTGATCAATCCTGGCTATTGCCTGTGAGTCTTTTCTGTATTCATGCCGTTTTCTCCACATCCACTGCTTAATTAATAATAAATTATTGATGATCCAGCAATTCTGCCTAGAGAAGGACAAGCAGTTTTTAGCAGTCTTACCCCTCCCCTCCCATTTTAGATTTCCAAGGAACTTAGATTTTAAGACCATCTAAAAGATGTAGAGGAACGTCCCTTTATCCTGAAATCTTAGGAAAGGAAGCTCTATGTGCTACCATGAAGGTGAAGGAGGGTAAAATACCCAGGGCAAATGTTTTGGGGTTTTTTCCGTCTTTTTCTCCAATTTAAAAATCAATACATTTCTTTAGGATGCCCACAGAGGTCATGCAAGGAAATAATTTCCTATTACAGTAGTTAGGGTTTGTCTTGAATTGCCTGCAGGCAGAGTTGGATGATTTAATAGGGAATGAGTGATAGAGCACAGCTACACCACCACACTGAATATATTGTGTGGATTTAGTGACAGAAGCTACACTTGCTCTTTCCTTCAAGCAGAAAACATTCTGTTATCCTGTCATTGTATTTGTACCAGCATTGTATTTTAATGAGCCCAGCTTCAACCATCATTACACATCCCCTTCTATGTTTTCTCTTCTTCATACCTAGACTTACAGCATCACATGATAACTCAGTTTGGAAGGGACCTCTGAAGGATTCCAGTCCATCCTCCTGCTCAGAGCAAGGTCAGCTGTGAGGTCAGTCTAGGATGTTCAGAGCTTTATTCAGATGAGTTTTGAGACACTCGAATGAGAGAGGCTGCAGAACCTCACTGGGCCACGAGGTTCAGTGCTCACCTGAACTTGCTCCCGTTTATCAGTGTCCTTCTTGCAGCAAGGGCAGGCTGCAGAACTGGGTGCAGTATTTCAGGAAGGGTCTGATGACTTTTTAATAAAGCAGTATGATCCCTCCCCTCTGTCTGCTGGCCATGTTCCTGCTAATAAAGTCTGGAATGCTGTTTAGCATCTCTCTGCCTGAACACGCTGCTGACTCATGCTCAATTTGCTGCCCTTCCAGCCAGGCAGTGCCCAGCCTATGCCATTGCAAGAGTTTCTCCCTTCCTAAATACAGGACTTTGTATCTGTCCTTGCTGAATTTCATGAGATCCCTGTCAGTTCATGCCTCTAGCCTCTCCAACTCTCCCTGGGTGGCAGCCCTGTCCCAGGTTTAAGCTGTGCCAAGGGACATATAGCTTGGATATTAGGGAAAAGTTTTTCTATGGAAAGAGTGATAAAGTTCTGGACTGGCCTGCCTGGGGAGGTGGTAGAGTTGCCATCCCTGATGAATTTAAAAAAAGACTGGATGTGGCACTCAGTGCCATTGTCTAGTTGATGTGTTAGGGCTGGGTTGGCCTTGATGATCCTGAAGGTCTCTTCCAACCTAGGAATTCTGTGATTCTGAGCGTATCAACCGATCTCTGCTAATCTGAGGCCATCTGCAAACTGGATGGTTGTGCATTCCATTGCCTCCTCCAGGTCTTTGATAAAGATCCTATTGTGTAATTCTGCACAAACATATTTTGCCGTATTTTTTCTCTAATACAATTGTTTCTTAACTGAAAATATTTTTATTCTTGATCCTTGTACTCAGATTTGCATGGCTTTAAGCAGTCAGTGTGAATCTCTCTAAATTATGCTTAAATACATCTGGTGCGAATGAAAAGGTTCACTGAGATGTTGTGCCAGTTTTGTTGGCCTCTTTTAGACATTTTAGAAATCGGTATTGCTGTTAAGTCATAGCTTTCAGAATTTATCTCCAAGTAGATAAATGATAATTCACATCTGCTTCCATGCAAAATGACTGTTCACAGGAAAGTGGTTTCCAAGGCTGTTGTGCCACTTTGCCCTGAGGACAGTACCTTCCACCAGAGAGGGAGTAGATTCAGCTGAAAGGCAGCAGTTGACACAGTTACCCTCAATAAGCCAGAGAAATGCTATGGGAAACATTTCTGTGCAAAACCAAAAACTTTCTGTGGGAAGGAAAAAAGTCTAAAGCTTGAATTAGTTTCATTTAATATATTGTGTTACTGTATCAGTCTTTTTTTCTTTTTTTCCCCCCAGAAAGGGTAGTTGTGCCTGGAGGAAAAGGAAGTTGATGAGGCCAGCCAAGTTTCTACTGCGATAGGTAGCAGTGCTGGGTTAATGGTTGAGCTTGATCTTAAAGGGTTTTTCCAACCTAAACCATTCAGTAATTCTGTATCCAACACCTTCCTTTTCCTACTTCTCCTACTTCTGCACCAGTCACCTTCAGAGCAAGGGAGCCTCCTTCAGCTACTCATCAATTTTATACCTGCTGGTTTCCCTCAAATAGCTTGTCCTGTTTCCTGAGAACTTCAGTACCTTATGTCAATCCTTAACATTTTTATTTATATCCAAAAAGAGACAGAAAGCATCAGAGCCTTTCAGTTAAAGTGCTTGCAAACATAAAGGCAGTCCTGCTTACTAATGTAAGATGTTTATGAATGATGTTCTTTACTGGAAATGGAAAAGATCATCAAATGATTGAATAAATTTGGCTTAAATTTTTCCATGTCAAAGTTCCACTGATGCTCACAAGATCATAAGCAACTACCATTTTTAAATATGGGAGCTGGACTTCTAGGTCACAACTTAAATACCTCTGAAAATTGGATTCTGGAGCTTGAACCTTGTTATTTCTAAGAGGAAATGGATGCCTGACTCAGATCTCAGCACATTTACACATTTAGGCTCCATGTTGTATAATCAGCTGTCTGCATGGCTTGAGACACTTAGTACATGCACTGGGGCAGAGGCCGAGTTGCAATCCTTAATCTCATCATGTTTCATCTCTGAGCTGCATATCTGACAGTATAGGCATAGCTTCTGGTTAGCCTGACAATCACAAATAGGGAACTGGAGTGTGACTTCTCAGAACATGCTGGGAATGTATATGCCTCAAAACCACTGATTTTCAGTTGGAGTGGACACTTGGCCTACTTAAAGCTTTCAGAAATTCCCAACCAAGACAAATAACTGGAAGCAGGCATTTGTTATGCTCTCATTGTAGAGGGACTGGTGTTAGTAAGTGGCAGGAAGAATAATTGCATGGGAAGGAAAATGTACTTCAGGCTGATGATACTTGTGCTTCTTGCCCAGCTGCAAGGCTTTGATTCTGGAACAAGAGGGCAAGGAAAGGAAGAAGGAGGTTCCCTTCAACTCGTTGCAGCTGTACAAGTTAAGGAGACACACTGAAACAAACAAACAAACAAACAAAAACCCCAAACCCCCTACACAAACCAAAAAAGAAAGTGCTTTAAAATCAGCTGGTAAATTGAGACAAAAATGTCATTGCCTCGACCCGTAATGAAATACAGTGCTGTGAAAATGCTGCTTCCTCATCTGGAAGTAACAAGCCATTTCACCTGGTGTCATTTTATCTGAACTGACATGGAGACGTGAAGTCCCCCAGAGCATCTTACAGATTTAGAAGGGAGTTTGTAGACAAAAAACCTCCTGTCAGTCAAGACCATGTCAGATATGTCAGATATGCAGCTTGTTCCTGATGGACAAAACATTTGTATTTAGGTATCACATTTACATTGAACAAATCAGCTAAACTAGGATAGAATGTCTGACTTTGTAAGCTATTTTTGCTTTAAACTGAACATTTGGGAGAAGGGCAGAAAGGTTGCTCTAGCATCAATATGATGCGTGGTGAGGGCAGTGGGTGTGTGCAGTGGCAATCACAAGGGAGGTGAACCAGGGCTGGGAGCTCCTGCATTCTTGTGGGCAGGACCTGGTGGCAGAAGCTTCACATAGAGGGGCTGGCACATGCTTGCCCTTTCCAGGTGCTACTTAGCTGCTCCTTAGGCAAGGGTGGACCAGAGTGCTGTGAACAGGTGTTGCAAAAGTGGCTTGATTTGAGGAGTTGGGAGAATGCAGGGCATCCAGAGCACTGCCTGGGCTTCTCATCATAGTTGCTCTTCCCAGCTTGTGCAGCATTTTGTGTCTCTGCTTTCAGTTCTTCTAGGATCTGCTTCTGGCTGCTCCTGGGAATGGCTGAATCCTGCTTTGGAAGAGTGAAGCTCCTGGGGAGCAGCAGTGCAACCTCGCCCCAGCTGTAAGCACAGCAGAGACATGCAGCATCTCTGCTCACACTGGCCTGCAGTGGTGTGGAGGGCGTGCAGGGGTGGCCTCAGCACCCCACAGGGCACGTTCCCTGTCACAGACTGGTGCCAAAGCCCTTTGCATGTTGGAGTCCTTGACTTGGGTGGCACACCAAGGGAGGCTACGGCTGGTCTCTGTGGGGCTGCAGAGCCTCAGGGGCCTCTCCTGGGGACCACACACTGAGCGAGGCACTGACTTGCCTGGGGAAGGAGCTGCAGGGGCAGTGTGGCCACTGAGGGGGACCTGTGCAGGCTGAAGAAATGAGCTGGCAGGAATCTTACAGGAATCTTCAGCAAAAGCATGTGCAAGGTTTTGCCAGTGGGGTGGAACAACCTTGTATGAAATGATGGGCTGGGGATGAAATGCCTGGGAGGCAGTGGTACAGAAAGGGGCCTCGTGAACTGCAATTTGCATGAGAACCAGCAGTGTGCCCTTACAGCAAAGAAAGTCACCTGTTTCCCTTGGCTGTATGTGCAAAAGCATAGCCAGCAGGTCAGTGGAGGATCCTTGCCTTCCACTTGGTATTTGTGAGACTGACTGTGGAGCACTATGTCCAGTTTTGGGCTCCCCAGAACAAGAAGGATGTCAACTTATGGACACCAGCTGGCCAGGGGACTGTAGCAAATGGCATTCAGCAGGAGGCTGAGAGTGCTGAATCAGCTCAGGGTCAGAAGAGATGGCAAGAGACCACCTTAGTACTGTCAACAAGTACCTGAGTGAAGGGTGTAGAGGAGATAGAGCTAGGTTTTTCTTGGAGGTATGATAAGAGGCAGTAGACACACGATTTATAAGAATATATATGATATATAAGAGTATTTGATAAGAGGCAGTAGACACAGGGTACGTGGAAAAGTCTGGTTAGATGTTAGAAAAAATATTTTTACTGTGGTGGTGGCGAGGTACAGGAACTGGTTTCCAGAAGAGTTTGTGAACATGTTCAAGACCCAAACTGACACACCCCTGAGCAAAATGATCCAATTATACTTGCTTTGAGCTGAAGGCTGGACTAGGCACTTTCTCCTGACCTAATTATTCTAATATTCTAATCCCATATTTTTATGTAAAAGTTGGAATTTCTCTTTGTAACAGTAATAGTAATAAATAGTAATAGTACCAGTAATAATAATAATGATGATATTTTCTGAGGTCTGTATTAAGTAGACCCACTCCAGGAATTTTCTTGTTTATAATAATGTTTTCTTTGTGGAAAATTACTAATTTACTGAGATAGTGATTCAACAAATTGAGCACCAAAACACAGTTAAGATATAAATTTATATAGCTTTGTTCAGACTGGAAGTTCAGAAAGACCTGTTTTGCTGCTTTAAAGCACATGCATTTCACTTGGGCACATGAATTCCACTGTAAGAAGCAAGGACTTTGAGATGTTGCACTATCATATAGTATTTTGCCTAACTCTTGTTGAGTAACTGCTCTAATGATGTCAGTTTTAAGCCCTACTAGGAGGATTTCGAATTAGGGTTTTTTTAACCTTTATCTCGTGTTTCTTAGCCTTTGCATACTTTTGCTAACCTTTTTATTTCTGTAAAATTGCCAGGTATTCTCTGAAGTTTCGCTGGAAAATGTTTACTATGTGTATTTATTTTTCAGGATATTAAAATCAAGGTTTTGAGTTTCTTGATTTAAAAATATCTCTTTTTCTTCTCATCCAGGTCTATATAAGCAGCCTGTGCAGACCACTGCATTCATAAATGTGAAACAAGCCCACGCCATCATGTTTGGCACTAAGAGGTCAGTTTCCACTGTTTTTGTTGTGCTTTTCATCTCAGAAAACCAAAATAGTATGGCTGTTGTGACTAATCTGAAATTTTTACATTTTCTAAAAATATTGTTATACAAAACACATCAGCTAGATATGTTACTTTTTCTATTATAATGGTTAGGTTTTCTTTGCTGTAAAGCTCTGGTCTACTTTGTCAGGTGCATGGAATGCAGGCCAGGTAGCCTAAATGGCAAAGAGAATCCCCAAGGCAAGAATGCCAAATGTCTAATGTGTAAGAATGCCACTGTACTAGTGCTGGAGGACATCCCTCCTGCTTTCTAGTATGGAAAATAACACTAGGACAGCAAAGCACAAGTGTAAGATAGGTTCTTTTCTGTAATTTTGGGGAGTCTGTGCTGATATGAGGTAGTGTCCATCTGTTACTCTCTGTGCTTCAGTGTTGTACCCTAAATGTCTCCAAAAAATCAACATTTTTTGAGTCCATGGAATCTACTTCCTGCATCTTTGATAAGCATCAGGTAATCTGTATCTGTCATCAGACAGTGTGCCCCTGCTTCCCCCCCAGCTCCTGCAGCCACAGGAGCCCTCATGGCACCCTGAGGCGCCCTGTCAGGTTATCAGCTGCTGCACCTGTGGGTCATCTGCAGGGAAGTGAGATTTCCCTGTGTAACAGAGATACTATAGACCATTCCCCTCATTGTGAACTCCCTGGGTTTTGTGCTTGTTGGCAGGCTTTTGGGTTTTTAGTAGAAGCTAGTCAAAGGCTCCAGCACGTGTGCCCCAGTTGCATGGCAGCCTAGTGAAATGTTTGCCCTGTGCAGCAGCAGAGCTCCTTTAATCTGGTACCTGGAGAAACACCTCACGCTTCTGAATTGTTGTGAAGAGGGGAGGCTGCCTTCCCCTTAAGAGGCACATTTGAAGCTGCATCTTGCATGTCTGCAGGAGTCAGAGGTGGCAAATGATAAGAAAAATCAGCTTGGTGTTCTGAAGCTCCTGCTTGAGTTGCACGAGGCTTCGGTGTGAGCTGCAGCCTTGCTGGAGTCAGGGCGCTGCCGGGGGCTCCCCACTCTCCTGTGCTCCCGCTCACGAGGGCAAGAATTCAGCAGGGGGTTTTGTGTCTGGCTGAAGTGGGATTGGCAGCCAACTCCAGACTGCTACCTTGTATACAAGATGCAAATGCAATGCATTTTTAGAGTATCTTTCCAGTAAAAGGAAACTATTTTTAGATAAGGACAGAATCTGTTGTTTCCTCAGTGTGACGAGCATAACTGCTGAAGAGGGTACAGTAACAATTACATTACATACAATTACAGCTTCCCATTTGAGGATTTCTTTTTTTAATTAGTTTAATTAGTTTTAATTAGTTGTCTCTGCAGAATATTAGCACTCAATTAAATCAAAGACATTCTACTAAGTGAAATAATTTATTATATTACATTATATTTAGGCAGGTTAGTTATTTTTGCCAACCCCTTATGAACTCTCTGTGGCCTGACCTAAACAATTTTTCCCTCCTAGGATCACCTCTTTATCTTTTCTTAGTGTTATAAAGTAGTGGCAAAATTAAGAATTGTGTTTGATTGCTGGCTTTAAATTTTATTTTTTCATCTTTTTCTTCACAAATTTTATCTTGATTACTATGCAAATGAAAATTCCTCATAAAGAATATTACAGGCAATGTGAAATTCTCTTCCATATCTACAAACAAGGATTTATGAAAAAAGTGCATTTGGGGAGCAGAAGCTCTTTGTTTCTCTGCTGTACTGTGTTCTGCCATGTCTCACTTTATGCAGATTGTTCTGAATCACTTACAATAAAAAAAAAGGAGGGAAAGAGTCACAGTGGACCTCCATAATAGTAGCCTTCTATGTCTAGACTGGGACATTACAATTACAAGAATTCTTGAGATTGGTACCATGTTTTAGTTAGGCAGTGATTGAGTACTTGTCAGATGTTGTAACTATTGCAGTATGTTTTGAATTTAATTTTCATATAGAACTATTTATTGTGACCAAGAAAATCTTGAGGTTCTACGGATTATTTTTAAAGGCTGTAAACTCCTTTAAATAAACTGCCTCTGCTGAGAGTTTTTGAAGTCTTGGTTTGATACATTAGTTCTTTTCCTAAAAAGAAATACTGTATTAATTTGGAAATATAATGAAGAACAAATGTATTTTTCTGGAGGAAAGGATAACTTAAGGTTTATTTTCTTGAAAAACTTGGTTTTAATTAGTTTTAATAATACATTACTAATTATAATCTCCATGAAACTTTTCATGAAATTGCATAACTTTGACTCAAAAATGGAGTTATCTCCTTTCACCAGATCTTTGGAAGTTGTTGGTGTATATAGTATCTCAACTGCTTTTTCATTGATAACTTCCTCTTAATTTTGCATGTAAAGTTAATTTTTAGTGGATTAATTTTTAGTGGACCCCCTGTTGGATGGGCTGGTAAAAGTGACTCTCCAGTCACAAGAGCTTTGACAAACTTTGTGTGTGAGGCAGATATTTCTCAGCTGCTTTATAAGCGACTGTTGCTAATGTGAACTGACAAAGCTAACAAAGAGGTGAATTCCTCTTAATTTCAGTTTAATTTGAGAGCTGATCCCATGATTTTAAATGCTGAACTGTTGTTCTCTGTGTTGTTATTGTATTCTCCTCTCATCTGTTTTTCTATCATGCTATTTTTTCTCCAACTAATTTAATCTGCAATAAACACCAGCATTGAAATAGCAGAGGTCAGTACTTATACCAATGAGTTCCTGTGTGTTGTATTATTCATGATTTATACTTGCTTCCATTTTCAAGAGCAATTGCTGATACCATTCTCCTCATGTGGAAAAGTATTTAAATAACCTTTTATTTAAAAGGTTATTTAAATTTTTAAAAGTATTTAAAAATCCCTAAGGAAAGGGATTTTTACTTTGTGGGAACCAACCTTATGTCTGGAAGATGCTCTGCAAAGAGAGGCCCCAAATCAGTGCATCCCCAGGATCTGCAAGGTCGATCTTGTTGGAACCCTAGATGCTGAAAATTTTAAACTTTCTGTGCTGAAAGGCACAGAGCCTCAAGAGAACACTGCATTAGACCTAAGACTGTAGAGAAGCCTTCCAAGATTGATAAATAATGCTGGGATTACAGGTGTGTAATTAATTAGAAGTGTGATCTCACAGAGTGAAAAAACTTAGATTTAAGATTTTAGTATATAGTAATATATGAGAGCCAAGATAGAAGGTCTGACTGTCTACCTACCACTGTTACCATGATGTTCAGGGATATTGTATTTGCAGGGACTCCAGTGGCAGGGAGGAATGATGAATCTGACTCCATGTTCTCAGAAGGCTAATTTATTATTTTATGATACTATTTTATATTAAAGAATACTATACTGTACTCTAGAATACAGAAAGGATACTTACACAATGCTAAAAAGATAATAATGAAAACTCATGACTCTCTTGAGTCCAGATTCAGCTTGGCCCTGATTGGCCAATGAGTGAAAACAACCCATACCAGAATCCAATGAACCAATCACCTGTGGGTAAACAATCTCCAGACACATTCCACATATGAGCACAACACAGGAGAAGCAAATGAGATAAGAGTTGTTTTCCTTTTTCTCTGAGGCTTCTCAGGTGAAAAATCCTGGGCAAAGGGATTTTTCCAGAGAACGTGAATGCCACACAGGGATATCCTTACCTGCAGTTATTTGTGTTCTGCAGTTTGGAAACCTCATGTTGTATAGCCCATTTAAACTGTCCATGCAACTGGAGAGTATTTCTCCTGTTTGGCATGCTCAGTTTTCTTTTCCTTCTCTAGCCTAGATTGGAGTGCTTCAAAAGATAGCCTAAGTGACAAATCCAGCTCTCAGAGCCAAGCTGTTTCATCCCTAAATGAGTTTAGCAGATTGAAGGAAGCAATTGTGAGAAGCAAGATGTGAGGAGTACAAGGACATTTGCTGAAGTGTGTGTGTGACAGTGCTCCATTCCTGGAGCTGCCTCCATTTGTGCCTTTGTCAAGAGCCTTGCATGTGGTATATGTCTTAGTTGGTCTTGCAGAGAATACCACATTGGTCCTGTAAGTCCACTAGTCCTGAGGGTCCACTAGTACCTCTGGGTAGCTAGAAATTAGCTGCTACATCCAACTCTGTCTGTTTTCTGCAGTAAGTATGGTGCCTCCTTCTCCTCTGGTTTGAACCTCAGGAAGGTCCATAGGGCTGAGAGAGTGGCTCTTGTGTGATCTGCTGCCAGCACTTAGGCTGTTGAGGGCCAGTGTTACCAGGTTTAATTCAAACTATTTTGGAAAAGAAAAGAAAAAAAAAAAAAAAAAGAAAGGACTCTGATTTCTAGGGACTCTGATTGCCCTGATATGATCTCAGCATTTTAACTGTACTCTTCTTTGTGGAGAGCATTTTATTTATAGGCTGTGATTCCAGCCTGAGGCACTGTGGCCAATGCAGCTGGTAGCTTCTGCTGGGTGCTGATGGCTGGTTTGGTGTTTTGTGGTGGTTGGCCGGGTCAGTCTTGGCCAGTGATCCAAGAGTTTCATAACACAGCATTTGTTTCTGGAGGCAAATAGTTTTCCTTCCAAATTGTACTCCAATCAGCCATCCTGGAAAGCTGCAGTCAATTTTCTTAGGCCAGGTCTGTCAGCAGCAATTTGAGTCCTGTGATAAAGAGAAAACAAACCTCTCTTCCAGTGTCTAATCATATTGCCATATTTATAAACCAAGATAATAGTTAAGCTGGACAAAGAGTATGATTAGTATAGGAGGATGATGAGATTTGGAAAGACACATCAGCTTTTTACTCACTGGCAATTACTGACTTTCTCATATCTGATTTTGATTAGAAAGTTAAGAAAATAATGTTTATTTATGTTATAAACTCCTGATATGAACAGAATGTAGTGTTTTCAAGATTATTTTCAAGATAACATAAGCCCATTTTTTTCTTTTCTTATAGTTGCAGGGAGACCATGTTTACACAGGGTTTCTAAATTTCATGGTTTTAATTGCATTAGACCTGAACTATTGCTGTGTTTGTCCTGATACCACTGCCAGGTTCTAAAGCATGGCAAATGGATGCCCACAAAGCCCTGTCCATGACTGAACACTGGGATCATGTGCCAAAGTTTTTTCCTTTGGGATTTTTAAGTGTACAAAAATAATTATCTGGTTTGACCCTAATTCTGGTGCTCACCATCCCCTGTCTTTTGCTTTTTAATTGGAAGTGACACTTCTTGAATGAAGCTATAGCATACTTCGTGTATGTATTCTCTGTTACAGAATTAACTTTTATATTGCTGAACTTTTTATGGTAGTGAACTGCAAAATAATATCTATTGACATGGACTCTTTTTAAGTTCACTACCAAAATATGAACATTTAATTTCTTGCACTGCTTCATTGTTTAGGGATCTGGAGGCTGACTAGTGTAAAACGATAAGGCAGCTGTGACACTTGGATTTTATTCAGCCAGAACAGATGCAGTCTGGAATACAGATGTACATGGGCAGCACAGTGTGTAACAGACACAGACAGGGGTACAGAGTGGGGAACAGAGCAGAACCTGACACTGCGTAAGCAGTAGCCAAAACACTGATGTGCTACCAACAGTTTTTTAATCACAAATTCAAAACACACCACCATATGGTCTGCTGTGAAGAAAATTAACTGCATCCCAGCCCAACCCAGTACAATGTAAAAACCCCAATCAGGCTTCATATGCTGAAGTTTAAGCTCCAATAGAATGATTGTATATCTAATAAAAGATAGAAAATGCATATTTTTAGTTTTACAATCCATCCAATAAAAATTTGACTTCCTACACACACAAATAAATTCACAAAATTTTTACACAATCATGAATAGCTTTTAAAAATTTTCTGGAAGCAACTGCATTCCTAATTAGAAAAAGTGAGTCAATACCTGAATATATTGGATGTTTTAAGAAATGAAAATATAGAATAAGTTTAAGTCTGTTTAAACATTTCTAAACTGGTAATGTGTTCTCAATTTTATTTTTACAGCATTCTATATCACAATAAGGCTCTACTCTGTCTTATGTAGAGCCTTTTAAAGGCATTTACATGAGCTAACCAGATAACTTGGCATGTATATTTTGTTAAAGTCATCTCTATTTCTACAACAACTTCATGCTGTAGGTCTAATACTCAGAAGTATTTAATTATCCTTATTGTGTTTATTTGCTATATCTTGGAGTTTCTGTAGAAGTGTCTGATCATTGCCTGCAGATTATTTAATTATAGGATTACACTTGCACTTCAGCTATGACCTTTCCTACCACAAGTTCCTTCTTCAAAAGGAAGATTTCAAAGGCTGGCACTTGAAAATACAAAAATGACCTAACATCTCAGTGACAGGATTGTTTTTGTTTGTTTGTTTTCTTTGCAGTGGAATGAAGTGTTTACTTGTTTCTCAGCTGATCTCAAACAATAAATGTGTGAGCAAAACTACAGACACCTTTCTTTTTGTGGTTCCAGATCCCTTATGCTTTAGAAGATTCAGAAGGCAGAGAATTTCTGAGCAAGACCTTAAGATATATTGTGTTTGTGGCTTGGCTTTTTACTTTACAGGGATGTGTTTCCTCTTACACCCTGTTCAAGTTCCTACAGAAGGGCAAACTGATGCTTTTCCATAATCAGTGGAATTCTTTTGCTTCTATTCTGAAAGTCAGGATTTCACGTGAATTTTCTAATCATAGTCTTTAGCAAGAGTATGCAGGATGAGGAAAATGTTTTTTTTTTCTTTTTAAAAACTGCATTTGCAGGAAAAATATGCCAAGATATAAACTGAAGGTCAGCCTTGTTGAATGATGAATTCAGCTGAAGGTACTCACGCCCCAATTCAGTCATTCCTTCAGGCACAGGAAAGCATGAAGAAAGTTCCCAGGCAAGGATGAACTTTTCCTCATGCTCAGATTTCATGCTGAGCTTGGGCCTCAGTGCCCCACAGATATCTCCTGTTAGTAGTATATATCTAGTCTTAGCAGAGCTGCTCCTGCTAGATTCTGGCTGCAAAAATAGCTTAGTAACATTTATCTGATTTTTAGAAAATGAAATCTGTAGATTAGAGAATTATTATTGCTGCTACATGTGTAACTTGAAAACACTCTTGTCTAATTCCAACTTCAATGTGAAAAGTACCCATGTGACAATCAGCACCTAACAGAGCTAAGTGGCATCATCCAGCCTCTGCTGCATTTTCATATGGAAGAATGGCTACTCTGGTGGTCAGAAATACATTTTCTCTCAGGGTTAGCTTGCCAGATACATCTCTGAAGCCTTCTGAAGCAGAACTGGTACCATATAATGAAAGCAGTTGCGGTGTCTTAAGGACTTCTTGAGACGCTTCTGGCAATTACTTGAATTCTCAGACGTCTCCCTTGTTTTGGATGCTTTTTTAAATCCCTGCCCACAAGGACAACACTGTATCAGACTGAAAGGCTTTTCTCCCTGTTCTTTATTTCTTAACAAAAATCCCAATATGCTGATAAAAACCAGATCTCATTTCACAATGCGGTATGTCTGCATCCTGCTTGTGTGTGTCTAAAATCCCCAGGTTAAATTTTCAGCATGGTGAATAATAGATATCTGCACAAGTCGCATGCTTTGTTAATGGGATTTTTTAATGCTGCTCCCTGAAACCTTTTTAAACACTCATATTGGTGATGTATTTTATTATGGTGTTACAGAAGCCACTTTGGTAGAGTGTATTCTGATTCTGTATTCAGCAACATGAATCAGTCCCAGGGAACGGGCCCAAATCACTGTCTGTGTCTGTGCTGTATTGCTGCAGATAGTGGTCATGGGCTGTTGGCTCCTTATTTATGTGGCCATAAATTGCCTGTTTTGCTGACATTTTAAAGTAAATGAAGGATAGTATCAGCACTGCTGGCTTTCTGGCAGGAAGCCTAAGAGCAACTTGGTATGGCTTATGTGCCTAACTAATGCCACTTCAATGGAAAGTTTTAATTAAGTGCATGTCTGTGTGTGCAAAGAAGAAATCAAAGGCATTTGGTAAAAAGAAAGTGTATCTGCTCCAAAGTCACTGAGGGGTAATTTGGTGGGAGCACTAAATGGCTTTCAATTAATTGGAAAATATTTTCTTAAATATTATCAGAAAGGACAAAAAATCAGTCTGAAGGGAAGACTATAACATTATTCTATAGATCTAACCCATTTGCCCCTTACTTGTTGTAAGATGTCATGGTAGTACAAGTTAGAGGAGTAGAGGTTATAAAAGTAATCTGATATGCTGGATTTTATTGAGCTCCCTAATTGTAGTTATGAGAAGAACACTGGAAACTGCTTTGTCTGGAGCCAGTATTTTTGATTTGTCCTTTCTGTAGCAGTTTCCAATCTTGCAAACATCCAAAATTTCATCAATACAAATGAAATTTTTATAGCAAATATTTTATAACTAGGTAGCATATTAAAATTCTAGCTGTTGCAATTGAACTTATCACATGAGAATTTTAGCCCGAATTCCTCTTTCTCACAGTTACAGGAAAAAAAGTGCACTCAGTTCTCTTCAGACTGTCTAGAGGGATTGTTCTTTATGAAAAATAGAAGGTCCAAGGAGCAGAGATAATTCATTTACCACTAGATATGGTTCATGATTTATTTTGGATAATGTTTGGTATAAAATTTATTGTTCTATCTGCATTACAGCAAAGCTCAAAGTGGGCAACCCTTTTTTTTTTGTACAGGGCGTGTTACATCATATTGTATTTGCCTTTATCCCATATAATCTTTTTAAGGCCTTAATACAGAATGCTTGCCACCCTCTTATCCATCTTTCAACCAAGGTAGAAACCTGCTTTATTGCTCACTAAATGTTTTTTCCAGAAGAATTGGAGTTTTCTCAACACCCAGGCTGAAACTCTGCAACAAACTCTATGATGAGCTAGGGATGACCACACAGTCTTGACTTTTCTCTCTCTTCTTTGATCTTCCATCTCTAATGTAACCATGAGTTATTCTTTGCATTAAATAACCACAGTGAAAGAACAACACTTAAGCCTTGTCATGGTGAACTCTTTTGTTCTTCTGTATGACATCTTATTTAAATGAATGTTCTTCTGTGAACTGTACTGTCAGATGGAAGCTTCCCTCATTCCCAAAGCCCCAGGGGTTTTTTCGTTCGGGTTTTTTTGTTTTTGTTTTTTTTTTTTTCTTCTTAACATGGACAAGGTTATTTTCTGAATACAGAATTCTATGTCTGATTTCCTAATATCACAGAGATGTGGCTCCTGGGGCTGGAGTGCTGGAATGGAAGGATACATGCTCTGTAGGAAAGACAGGAAGGGAAGATGAAGAGGGGTATCACCCTTTATGTCAATGACCAGCTGTACATGGAACTCTGGGATGGATGAAGAGCCAACCAATGGCTATGGGTCAGGACTAAAGGGAGGACAGGGACAGGCGACATTATAGGGTCTGCTACAGGCCACGCAATCAGGAGAACATAGTGGATGAGACTCTCTGCAGACAGAGAGGAGCAGCCTATATTCTTTCAAGACCTGGCTCTCATGGGGGGCCTCTACCACCCTGATATCTGTTGGAGGGAGAACTTAGCAGGGCATAAACAGTTTAGGAGGTTCCTGGAAAGCATTGATGGTAACTTCCTTCTCCAAGGGATAGAGGAGCCAAAAAAGAGAGGTGCTATGCTGGACCTTGTTCTCACCACACAAGAGAGGCTGGAGGGGAATGTGGAGCCCAAGGGCAGCCTTGTCTTCAGTGACTATGAAATGGTGAAGTTCAGTACCCTTTAGGGCAGCAGGCAGAGTGCACAGCAATCTCACTGCCCTGGACTTCAGGAAAGCAGACCTTGTCCCTCTTGAAGTACTCCTCTTGTTAGTGTAGCCATGATATTTTCTGAAAAATCCTTTCCTTAGGATTTTTTCTCCTGAGAAGCTGAGAGGCCTCAAGAACAAAATGGAAACAATGATTATCTGCTGCTGTGGAATGCAACAGGTGGATCTGTGATTGGTCTCATGTAGTTGTTTCTAATTAATGGCCAATCACAGTCCACCTGTCTCGGACTGTCTTGGTCAGTCCAAGCCTTTGTCATTCATTCTTATTCTATTCTTAGCTAGCCTTCTGATGAAATCCTTTCTTCTATTCTTTTAGTATAGTTCTAACATAATATATACCATAAAATAATAAATCAGGCCTTCTGAACATGGAGTCAAGATTCTCGTCTCTTCCCTTGTCCTGGGACCCCTGCAAACACCATCACATTGGTAGAGTACTGTAGCATAAAGACTTGTGGGGAAGAGGAAATAAAGAAAAATGCTTGATATTCAAAGATCACCTTCAAACTCAGGAGAGATGCATCCCAACAAATAGGAAATCAGACAAAAATGTTTGGAGGCTTGTGTGAATGAGCTTCTGGGTAAACTCAAACTCAGAAAAGAGTGTGGAAGCAAGGACTCTTCTCTTAGGAGGAATACAGAGAAATTGTCTGGGCAATCAGGGGTCAAATGTGGAAAACTAAAACCCTGATAGAATCAAATCTAGTCAGGAACATCAAGGGCAACAAGAAAAGTTTGTATAGGAACATGAGTAATAAAAGACAGACTAGGGAAATTGTGGGCCTTCTCCAGAAGGAAATGGGAGATCCTGTTACCTGGAGTATGGAGAAGGTTGAGGTATCCAATGCCTCTTTTGTCTCAGTCTTCACCAACAAGTGCTCCAGCCACAGTGCCCAAGCTGCAGAAAGCAAAGGCAGCAACCAGGAGAATGAAGAACCACACACTGGAGAAGATCAGGTTCAAGACTATCTAAGGAACATGAAGATGCACAAGTCCATGGGACTTGAGATGCATCCATGGGACCTGAGGGAGCTCTCAGAGAAGTTTCTAAGACACTATCCATAATACTTGAGAAGCCATGGCAGTCTGGTAAGTTCCTATTGACTGGAAAGGGAGAAACATAATCCCTGGCTTTAAAGAGGAAAAAAAATGGAGACCTGAGGAACTACAGGCCAGTCTGTCTCACCTCTGTGCCTGGCAAGATTCTCCTGGAACCTGTGCTAAGGCACATGCAAAATAAGGACTTGGATGGTGACAGACCCAGTTTTACTAAGAGCAAATCATGCCTGAAAAATTTGGTGGCCTCCTGTGATGGGGTTACAGTGTTGGAGGATAAGGAAAGAGCCACGGATGTCATCTACTGGGACTTGTACAAAGCATTTGACACTGTCCCACATGACATCCTCTGTCTCTAACATGGAGAGCCATGGATTTGATGGATGCACTACTCGTGGATAAGGAACTGGATGGTTGGTTAAACTCAAAAATTTGCTGTCAAGGACTCCATATCCACGTGCAGAACAGTGACAAGTGACATTTTGCAGGGTCAGCATTGGACAACTGCTGTTTAACAGCTTTGTTGAGGACATGGGCAGGGGGATTGAACCTGGCAGGCACCCTTGGCTAGTTGGCAATGACACCAAGCTGTGTGGTGTGGTTGACATACTGGAGGGAAGGGATGCCATCCAGAGGGACATGAACAAGTGGGCCCATTCAAACCTCATGAAGTTCAACAAGGCCAAGTACAAGGTCCTGCACAATGACTGGGGCATCCTCCTGGGCAGAGGATGGATTGAGAGCAACCCTGAAGAAAAGGACTTGGGGGTGTTGGTGAATCAATAGCTTAGGATGGGCTGACAATGTGTGTTCACAGCCCAGAAAGCCAAGCGTGTCCTGGGCTGCATAAAAAGCAGTGTGGGCAGCAGGGCAATGGAGGGGATTCTGCTCCTTGGCTCTGCTCTTGTGAGATCCTACCTGGAATTCTGTGTCCAGCCCTGAGGTCCCCAACACAAGAAGGAAATGACCCTGTTGGAACAAGTCCAGAGAAGAGAAGCAAAGATGGTCAGAAGGCTGGAGCACCTCTCCTGTGAAGTCAGGCTGAGAGAACTGGGGGCTGTTCAGCCTGGAAAAGAGAAGGCTCCAGGGAGACCTCATTTCAGCACCTAAAGAGAGGCTATGGAAGAGCTGAAGAGGGACTTTTTACAAGGACATATGAACAAGGGGTAATGTATTCAAACTGCCAGGGGGTATGTTTAGATTAGATATAAGGAAGAAATTCCTTACTGTGAAGATGTTGAAACCATGGACCAGGTTGCCCAGAGAAGTTGTGGGTGCTTGGAAGTGCTCAAGGTCAGGCCAAATGGAACTTTGAGGCACCCTGATCTAGCAGAAAGTGTCCCTGCCCATGGCACAGCTATTGGAACTAGATGACCCTTCCAACCCAAACTTTTCTACAATTCTATTCTAATGTCTTTATTCCTGCTATTGTTATGAAAATGTACATCTGAAGACTGAAATATGCAAAGCTACCTTCTTAGCCTGTATACTTCTGTCAAATGTACATAGTAGATGGAGTCTCTTGGCAAGGGGAGACATAAATGCAACAGATGCACAGCAAAAGCAAAAAAGCTATGAGAGTAGTTCCAAGCATTGAAGATGGCATTAAAAGGTTATTTACCTTGTGGCAAATAATTGCATTTTGCCTGACTTTTATTACTGTGAGAGATGAGAAATATTTTGGCATTTATTATGATAAGTGAGTTGTAAACAGAATGATCTTGTTTCTCTGGGTATTACGGGGCAATGCTAGATGCCTCCACAGCTCATGACAAAGACAGGAATCCTTATTAACAACATAGGGAAAATCCAGAAACCAGAAAAATGATGTATCTTAGAATATTCCAATTAAAGTAATGAATGCTGTGGTCTTAAAACCTTTATAAGATAATTGCTTCACATTAAGGTAGAGTCCTGTTCAGAGTCCTGTTCAGAGTGCAGGAAGACATGAAGAACAGCGCCCTTGCCCATACACCGGCTTGCACACAGTTCCTCAGGCAGTGCACAGGCAGGCTCTGGAATGTTTGCAGCAGCATGTGAATGCTAATACTTTCAGAAAATGTCCAAATCCCTTTTTTTTTTAATGGGAGGGTGTTTAAACACTGAAAGAGTTTGTCACAAGATTGTATGGCCTCTGTCCCGGCAGACAATCGAAACTGGCTGGGGCCCTGAGCAATCTGCTGCAGCTGAGCTGGCTCGGGGTGGGGAGGATCCCAAGCGGCCCCACCAGCCCCAGTGACCTTCTTGCAGAAATACCACTACAATAAGAAACCTCTGAGCCCCACATTTCTGGAAGCAATAAGGCTTTGTCCTACTGTTTGTCCTACTGTTTGTCCTACTGATTACCACTGTCTGTATTGATTTCTGTCTCAGGGCTGGTCTTGGCCACTATCCCAGAGGATGCTGATGCTGGGCATTGGTCTGATCCAGCATGGATGTCCTTGCATGTATTAAGAGGATATTGGGCTAGACTGCAGATAAGGAGTAAGTCTAACTGTGGAGGACAGATTATTTAGGAGAGGACACAATGCAGCTACACCTGTGATCCAGTCAGGATCTTCCTCAGGGCCCAGGAAGAGTCCTGACACTGAGATTTTGCATGAAGTTTTGTTTTCTTATCAATTCTATGATGTAAGGCTGGGGGCCCCTCCTCTTTGAGGAGACATTGAAGATCCTGGTGCTTTGATGAGGAGTCTGTGTAGCTGTGCAGCAGCAGTGGGGACCATCCAACTAATGCTGTGCTGTGCTGGGGAGAGTGGGAGCTGCCAGAGCCTAGCCTAGCACTGGCACTAGCACTGAAGAAACAGGAAAATAAGTGATTCCAGTTAAACCTGAGTGTGACATTACAACTCTGAGATAGGGGTTACTATTTCTAGCAGCAAACAACTAGTGGTTTGGCTGACAGTAAAAAGACAGCGTTATCTTTGAAAGGGGAATGTGGCTTTTGCAAATGGAGCAAGACTAGCTTAAGGACAGGCATGCCTACCAAAAATATTGTTTTATCCAATAATTTTTATGAAGAGCACTAGCAGCAGAAAGAATAACAAGCTTCCCCATATTCTGACTGTGTCTGTAGGAGATCCAGATGCAAGCATGGCTTGTGGCAGGTAGCTTTTTGCCTCTGCTGTCACAAGGGTCCCTATACAATCAGAAACAGCTCTGTGTTACTTTCACTTTCCAGGCACGTGTGTTTCCTCATGTCAAAACTGCCCTTTGGACCTGCCCCTCTGCAGAATGAGTTATGCCAGGAGAGATCCAGGATGCTTGTACTGAGAGATGAGCTGTTGCATGCAGCATCTTTAGTATAGTGATTGACTTGCATTGCCTGAATTGGTTCCAGTTCATAAAGCTGGCATTTATTTAACATCAGAGTTAACCATCAGTGTCCTTAACAGAGTCAGTCCAGTTTTCATGTTTTAATAATTGTGAACAGCACGGAACCCCAGGTAGATTCCTTTCAAAGTAGATCCATTAGGGCAAAAAGAAAGATCATTAGCGGCTGGTAATGGATTGTTTCTCACAAAGATAAACGCAAATTCAGACATGCTTTGAACTGTCACTGTAGGCTTGCTTCAATGTCAAAGGGAGCAGGTGAGCTGTGGTATTCTGATTATTCTTTTTACCTTGGTTTTAAAAAAAAACCTTTGAAAACTACAAAGTGTTGGAAATATACTGTCCTATCCACTAATGAGGTAGAAGTAATGAGATATCTCAAAACTCCCTCGGTGTCCACATACTTAGCAGATACTTGTCTGAACTTCATCTAAATCTTTCCAAAGTGATGTGTGGCTTCCTTGTCAGTAGAGAAATACTGGAAGTAGTTTCCATCTATTTCAGTCATTCAGTGACTCATGTTGAGTGGCAAGATCAGATCAGATCTGGGTATCTATTATGCTTTGTGATGAGCATATGAGATGGTCTCTTCTGTGCTGTATTCTCCTCTAGTCCATGGGCAACATTCATAAAGCCAGGATGAGGAAAGTTTGCTGATAACCATTTGTTTGTGAGAAAAAATATTATCTGAAGGAATAAATTCTATGGGGAAATATCCTCACATGTAGGGTGGTGCAGTAGTGGTAATGGGAGAGTCCCAGCTTGCCCATAAAATTACCTATTTCCCTGAAACCCCTCCAAGGGGATTTCACACAGAGTGTGGGGTCTGCCTCTCTTCTTTCCCCTTCTGGTCAATAAGGGCTCTGCTCACATGTACAGCTCTGGCTGGAGCTGCAAGGGAATCCTTATTCCTTATTATTTTAAAGGTTATATTTAATAGAGGCTTCCTTAAAGCAAACTGGCCTTTGGTAAAGCACAACAGCTTTCTGTGTCTTTTACCTCCTGTTTGCATTGACACCCTGAAATACATGTGTTTGAAAAAGTGTATTAAAAAAAAAAGTGTCTTAAAAAAAAAAAAAGGAAAAAAAAGAGAGAGAAAAAAAGAGAAAGAAAAATATTTGTCATTCTCTGTATCTTATTTACCAGAAGCACTCCCTTGTGCACCATGCCATAGAGAGAAAAAAATTCCGAGTTATTCATTTTTCTGTACTTTTTGCTTTGTGACATTTTCTCACAAGAGGTATTCACAGGACATGCAAATGTTGAGAGTTTGGTCTCAAACCTTGTGACCAGCAATGGATAAGATATATGCAGGTTCTATCTCAGAAAAAGCTGATCATGTGCTTCCTTTAAAAATGAAAGTTCTCTAAGTCTGAACATCTTGTCTAGCTAATATGATTATTTTAGTTTTAAATTGACTACAGACCTGAACATATTCATGTGAAGAGCCTCAATAAACAGCCTGTATATAAAAGAGCACAGATATCAGCTTTTGATTATGAAATACTAAGCATACATGCTGATAATCAGATTTTTTTAGAAGCAATTGTTTTCTTCCCCTCAAATACCTCTCTAGATACTGTCTAGTCCATCTTGTGAAAGTTTCTAAAAGCAAATTTATAGGAAGAGACTTGTCTCCACAGAATTAATTTCTGTCAGTTCTGTAAGTTTCCTTGTGTTTTGCCCAAATTTGGTGCATATTTGTAAAAGTGACTGTTACATACACAACATTCATGAAGAATTTGACAAATTATTCTGTTCTGTTCAGGCCTTTAATTCAGGAAAAATGATCTGAGAGAAAAAGAATTGAACTTTATACAGATTTCCTAATGAAGTCCTATGGTCTTTGCTGCTTATGATGGCCTGGGATTTAATCCTTCCTCTCCTCTCCTCTCTCTTTTGTTCATTCTTATAGTCTGTAATTATGGAAGAGTTGACTTGGAAGAATATTATGTTTTATTTTGTGATTATGTTGAAAAACCAAATTAAATCTTATCTGCATGTATAATTTACCCATTGCAATGTGTTACTAGAAGGGAAATGCTGTTAACTAACTATGAAGAGTTCTATGCTGCAGAGGTTTTATCCTGTGGCTCTGTGCATCTGTAATGTTGCTGCAGTCTCACAGAAGATTTGCATCATGGGATGAATCCTAGGACCACTGAAGTAACTTGTGAACTGCCACTGGAATTGGGGCTTTTCTTATCTTGAATGGTGGCCAGAGCCCTTTGTAGTTCTCTCTCTCTCTCTGTCCCCCATGCAAGACTCTCAGTGGGGATTAAAGCAGGGCCATTAAAGGAAGGGATTGTAGAAAAAAGCTACAGTCCTGAATAGATATTTGAATGCATCCTTATTTAATGGTCCCCTCATTTGTAGTTTTCTAGGATGCTTAAACCATCTCATACTGTAGGTACACCTGGGCTGATTTATATGATCCCAATATTCATATTATAATTGAAATGAAGCTAAGGAGGTTCCAGACCTCAAAGTTGCTGTTTTTCTTCTGACATTTAACTATTTAATGGTTTATATGTATATCTATATATCTCTCTTCCTCAGTTGTATTTTTTTCTTCAAACTTTAGGAAGAGTCTACACTCTTAGTTTAGATCAAATTGCTTCTAATAATATTGATTTGATGCCTCTGTAAGGTAGATAACATACTACTATTGTAAGTTGTGTTCGTGGGATTTGATGATTTTAATTTCAGGTTTTGTCCAAAATGGATCCCAAAGGAAAACCAGCTAGTCCTGCAACTATAGAGTTCAGGGTTACTGCTTTAGGTGGCTTTAGGTGTCTGACTGTTGATTTTGTTGTGTTTGGCAGATCCAGACACGTTGGACTTGCTGAGTGTTCATAGCAGGCAAATGCGCTGCTTCCATAATTCCAATACTGGAAGAATTGCTGTCAGGAATGTAGAATTAAACACTTTAACAGTTCAACAGATGAAAGCATCCCTGTATATATTGACAGCCTGTAGTGCTGCTTGCCTGGTAAGAATAGATGGATTAACACCACCCCTTGGGTTCAGTCCTGGAGAAAAACAGATATATATCCTCTGTACACAAAGTGGTAGAGAAGTATTTTGTGCAGGTAAGCACTCTACTCAAGGATTGCTTAGTAGAATTTGCAGATGGAAGGAATTAGTTACCTTTGTCAGAGTTGGTGTTATTATCACGTAATTAAAACACTACCTGTTTGATTCTTCCACTGGGATAATTCATTGATTCACCTATTTTAGCTGCTAATTTATAATGATCTAGTGTTATGTGTTTTCAGAGGTCATTATTGTATGCCTGCTGAGGGCTTGCAGTGCTGGATATTTAACATTAACTAAAAATCCTAGTCTTCTACTTCATTCATGGGAAGAATGTTCTTGTGACTATTTTTTGTGGTCTTGTTTCTCAGAAATACTTTGTATTCTGAATTTCACCTAATGTGTATTTAACTCTAAATATATAACATGAAAATTTAATTAGTTTACTGATTCATATCTGCTTTTGTGAGGTTTTCAAATTTTAAAAAATCAAGAACACAAAGCAACATCCAGAGTATATTGGAGAGCATGTTAAAAGTAAGAAAAAAGCATCTAGCATTGAGCTGGAAGCTGTAGTTTTAGAAACATCTAGAACCAAAATAGCTGCTTGCCTCTGGCAAAAGAGGGAGAGAGGGAGGTTTTGCCTTCTCCTTTTTGTGCTCTCCTTTGCTCACTCTCCTCCTGCCGCTTAGGCAAATGTCAGAACCCTGCAGGTGGGTGCCACTCCCTAAAGCAGCAGCAGCCATCTCGGGGCAGTGACATTTGTTACTGCAGGGTGAGGTGCCTGGCCTGGCATCCAGCGTCAGAGCGAGTGCAGGGAAGGCTGCTGCAGCCATGGTGCTGGAGAGCAAGCCAAACCCCACCAGATTTTGGGGGTTGCACTGTGAGCTGCTCCCTGCTTTGGGCTGAAACAATTCGATTTTCCATTTTAATATAAGACACCCTTTAAAAATCCTAGACTAGAACAGAATAGAATAGCGAGTTCAGTTGGCAGAGACCTGCAGCGATCATCAACTGCCTGACCGGTTCGGGGCTGACCGAATGTTAAGGCAAGTTTTTAAGTGGATTGTCCAAAAGCCTCTAAAACATTGACAGGCTTGGGGCATTGACCACCTCAGTAGAAGCCTGTTCCAGTTTTTTATGGCCTTCTCAGTACAGAAATCCTTCCTAGTGTCCCATCTGAATCTCTCCTGACACAGTTTTGAATCATTTCCGCACTTCCTGTCAGTGGATACCAGGACAATGAGAGAAAGACCTCGCCTTTTTCTCCTCGGGAAGATGTGGAGGGCGATGAAGTCTTTCCTCAGCCTCTGTTTTCCCAAGGTAGACAGAGCCAAAATCCTCAACCGCAGCCCCAAACAAAACGAAGTTGTCAGGAGTGGGATTCGAACCCACGCCTCCAGGGGAGACTGCGACCTGAACGCAGCGCCTTAGACCGCTCGGCCATCCTGACCCACGTGGGGGTGCTGTGGCGGCGCTGTCACTGTCTATTTGTAGATTTTTTTTTTTTTTTTTTTTTTTTTTGCAATGTACTGTTGTTTTTCTACGCACAGTGGGTGTTAAAAAATATTCCAAATGAGAGCGTATTTTCTGTTGACTCTCTGGTAACCATATTAACCGATGTTTATTTATACATGCAGCTGTTGGGCTCTTTCTGTGAGTGAGTTTTAGTGCGTGGAGAAAGAAGCAGGTACTTTTGCATGCTTATTACATATGCTGTGAAGCAGACATTTGAAGCTGTACAGAAACGAATAAAAATGTGGCATGCAGTATGTTTCACAAGGACATTGCTTAAGGCTGATTTGTTTCCGGTAATGTCTATGAAAATCCCCCTGGGATATTTGCAAGTTATTCATGGTAAGAATCCTCTGATATTTGAAAGACACTGAAGCAAATTGTATGTCTCCTTGTCGAAGGTTTTTTTCAAGAAAATTCATGTGCTTGTAAACTGAATCTAGGAACCTCTAAATATACAAATTTGGTCAGGATTTGGGAGTAAAAGTAAGTATGAAAGACAAGAGGTGTGCTTGTTTGGAATCATCAGGTTAAAGAGCAGTGTCTTTGTTTGGAATATAAACTTACTAGAGAAAAAAAAAGAAATGGGACAACCAGAAATTGACTGTCAGAAATGGCAAATAAAATATTTTTATTTTAAATATAAATTAATAATATAATTTATGTTAATTATATAATTAAATTGCTTCATAAGTTTCTAAGGAATGCTTAAATAATTTAGTATAAATATTTATTTTATATATTAAATTATTCTATTTATAAATTAACAAATCTATATAATTGTTATATGAAAATGATATATAAAATTATAACATAAATAAAAAGTAATATAGAGATTATATGCTGTAATAAGATGATAAAATTTATATATATAAATATATAAATGTATAGAAATTTAATATATGAACAATATATTTATAATTTATATATTAAATTACATAATAATTTCTTAGAACCTAAAGAAGCAATGTTTTCCCATGACAAAAAAAGGTAACTGTCTCTACTAGATTGGCCAAAAATTGGTACTGGTTTTATTTGATACTGTTGCTTCTCTATGTAGAAACCAGTTCTTCTGGCTGCAGTTTGCCAATGTCTTTCTCTCTGTGGAGCCCAAAGTGCTGGGCCCAATACTTTGGTGCCATCTCATGGGTGCTGAGTTGAGGAAATAATGACTTGTCTTGACCTACTGGCCATGTCCTTCCTTGGAGACACACAAGAGTTGACTGGACAAGGCTCTCTCTCGCCCTGACTTCAGAGTCAGTCCTGTCTTCAAAGCTGACTTTGCTTTGAGCCAGGCTTTAGAGCAGGTAAGTGCTAAAGGTCCCCTCAAACCTGAACTCTTGTGACTCTACAACTATGTGCCATGATTTTGGACAATTTTATGTAACAATGCTGGTGAATTGAGGGTATTAATGCTGTGTCTTGGCTGTGCTGTAATGTGACCTGAACCTTTGCACTTTTATCCTTGTACTCATTCTAGGGCAGCAAGCAGTCCTGTTTGAGGCCTAGCAGAATGAAAAGATGAGCCAGTGCAAGCAATGTTCTTGTAACATGCTGGAAATGTTACGCTTCTTGTAATGCTGGGAGTCAAGGATTATGCTGTAATTCATGCTGCATTTCAGCAGTCTTGGTTGACTTACTGGAAGATGCAATTTTCTCCGATTTAGAATAAGTAATATATTTAAATTCTATAGAAACAGGGACTTGGAAAGGTGACAAAACATGTTTATATGTGCTGAAATAGCAGTTTTGGCCAATGTGGTGCTGTTTGATTGGGTGGTTGGTTTTTTCCTAAACCATAGCTGGTGGACTGATCAGAACTTTTTCCAGTTTTGGTATATAGCAAGATGGGCAGAGTGCAATAAGCAGAAATAGAGATGGCAGGAGTTTGACCATAAAAGTCTACTCATAATGTGGTAACTCCAGGATGAGCAGCAGTTACAGCCTACACTCTTTCTGCTGTCAGCACAGAGCTTTCTGGGTCTTCAGCCAGCAGCTCCAAAACCTTGTGTTCCCTACTTCAAGACATATTGATGATGTAAAGCTGACTGAATGTGTCTTGAATTGCTGGGAAATTAACTAAATAAGTCTTAATTTAAACCAAGGCTAAGTCGTAAAGATAGCAAATTACCCATTGGCTTCTAGACTAGTAGATCACACAGGAAAGCTTAACTAAGTGCATACCAAACATACAGTGACCTTGGTGAAGAGTTTGCTCAAGTCTACTCCTGGACAGCTCTTCCTTAACATTTTGGGGCATTTTTTTGGCTCAGAACTTCATTAACTACAGAGCTAATGATCTGTAGCATTAGCTCTGTTCCCTAAAAATCTGCAGATCTGGCTGACTTGCTGGTTAAAATGTAGTGGTACTTGGTGTGCGGTTGCCATCCTGACCGAGCTCTAATAAGTGAACTGAAAACCTCAATAAAAAGGTCATATTTAAAAAGATGTATGTGTTCCCCAAATCCTTTGGCACAGACTTATGTAACTGCCTGTCCATCACACATTCAGACTCCTCAGGCTTTAGGCTGGAGGTTGTTGTGCTCCAGGATGCTGATGGGCCCAGCAGATGTGCTCCTATCCACTGAAAATAAAGTCCCTGGGATGTAAAGTGCATTGGTATCACCCACTGAAAGGGTTTGCTCTGCTGGTTCCTGAGTACAGGTTCTGATGATAGCAGGTGCAGAAGAAGCTCTTTGGCAAAGGCGTCACTGTCGATAGTGTCTCACATTTACCTTCTGCTGGTGCCCAAGCTAACCAGTGCTTTGCACTGCTGTCAGTGTATAGCAGCAGCTGATGGATTTAGGTGCTGGGTCCAGAATCTCCAGTAGTGCAGATAAAAGGCATCACATGTGAGAGGCCTCTCTCCCACCTTTGCTTATCCCTCCTGTTACTCAGTAGCCCCTCCTTGGACATTTTGGGTTTTTGTCCTGCTTTAAGTAAAGCTTCTCACAAAGTGAGAGCATCTTTTGTGCTTTTCTTGCTTTGAATAGGAGAATTGCTTTCCTCCCTATGTTTCAGGTGTCTCCCCAGGGCCCTGGAAGAATTCAAAAAGAATGGCTGTATTCAGTGGAACCATTTTCCCTCCTTCCAATGAGAAATGGAGCATGCTATATGGGTGATAATGAGATTAAATGTGGTTAAATGGAGACTTGACTTCCAATAGTGATGCCTTTTCACTGTTCTTATACCTCCACATTTTGCACCTAGTTCTGCAAAAGCACATGTGCTTGACTTTTCAGGTATCTCTAATCCTGTTGTCAGGCCTTTTTTGGATGCACAAAGAGAAATATAAAGAGATGCATAGACTCAGAATGTTGTCAAGAAGGTGGGAAGCTCTCTTCCTGCCCCCTGTGATCTTTAGGGATCAGACTCACTCATTTATATGAAAAAAGTTATATCAGTAGCAGAAACTATAGGCTAGAAATGAGACTGCTCTGCATCAGAACCATGTTGTCTCAGCTGCCAGCTGTCCTTGCAGCAGAACTTGAAGCTGAGTTGTAGCCACAGGTAGGAATAGTAATAGAGGATTTTTCCTGGGCATATTTCCTCTGTTCCAGTGGGAATTAGAGATCTGAGGGGCACAATTGAGGAAAAAAGTAATCATCTTACTGTATTCGAAGTATGTTGAGCATCATCTTACTCAGTTTAATGGGTCTTATTAGATAACTCATCCTCAAAACACCTTATAAGCAAGAATGCTCATGAACCTCCTTTGAATTAAGTACAGTCCCTTAAATTCCCCAAATAATATCTTCCTTTTGAAGATATAAAGCATATTAAATGTGTGGAACCATGTGGTGTTTATAGGAGATCAGGAATACTAGAGTAGGCTGGCACAGCATGTCTGCACTGTCTGTGATAACAGGAGAAGATGCCTCAGGAGCATATGTTATCAGCAGGATCCAGGAGAGATGCAGCATCAGTGTGTGAGCTGGGGGAGGTAGGATTCCTTCTATTCCCCTTGGTATGGATGCCGAGTATCAGCTTTTCTTTCCTCCCAAATCACTATTTTGTCCAGAATGTGAGCGCCAACTGCAGAATTCATTGCTCTGTCATTGCTGTCTGTTGAGTTGGAATAATTTTTTTTTTCTTAATACTTTTAATTCCGAGTGAAATTGAGGAGTTCTTCCAAACAAAAAGATAGAACTGTCTTTATGTCTCATGTCTGCTGTTCACAAAAGTCATGGGTGTGGGCTTTTGTTCCTGCTTAAGGCAAGGCATTAGGAGCTGTGAGGGTAGTCAGCGGATTTCTTTGGTTTCACTTGAACACACTCAGATGAAGAGCTGAGCTCAGTTCTGTTCTAACCTGTCCTCTTCCTGTCTGGTAACCATCAACTCCCATGCATGGAAGCCGTTACATTTATGGTTATCAGTACAGGGTATGGATGGGGTACAGAGTATCAGAGCATCAGTACAAGTGCAGAGTATTTAACAAGGCTGCAGTAAAAGGTAACTTGATAGCTGACACTGGGGCAGAACTTGACCTGCAAAATCCTGATTACTAATTGATGAGTAAGCATCTTACCTGGCTTTCAACTTCCAGCTCAAGTGTTCAGCAGCAAAAAATATCCTTGTGCTTGTTAAGAAAAGTAAAAAAATAAAAGAACCTGTAGAAGATGTGATAAGTGTGGAAAATTACAGTGACAATAACTATATTTTATTGTTAATGGGAATTTTTTTTTACTTTTATATTGCAAATTCCTAAAATATTTCTAGCACAACTGCATATTTATACTCTATTAAAGTTCTGTCCTTATTTTTAAAGGCAATAGAAAACAAACTATTGAACTGGAAGGAGTCTTGTCAATTATTTATATTAAATTAATCAGATGATGTTGTGTATCCCAGACTCTCAAGTGGAAAATCCTGTGACAAAAGTAGTTTATCACACAACCTGTGGTGGAGGCCCCGTGTCCTCTCTTGGCAGTTTCCAGGAAGGCTGAGATGTGGTTGAGAAATTTTAGCTTAAACAGGGCTAAATAGGGTTTGGCTGGTAGACCTGGATGTGGAGAGCTGAGGTAGCTAACAGCATATTTTAGTGAAAGGAGAGCTCAAGAAGGGCTTGCCTCGTGCTAGCTAGAGAAGTGAGAGCCATATGGGGTTATCTAGAGTGTTGCAGGTGATTGTCTTTTCCAGATATTTTCCAGGGTAAGAAACAAGCTTTGAGTAAAGGACAATACCTGGCTGTGGCTTGGTTTCTATTTCCATGTTATAAAGCCACTTCCTACTTACTAAAATTCTATGGAAAGAGTAAATCCCAGGCCTGTTGGTACTGGATATTAGTTGTGCTTGAAGGCTCCTTTTGAACACTGCAGCCCATCTCTCCTCTCCCGACGGAATGGATGGGATCTGCAGCCACTTGCTCCCTGATATACAGGTGAATTTTTTTTTTGAGGTGCAGAGGGAATGAATCCCCAGTTGATTTTATATGGGTCTATCTGCAATAAAAAAAAGCATGCAACCAGTGAGTGCAGAACTGCTAATTATCACACAGTAGAGATAATGAGAAATAACAATGATATTATATCATATATATTATGTCACAAGAACACTAGAGTATTGAATAATGATTAATGTATTATAAAATGTGGGAGGTTTCTTAAGAGTGCTGTAATATGGAAAGTGGGAATTGTTAGTGCAACTGTCAATACTAGAGTCTTGTGACTGTGTTATGCAGTTTGTAAAAGAAATAAGCAATACTTTAAGTGCAAGATATTCCACCATTCACTGTGTACAGAAAACAGTATCACAATAGCTGTCAAATATTAGCCATCCCTTAGACTTCCCTCTTTTTCTAAAAGCATCATATTTACATCTTTACTTTTCTTATGCCAAAGAGAGACAGTATCATTTTTTCTTTCCCTCAAAAGGCGTTCTGTTTGCATGATTAATATGTTCTTTGCATACTGTGAAGAGGAATATCTGCTTCACTCTGGTACCCAGGCTGACTCCCCATCGACCGCTTTCCAAACTAACCTAAGAATTATTTATGTTTGCAACAAAAAGAAATCATGCTGGTTTGGAGTATGGTTTTCTTGTTGACATTTTAGAAACTGTTCCAGGCTCTTCTTAATATTTAGACAAACAAATATGTTTGCTTTTTTCTGGTGCTGCTGTTGACATTTCCTAAGGGAATTGCTGTAGATGTTAACAACTTCCCAGCACAGGCATGCTGTAATGGAAGAGTTCTTTGCTTGTGGCCCTGACACAAATTCCTTTTAACTGATGTTTTTGCTGAAAGTAATGTGATTGTGATAACTTATGTGAGTCAGGGTAAATGTGAATCAGTCCTGGCTATTTTGGGGAGCATAAATGTCTGCTAAACTCCTCAGTGTTTTGCTTCCTGCAGATATAACAAGCAGAAGGTACCGATTTATTGTGTGCCTCGGAGCCTTTGTGCTGCACAAATATCTGCAGTGCAGAGCAGGAAGAAGGTCCATGAGGAGCATTGGTAATTGGTGAAGCCTGAAGGCCAGGGCAGCTTGTAAGTCTACCTGCAGAAATTGGTCAGTTTGGGGCTTGGCTAATTTCGGAATCAGTAGCCATGAAAAGAATCACAGAGTGGAGCGTGCCCTTGTATGTGTAGTGTGGGCCCCAAGGGCAGTGTAGGTTAGACACAGACTGATGTGTATGGGTTGAACCTGTGCACCACCATAACTTTACTGCACAAACAGGGTGTAATTATATTAGCTGTTAACCCTGGGCTGCCCACTCAGAGAATTTATATAACCTTTTATGGGTGAAGGTTTTGAAGATTTTTGAAGCAGGTTGGGTTTTGTTCTGTAATGCCAGATTAAAATTCTGAAGCTCTTATGTGCAACCAGCCTGTTTAGCATGCATCTGTATTAAAAATGTCTGCATTGTTCCTACAAGAATGAATTATAGCTTACAATCTTTTAGCAAGACTGTATCTTTTTCTGACTGGTCATGTTTTGCAGATAGGGAACTGATTTTCCTCAAAACCCATTGCTGTTTTAAAATCTTTTCAGCTGAAAAACATTTCTGTCTCTGGGATTATCCTAACCTCAGTAATTATATTGTCTGCATTTTTAGTGAAAGTGTAGAGAAACTCGCTGGCAAGAAGTCACGCAGCAGCATTTTGGCCATGTTTGTTCCATTCCTGAGCCCTTCAGCTGAGGCTTCAAGGGGCAGTCTTTGTTGGGCTGTGGCTGCTCCCCTGCCTTGAAAAAGAATAAAAACTGTCAGGAAGAAAGATATTCATCCTGAGGGCAGACTCCAGTTACATTAAATAGAATAGCAGCTACTTGGAGATGGGACTGGAAGGCAGCCAAAAGGACACTGAAATTTTTCAATAGTCTGTCCCTATCCCTGTCTTCCAGTGATCAACAGAGAATGTAATTTCAACCTTCAAACTATTCACTGCAACCAAAGGAAACTGAATGCTGTTCTGGCTCTGTTTTAGAGCTTTGTAACCTAGATGAGGAGATACTCTTCTTTTTAATGTGCATGCTGTCCTACTATTGCAGTAAATCATTGTGGGTATTACTGCTTATTGATTTAAGTAAATTGTCCTTTTGGCTGTCTTGTATGTGTTTCGTAAGGAGAAAAGTTGACCTTAACCTGTGGATATAACACATTTTCAATTAGTATTTTGATTAAGGTTTTCTCAGATGGTCCTTCCTGCTTGCATCATTAGCTGGAGGCAGTCAGCCAGGAATTGCCAAGTGAAGTCATGTTTTGAGGCATTCATGTCATGACAAGATCAAATGGCTTTCCTTGTAATGCCTGCAAAAGGCTTTAACTGTGTGCTGTACCTTCTTTATGAAAGTCTCTCAGATTTATGTATATAAAGGCAGATGGCTGTGACTTCTAGCAATATTACAGCCTCATGAACCTACAGCAATTTCAGGCATGTATTTGCAGTATCATTTTTCCCTTCCTTGTGAGAAATCTCTGCACCCTCATGCCACTATAGGGGAGATGTAATCCATTGAGCCAGGTGGGTCCTCTCAGCTAGATTAAGATCAGAAAAATCTGTCAGAATAGGTCTGCTGCCACCTGGTTTCAGGCACTACTCTTCCCTTCCCAGTGGAATCTCTACGAATGTCTCCCAAGAAAGAGAAGAAGCTGAGGCCTTTTAATTTAAAACATTGCATTTCAGTAAAACCAGGGATACAGGAATATAAGAAAAATAAGAAATTGTATTATGTAGGTAAAAATCTCATTCCTACTGTCAGATATTTGGGAACTTTTTCAAATTATGTAAATTCTAATATTTGTGCAGCACAGTGTTTCTGTTTTTCTTTCCTTCTGCAGTGTAGAGTTGTTATTTCTATGCTATTAAAAAACCCAACACCCTGTCCCTTTTTTCTACACATAATGGTAGCGAAATAGTTGCTAGGATAGGAAATAGATAGGAAAGCAGAGAGGTGAGAGGTGTCCTCTCTGAGTATGCTTTGGATGTAAGGAAGTAGAGGTGACATTTGGCCTCAGAAAGACAATCTGTAGGATTCAGGAATTGAGAATCATAGGTACAATAGGCATACACTCTCAGCTTCCCACAGAGTGGCCTGCTCTGTTTTGTGAGTAGGTGTCAAAGTAGAGGGTAGCTAAATGTTCTGCAAACCAGGTCATGGGAAGTGCCACAAAGTATGACACTTATTATGAGGTGTATGGGGTGTTACACAAATGTGGAGTGTTATCTAAAGTGCCCAGTGACCATGGCTGGTTATTATGAAGAGCAGCAGTTACCACTGTGAGTAGTACATTAGCTTCCACAGAAACTACTTGGTGCATTCAAGAGTTAAATAATGACCTCAGTTTTTTCATTAATTTAGAAAGGGCAGCTTTCTGCTGTGCAAAAATCTGGATTTACAGCATGTTCAGCTAATGTGCTCTTCAGGATGGATAGTTTTATCCAGTCAATTTTTTAAATGCTTGGCAGATACAGGAGAAAGAGCCATCTAATATCCACCTTTGAATTCAGTATTTGGTAAACATACTGAATCGAGCGTATGGCTCAGATTTCTGTCTCTCACTGTGCTTGTGCAGAGTCTTTTGCTTTTAAGGACCATGATAGATGAGGTGAAAATAATGACAGATGTTTTCTGTAATGTGGATGGCTTGGCTTGCTGTCATGGGGATACTGGACCTAAAATGGGCACTGCTGTTATCCATGCCTGTCCTGGGGGTGCTTCAGGAGAAGAGAGCTTTGTTCAGCCAGAACTGCATCTTACACCTCAGTGCCACACAGACCTGCAGATGCTAATTACTTCCTAATCTGTTTGTCATTAGATGGCCATGAAATTTTCAATGATTATTCTTTTCTGAGCACAACTAGTTCATTATAAGTACTCTGCTTGCTTTTTTTTTTTTTTTCATTGTGCTATGGTGAATAAGGAGGGCTGAGAAGAGGACTGAATGAATAAAGAAAGGAGATGGAGAAAAGAGAGGTGAAAGGAGTGGAAGTGAATGAAAATTAGGGACAGAGAAGTTACATATGCATAAATATTTTGACAGCTCTAGAAAAATGAGTAGACACAGGAGTATTTATTAAGGAAAGACATAGGACAAAAGAAATTGTAACCTTTAAAATATGGGGAAAAAAACTCCAGGTGTCTTACATCATAATAATAAGTTTTAGGTTTTTTCTAAGTGTTTGAATTTAGAAAATAAAATTGAAGCAAAAATAGAAAAAGGAAAACTGAATAGTGGGCTACAGAATGAAGAAGGTGACTGAAAAGGAAGGAAACCAGAGAGGAAAGGCTATCTAAACCCACTTTGCCCTAGTGCATTTTATGCTCTGAGTCATAATTAAGGCTCCCAAACATTTCAAAGAATTTAAAAGGTGATTGTTTCTGCCTACTGAAAATGCATGTATTTTTTTAACACAAAAAGTTAATTAATCTGTGGAGCCGATGTCACAGAGGCAAAATTTCTAGGGAACTCAAAAAGGCCTTAATATTAGCCAGTGGTAAAGAAACACTAAGGATTTTGTGGAGACAGAGTGATGTTTTTTCTAAAGATTACATGAAAAATCTGTATTGCTCAAGGAATTAAACTTCTGGCTGACAACAGTCTGGAAGGAGCTTTCCTTGGGTTTTGTTTATGGGTGCTGGCTGCTTGTCAGTAACAGGACCCCTCTTCTCACAGTGGCTTTTGTACACTGGTTTTTGTACACTGGTTTTAGCTCCTGTTATGTGAAGGGGCTGAATCACACAACTCATGCGAGAAAAAAGTGGTGGAAAGTGATAAACCATTCTAAAAACATTATGATTGGCCAAGGTCACTTCTGAAGTCATGGCCAAACAAAAAGGGACTGCAGACATCATAGTTACAGCCCACCACTCCATCCACTTCCCATTTCTGCAGTGAAGGAAAAGCTTTTTAGATGAGGGTCTAATGAGTCCCATTAGCTGGCATTTCATCTGCCATAATAATGGACCACAATCAAAACATAATAATTTATACTTCTGTGTGAGGTGTTTAAGTACAACTGAATGAAAATTTACTCACAAGATGAAGACATATTTCTATTTTTGCCTCTTCAGTTTTGTTTTAGTTTTCCTTTTGTCATAAAGAGCCTTCTTATTTCAGCATAGAACTACTTCATCTAATAGAGGAGGGTTTGATTTTTTTTCCTGATTATTTGTGTTTTGTTGTTAAACAATAGTTAAATATTTGCTTCATTGGGCTAATGAAAGGAGAGTTGAGATTTTCAGTGCTGAAGTGTTGCTTTACTACTGCTTCCTGCATAGCCATCTCCATCAAATGTTTGCTCTTTACCTTGCCATTTCTTTTTAATCAATTGCTTTTATGTGTCACCCTGAGGTGGAGTGGGGTTGTTCCAGTTTTCTTGATTTCTTTCATTAAAATTACTGACTTTTAAACTCTCTTTTGGAGTTTATTAATAGCCACTTTTGATATAGTAACAAAAAAGGAAAACCTAGACTTTTAAGGATATTCCAAAGAGGCTATAAAACAGACTATCAGATTACTGTTCACTTGAAATGGTCATAGTGATAGAGAGATTAAAAGAAATTTGCATAACTTTTCAAACAGGAAAAGGAAAAGACAAGATCAATATCATTATATCAAACGTGACATTGAAGAGTTTTGAGTTTGTTTTCTCACAGTTCCTTTTGGCCTGCTGGGTTAGGGGAGGACAATAAGCCATGCTGGACTCACTTCTTCCTCCAGGTTCTGATTTTCATCTGGAGAAAGGATTCTTGATTTGATCTGGTTATTTCATTGTTGCAAACCATGATTACTTGAGAGTACGATTTACAGTTAAAAACCATAATGGTATAAAATTTAGGCAGTCAGAAAAACACTGGATTAAATGTAAAGATAATGGGAAGGGCTAATTCCTGATCCACTGTGGAATCTTAAATTCACTTTGTAATGAAGAAAAATGTAACTCAGAATAAAAGGAGAAAGAAAGCACTATTTTTTTCCCTGTGAGCAAGCTAGCAGAGAATTTTCACAGCCTTCTTTCTATTTTATGTCTGGACATAAAATAGTTACATAAAAATGTAGAAGTAATCAAGTATTCCACATAGAATATGAAATTAATATGTCTGATTTATTTCTGACCAACATATATGCTTGGTAGTCTTCTTTTCATACATGTTTAGTAGTGTAGAGTAGTTCCCTGAAGGTACAGAAAAGAATGTGAAAACTGATGAAGTTAAGATAATTCAAAGAAAGACTATGAGAATGGATTAAGAAATTATGGATTAACAAATTATGGAGGTAATTTGAGTCCAGGAGAATATGGTAACGCTTCCCAGTGGCTGTACCCCAAGATACCAAATATATCTTTATTCATGTTTCTGGTCCCCACTCGCCCTTCAAATGCACTGCCCAGTAAGTTAACAGTGGACTTTCTGGTCATGAGATTAGACCTTCATCTATAAATTATATACATTAATGCTAAATCCCAGTTCTGAATAGTTTTGGGTAACACAAGAGAGGAAGTCCATTCTCTGTGTAGGGCAAAGTTCATTTAAATATAGTTTATGATAGGAATAACTTCAGGAAAAAAAAAGAGCCTCATTCCCAAAGGAAATTACTGCAGCATCTAGTTTGATAAGGAAGTTTTAATTTTCCTGCACTGGATGTAATTTTACAAAATTGCCAAGAATTTCGCTGCTGATGTTAGCAGAATCAAGTTCAATGCCTGGATGATTTCTTTGTTAATTGATGTTACTGATCAGAATTATCTCCTTATTGTAGCTTGACTTCATTCTTTGTCTTTTGTTTTTTATCACAATTTGTAATAGCAAAAAAGGTTTCGAAATATTTATCAAACCTGTCCCTCTGCCAATTTAAAACTGTTACCCATGTTCCATCTTTATAATGATGGCTTAAATACCTTTTTCTGTCATTCTTCTTTTCTAACACTTCCTTTCTGGATGGACCAATAAAATAGTTCCAAGGGAATGTACAAACATATTAGGGGAAGTTTTTTTTCTCCTCAGTATCTCCACGAAGCCAGTCCCACTTCTGGAGCAGGAACACTATGATAATATATCACAGGCTTGTTATATCAATTACTGTATATCACAAGCTGCTGAGGTCTTGTTTTACAAAAAGGCTGCCATTTGTAATGGCACATTGAAGATATTTAATAGCACTCATGCAGAGCCCACTTCATCACTGCTTTATAGTATGTGAGATAACAGCTCAATAAATATTCTGGGCCAGCCAGAACTGAACATTAAATATGAAATTTAAAATACTTCATTGGTTTCTCACCAAAGGTATTAGACACATACAATGCACTTACAACTCCTGCATGGTTAGGATTTGAGTTTTGTTACCTAGAAAAATATTGGTTTGCAACGTTAATTGCAAGCTGACTTCAAATTATTTTAGTATAAATACTACCTTTGCAGAATCAGGTTCTAAACCAACAAACACGTGTGACCATTTATTTCTCATGGAATGGGATTAGAATCATTATTAGAATCACTGGAATATGGCACAAACTTAGCATTCTGACTTCAAAAGCAATTTCATGTTTAGGCAATTCTACATTTTCTTAAAGCCAAGCTAAGCTGATTCCACATGACAGTGGTTTTAATGAGGCTCAATAAACAGTACAGTTTGTAACCTCAGGCCAACTGCTGAGCAGAAGCCAAGAGCAGGGCTACAGCTTTAGTGAACCCATTACTGTGAAAGATGCTGGATCCTGGAGCAGCCTGAGTCACTCATTGCACAAGAGATGAAGCTCCAATAAATAAAAATGAATATCTAACGTGACGGGTGACAACTTCATGCAAACGTGATTTTCTCTGATTTGACAGTGCCTTGATAAAGTCTTAAGGCATGTGGCTTACTAGCAACCATTTAAATTTTTAGCCATTGAATCTTCTGTTTTACTTGCAGACATTAGCATTTGGGACTTGTGGTTTCCTATAGGTATTAAAAAATTGCTTTGCTTATGTATTGGGCCTAATTCTCAGAGCTACTCAAGATCTAGAACAGCTTCTATAAACTGTTAGAGTAGTCACCAATGCTGAAATGCATATGTTTTCTTTGCCAATTTATGGTTATTTTTTATCAAATTCTTTTAAAGGTGAATTGATATAGGTTGTTTCCTACCCTTAGGGCTGATCTTAGACCATGTTCCCCCACCAGCACATTCACTGATCTGGAGCCCCTGTGAACAAGGCGAGGAAATGGGGGTTAAAAAAACCACCAGAGGCAGCAGAACTCCTCTTTTAAGGTGCTACAGCTCTCTTAGTCTTTATGAAAATATTTCTAAAGGGTATCTGGAAATACAGTATAAATGGATTTAGGGGCTAAAAAGAATAGAAGAGCAGAACTGAGATATTTAGTCTTGAAGTGAGCAGGGAGGCTGAACCAACTCTATGGATGGGTTATACATCAAAATAAACAGAAAAGTTGGTAGCACAGGACAAAAAAAATGGTCTTGTACAAGAAAATAGTTAGAAATTAGTTTACATTGCTGGGAATAGTATAGTATATAGTGGGCAATGCTTGGACTTGATCTTAAATATCTTTTCCAACCTAAATGATTCTGTGATTCTGCATGATGTGCTGGACTGTTTATTCATATTTCCCTGAGATAATCTTATCAAAACCCCTTAAATCTAAGCAGTTAATCATGTTTGCCAAAGTTGTGATTCTTATATAAGTTTTACCTGTCATCTTTGCAAAGTTGCTGAATCACAGTTTAAGTGGTTAATGCTGAACTATAAGCTGATAACAGGTTTACCATTTATGCTTTTGATCTTCAGCCTAGTAAGACAGCAGAAAAAGATGTTAAGATAACACAAAGCTAGTGCAAAAAGATTCTGCACTCAGATTCTGATCCTTATTTAGTGCAGTTAAATTACCAAATGGCAACAACAAAGATTAGGTTGTCATCTGCTGACATTTATTTCAGTGGGAAACAGGAAAAATGCACTGTTAGAAAGTAATATCAGAAACACTAGGGATTTACAGAGCTATAAAGAGACAGATAAACACAACAAAAATCAATACGGTTAGTGTCCTCAGCTCTACCTCCACTTTTCAGAATGATATAGTTTCTATTTACAGTTGGAAAATATATCCTCAAATACTGGTGGCATTGCAAGAAATATTCTGGGGAACAGTCAACATCATCACACAGACCATGAAGGGACAAACCACAGCTTTTAATCAACGGAGGAAGGGAAATGAATGTTACTAATATACTCTTCTCCCTTGCAAGGTGGCAGGCCTGATACAGTGCAGACTGATCTGTCTGAGCCAAGTCACGAAATGCAAAATAAACTTTGAATGGGTACATCAAACACTTGGAGCTTCAGGCAGCAGGATCCATAATGTGAGATTAAACAAGGGTTGCTAGTTTGGTTTTGCAAGCAGATTGACTGTTGGTGTTTGAAATTGTTTTACAAGTGGTTATCTCTCATGTTTCTTCATAGAAATATGGAGAGACTGGCATGAAAATTATTTTGTATAATTTTATAGTGTAATTGTCTGTTGAGTGTCCCTGCCAGGTTTAAATACACATATGGAAGAAAATGGTCATGGTCATCTTCCTAGCCTGTGGTAAACCAAAGACTTTATAGGCCTAAAAAGCTATATTTAAAAAAAAAAAAAAGTAGGTAACTTATCATAACATATTATTCTGGACTAATGCTAGATCTGAACTTTAAAGTATCCTATATTCTAAATAATTTGGCACATAATGCCTTTTCCAATGTTGGTATTCCTGCACTCAGAATAAGTGATTACTGACCTAGGGAAAGAACTGGGGCTTCTGAGCAGAACTCCAGAATTTCAATAGATCCATGTTACAAGTTGCTGGCTGATTTACTGAGTCATAATTTATTGCTGTTCCCCATCTCTGTAAAGTTTAAAAGTACAAAAAGCTAAACTAGACTATAAATCCAGAACCTGATCCCTTCTGATGCATATCTGTAGGTTCTGTGGCCAGTTTTCCTGAAGGTACCCTATGGGGAGTCAAGAACCACTCCAACTTTTTTTATTGTACCTTGTGATGTATTCTACCACTGTGATAATCAATCAGGAGATGAAATAATTTGGTTTTGAGTGGAAATTGATGAGGCACATATTATAGTCCATGCCAGGCCTCCGAATTTTTATGTAGTGAAAGATCTCTCCCTGCTCTCCATCATTATCCCCTATGATTGTGGTGCCTGGGGCAGATTTTTTGTGGGTGTGGAAATTGTGCTGGTGGAGGTCTTGTCACATTGCACATATGATCATGACCACCCATGCCTGAAATGCCCAACCCACAGCCAAATGGAGGGGGGTAAGCTGCCCTTGTAACACCCTCGGCTCTGCTAACAAGGCCATGCAGGAGGATATCTCAGTAATCCATCTAGGGTGGATTGATGGTACCAGGGATGGAGGGTAAGGAGGGCTGGCTGTTGATATCTTTATTGATTTATTCTCCTTTGCCTTGAGATTCTCAAGCTCACTTCTGTGCACTTCAGTTATTAAAAATTATGTTTTAAGTTCCTAACTGCAGGCAAGCTTTTGAGTGAATGGCGTAATTCTCGTGATCAAAGCATGAGCTTTATTTTTTCAAAATGACATACATGCATCAGTGAATTGTTCCTGTGTCTGCTGAAGCTTCTCTCTCATTCTGAATAGCAGAGAAATAACCATCTTTCTTTTTTTCTTCTCCAATGAGATTTGCGGTTTGGTTGATATTCCTTTTGGAAGGAAGTTCAAATATGAAAGACTGGGACAATGATAATATGGAAAAAGATATTTTCTACCACTCTCCATGAACTTTACTGTTCTGAGTAGAAGGACATCATTTGGCCTAAGCAGCTATTCCAGATTACTGCAAACTGGTAACTGAGTGCAAAATGAATACTATTTTGTTAAACTGTCACTTGAGTAATTGTTGTTACACAGCCATTTTTCTGCTGCTGTTGTGATTTTTTTCTCAAATAAGAAGGTTTGTTTATTCATTTGAATCCTGATTTTTACATGCAATAAATGAGAGACAGCTCTCACTGCTAGGTGAAGACAGAACTTCAGAATTGGAGTCAGATACTTTGAAGTATTTTTAACTCTAGTGGTTCCTTTTTAACCAGAGAGTAGAAGATGCTCACAAGGAAGAGACCTACGAGATCTGCAAGACCCAACACTCTATCCAAGCAGTCTAAGGCCATAAGTGTTTGTGGAAGTCGATGCTACCCTGTTACAAAGAAGGATAGCTTCAACTCACGTTGAGAATCTTGTCTGTAGCATTTTTGCCTTAATATAGGTTTACTTTTAGGGACTGCTTTAGCCTTAGGCCTTTTTCAGCCTGTTTTATATGTGGATAGTAATGGTGGCATCAGCGGGTCTGATCATCAATTGTTAATTAAATTTCTAATTATTTCTAATAAGAGTATAAAAAAGAAAAATATCATATTAAAAACCCCTGTCATATTTTATTAAACAAGCTGACCCTCTAATTTTCCTGTTTCTTCAAGAACTGTAAAAATGTCAGTTTAAATTAGATTGCAGTTTATTGATGGACTGCTAAGTACAGTAACCATTCCATCCTGTCTGTTTGAATGCCAAAATCTTGAGCTATACCACAACATCCTGATGAGCATTTCTACCACAGCTAAAGCAAAGCTTTAGCACATGTACCTGCACTGAGAGAGTCTGGATTTAGAATCCCTTATACCTGAAAATTTGTAACTAAATCAGTCCAAGATTGATTAGCTGAAATGCTTATGTACAATATTTCACACCCAGATGAGCAGTTTTGGTGCTGCGTTTGCTGCTGTGATGGCAGAGACTGTGCTGGGAGCCTTGCAGTCCCTGTGGGGCATATGTCCCACACTGCAGGGTCACAGCAGCAGCTGATGTTCTGCCTCTGCAAGGAAAAAAGGTCTTTTTATCCTGTCTTGATGAGCCAGACCCTGCAAGGAGGGGAGAAGGAGCTGGTGCTGAGGGCTGGAGGCATTCTAGCACAGGCAGCCCATGGCTCTGTGAGCAAAGCAGTTTGTCAGAGCCTGGCAGAACTTCATCTGAGGAGTATTGTAAGAGAGAGTGTTCCACAAAACTTTGAAATAAAGAGCAGAGAACATGCATGCTGATGGCTCCCTTCCTCTTCCCATTTCTCTTGAATGTGAGTTAGCTGCCACCTAGAAGATCTGAAGGATATGAAGAGAAGAAAAACACAAAAAATAGTGCAGCAGTTACCATCTTCTATTCTGAAATGTGTAGAGCCAGACTCAGAGGTGAGTCAGTTTAGAGTTCAATTCTTTTATATTTGAAGGGGAACTAGAGTTTTCGATATTTGTATCTGATTTTTTAAAGTGAGTGTGTGGTCTTCATATGAGTGCTGGCTGCTGACAGGCAGCAGAGGAGCAGCAGCAGCACAGCTGGAGGAGGTGGCATTTAGTTATGGGGCATTTGCTGCTGCTCACTTCTCCACTGTGAATCCATGAAGCTGTTGGTTGTACTGAAAAAAGGAGGATAGGGATGCTCAGTCACCTGCATAGCTCAGCCTCCAACATCAAGAGTTGCACTGAAAATGACATTGAAGTGACATTGGCATTACCTGGAGGCAAGGAGATGAACAACGACATTAAAATGATGAAAGGAAATAAAAGGATTTTATGGATAAGGGTCACAGTTAGAGGTCTAGATATGTGTCCATTTGATGGAAGGTGGAAGGGGAAGAGGAGTTGGAGGCAGAGCTGATCCTGCTAAACCCAGAAAAAAGGGCAGTTAAAGCAGTCAGGTAATTTCATATCACCCAAGTGATATGAAAAGTGTGGCAGGTTCACAGTCACAGTGCTGGCTTTGTCTCCCAGTGGTCAGAGGCACAGTGAGTAGCTGTTTCCTTCTCCTACCCCAGCCAAACACCAGCACCCTCTGAATTAGCAAAATCCCAAGCTGCCTCATTCCTGTGTGATGTTGCTTTGACACAAATGGGCTCAGGGGAAAAAAGCAAAACCAACTAACCAGTAAGGTGAAACAGTGTCACTAATAACTATAAATTATTAGCCATCAGCTGTTCTGAGCAATTCTGAATTAGATACCTATACCAGCTTCTGTTATTAAAATCATGTTGTAAATGCAGACTTGGATTTTGGAAGTTAAAAATGAGCAGGGATACAGGAGCAACTATGGCTGCAGAAGAAAATATAAGTAGTTTCATGACTACCTATGGTCTATGTTTTCAATAGTGTCTTTGGTAATAGGAAGGTTAAAAGAATCTCTGGAGTTGAAGCGAGTGCAGCAGAGCTTAGTGCCTCAAAACCTCACCTTTTCTGAAGGATATTGCAGATGCTGATGAAATGGTTGCACATAAATACGCTGCTTGTAGTGATGCTGGTTTGGATTCTGCCTTTTTTTCCTTTTGTATGTTCTCTGTATTCTTCACACATATATTTGTGGCTCTGTAGCCTATTGTATTAGTAGCTAGTTTTGCCAGTAATTTTCCATGGCCTTTCCCTAAGCAGAAAGACAAAACAAATTCCAGAGCTCCAAGCCCCAAGGGGTGTTGG
>JAYDZK010000113.1:133386386-133413667 GCA_034509185.1 Euphonia xanthogaster
ATGCACATTTCTTTATTAGAATTACTGAATAAAAAAAGAGTCTGACTTTCACAGAATTGCACAGTAAAATCTACTATAAACAACAAAGCAAGTTTTCTCAGTGCACTTGATGCCATTCAGTGATCTGTGTTCCCAGATTTATTTGCAGGGTGGTTCTTGGGCACACACACTGCCACGTGGATCGAGTGCTGTCTCGCAGGCTGTCAGCAGAAAGGGCTGATCATCTCTGCAGGGAGCTGGTGCCAAGCTGGGCCCTGCAGGGCTATTAATTCCAAACTCTTCCACCATCTGCTTTCAGGAAATGGAGAGGGGAGCGTCACTGACCTTCGGGGTGTTTTTGCCTTTGGCTATTAGACAATCTTCGATAGTTCTGAGCCCTGGCTCTGAGCTCTGCCTGCAGTCCCTTTCTCTCACTCCAGCTCCTACAGTGAGCCTCAAGGTGTCCAACCCAATAGAAACTTCTGAACACATTTTTTCTGAATATTGTAAAACTAGATGGAAGATTATGGAAATAGTAAATCAACGTTTTATATCCAGTGAATAAGGGTTCAAAAACAAACCAAGGAATGCATCCAGACATTTCTTTAAAAGTGTGAGCACATGTCCCAGCTGCAGAAGGACTCCTGCAGACTGCAGTGGTGTTACTTCCTTTGCAGTGGTGCCATGCCTTGCTCGTTGCTGTGCAGTGTAGGTCTGCACTAGCTATAAAATCCCAAGGAAGTATAAAATGGTGAGGAACCCTGCCTGCTTGTGCACAAACTCAGCAGCACTTTTTGCCCGTGTGTGGCACTGAGCTGGAGCAGTCATCCTGCTCGTTTTGTGTCCCCAGGAGTGGTGACAGTCTCTGCTATCTCCAGCATCTGATACTGCTGCATCAGAGTCTGGCTTCTGTAGTCTGGAGGTGGAAGACTGGAAGGGATAGCTAAAGCACTGGCAGAAGAAACAATGTGGGATAATGCTTAAACTGGATATTGGGAGCACTAGGAACTCCCAGGCTCTCACAGAACAGTAGTTCTGTGTGAGGATTTTTGAGCCCCCCCAAATCCTTACTAGAGGTCTGGTTTGCTTTGAGATATGGGTGGACAACCACTTCTGCTTTCTGCCTGAAATGCCCAGCCATGCAAAAGAATTGTGGTGAAAATAAAATAGCTGCATTACATAAACCTGAATGCCCTTCCAGCTGGGAGAGGAGGTGAAGCTTCATGTTACCAGTGTGGTGGTCTCAATGGCCATTTTTTATTGGACTTGATAAGACTGTCAGTATGGGGAATGAAGTGCATTTGGGACTCATGCACATCTGCACTGGCCTCTTGCACTTGAAGGATTTATTTTTGACTTATTTCATTGTGCTGGGAGTGCTTAAAGTGTCATTTGCAAAACTAATCCTTGAAATGGAGGAAGAATGCTCATTGCATTTGCAGAAATTGAGTGGGGACTAAAATCCTCGTTCAGCAAATATTGCAGATGTCACATTGTGCTAAAGAAATTGGCAAAAATGTTGAGTGGTTTTGGTCTAATTTTAAAACCACATAAAATTAGTGGTCAAAAGACATCCATAACCTTTGAATATTTTCAAAACAAGAGAATCTTTGAATTGACTGTGGTCAATTTGAATAACAAAATAGTTTTTAAAATAAATGCTATAAATAATGTTTTATGAACTTTTAAATTCTGTTTTGTTCTTTTAAATGAGTGCTTAAGAACAGAAACATTTGCATATTATTTTGGTAACATTTCCACTTGAAAAGCAGAAGAAAAGAAAAACAACTTGCATTTAAACTAAATTTTGATGAAAAGTTTAGAAATACCTAAACAAATAGGTTTTTTTCCATTCTTCATGGAAAAAAAAAAGATATTTTAGGGACATTGGTTTCAGTCTGTGACTTTTTTTCTGAAAAGCATATTTTTTTCATTCTCAAGTAATGAAAATTTGAGATTGATGGTTTAGGGAATTATTCTGTGGACCTATTTTTTTTTTTTTTTGTACTGATAGCTAAATGAGTTCCAAGCAATTAGTGCAAAATTTAAAGCCAAACACCTTTCTGAATGATTTATAACTTTTTTACCTTATATATTTATTTCCTTTTTTTTAAGTCAGAGTTTTATTACATCAGGTGATGTTCAGCTTCCAAATAATGAGTTTCCCACTGTAAAGCTTCTATTCATAATTGGAGACATATTATTAATAAAATACGTTGTGTCTGCTAGAGCCTGCCATTAAATTATGTGCTGGAAACAGTTCAATATTTATTGTACAATAGTATTAGGGAAGGGAAGTAATAATACAGCATCCTTTTGTCATAGCTGAGTAAGTTATTAGTCTTAGACTAAATGCCTTTGTGTAAAACAACAGTTTAGTGTTGAGTTTTTCTGTGGTCTTTTGCCAGAAGCATTATGAACAGCAAAGTTGCTGCATCAGTCCTTTTACTAGTCTGCTCTGGAAGAAAATGTGTTTCATCACACAGTTGCAAGTCTGGCATGAAAATATTATTAAAAGGAAGAGTCTTTAAGTCTTCTTTGACCAGTTTTGTCCTCAGATGGGTGCAAATGTGTGTAAATAAAATTATTGCAGCATCTTACTAGCTTCTGATTCTCCTGCCTGCTCCCAGAGGCAGAACTGCAGGGGCTGAGGCATCTGCTGCTGCTCTGCAGAAGGACAGAGCTTATCATTATATTGCCATTCAATCTCTCCCTTGTGTGATTCTTGTCCCTCTCCTTCTTTCCATATTCCTTCAGTAAATATTAATGTGTTGTCTTGTTTGAATTTTAAGACTGATCTTTCTCCCCTAAGACCAATTTTATGTAATTATTTATGCTGTTACCTATTTCTGAAAGATTTTCTTAAAAGCTATAAACTCAGTTTGGAGATATAAAACAAATCACTTTTCTTTCCTTGGCAGCAAAGATGAAGGAAAGCTAGAAATGTTTGTGATAAACATTCAAACTTATTTAGGATTCAGACAGCAATTCCTGTCTGTTTAGACAAATATTTGTTCCTCCTGTGAAGGTGGCTCCCAGTGCAATGTGATAGACTGGGTACTCATGCCAGTCTCTCTTTATCAGTGATTTAAAAAGCAACAAAAGTTAATATTTTGGACTAGATAATCTTGCAAGTAAGGCAGAATCTAGAAAACATATGGAAACTTTCACTGTTGTGGTACCCTCCTCATAAACAATTTCAGAGTTGGGGATTGTCACTTCTCTCCTTTCATCCCTCAACACAGGCAAAAGACTTCCACCCCACAAATCTCCTTGTGGTTCACTGAGAAGCCAGATAGTGCAGTAGCAGCAGCACTCATGCCTTGTTTTAGGTATTAGTTTCTTCCTTCCCTACTGAACATTGCCACAGAGCAAAGTAGGGGTCCTCTTCCCAGCTTCTCTTCTACTCTTCTTTCTCCCTCTTCTCAGGTCTTAAGGTTGCAGAGCACTCAAGCTGTGCGTGAAAAATCTACTGATGTTTTATTATTTATCTTATTTCAGCTCTTTCTGAGTTGTCTGGAAGGGAATAATGTAAGAAGAACACTTGCGTGCTTAGTTTGCTGCTGATTCAGAGTAGATGCAGCCCTGCTGTAATTCCCTGTAACCAGGGAATCTCAGACATAGCCTTCTCTCAATAGGCACATGTCTACTTATGCCTAGAAAAATGAATGAACCCTAGAACAGATTATTCCATAATCATATTAAATATTTATGTTTTCTTTTGTTTCCATAGTACCTTTCATGTTAAAATAGGTTTTAATTACATTAGCTGTGTTTCTGGGTTTGAGTTTGTTTTGGTGTAGGTTTTTTTCTTTTTCCTATGTTGAACTAAAAATCTCTAAGCTGTTCTTAGTACAGCACTATTTTCTGAGTGAAGAAATAAATACCACTTGACAGTTGACAACTGCTTTTAAACAGAAGAAGCCAATACTGCAGTAACACGTGATGGCAGAGTGACTGACACAGCGTGCCTGACACTGCTCCAGCTGCTGTGGTTCTCCCTGTCAGTGATGGCTGGGGTCTAGCAACAGCAACATGAGTGTGAAACCCTTGTATTCAGGAGGCTCATCTATCTTCTGCCTTTGTGCTGTTTAAGTGGTTGCTAGGGAAGACAAAGAAAGGCCGGTTTGGAAAGGAAGAGGGTTAGGGACAAACTGGTCCATTCTGCATGTGAATAGTGCTACACTGCAGCAACAACAGCACTAAAGGGAGATTTGTTTATTTTTAGCTATGTTACATTGGTTTCCCCTTTGTTTGTTATCTAGAATGTAAGCTGCAGGCTTCTGTGTCCACACGAGCCCCTGGAATGCATGTAGGAAGAAAATGTACATTGGAGCAGAGCTAGAGTTGTTTATAGAAAGAGGCTTTTAGAGGTTTCTTTAGCCTAGAGAAACTTATCTCCATGCACTGATTACATATTTGCTTGAATCTTTTTATTATTAGACCTAATAGGATCATCCCTGTTTGGGATGATGACAGGCTTCACCTTAGTAACTCCTTCCCATTCATATTGCTGCTGTGAGAAGTTTTCTGTTGTACTGTGGAGTAAATCTAGTATATCAAGTGCATTTGAAAGTCAGTGAGAAACAGATTTTTTGTTTTGTCCATCTGTTGTGCTTCTCAAACCTGTAACTACCTGGGAAGAATATGGAAAGTAAAAATTATAGGTCCCATAAGTCCTGGATAAACTATTAGCAAAATATTGCTGCATGGGAAGCATACATGGATATTTCTGAGATCACTACACTGTGGCTATTTCTCATCAGGGCAAGTTCCTTTTCTTCTCAAGAGTCCAATACAAGAAAAGAATATATGCAAACTTGAGATGAGTGGTGGATAGAAATCTACTTCAAATACATTTGCAACTAGATCTCCTATTTGTTTGAACTAGTTGGATTCCTTTGATTCACAAGACAAGGTGCCAAGCAATCCTTTTCTCTGGAAGCCAGCTGCTGAAGCTTCATTGCTGGATTTGGGTCTCTTTTCTTACCCCCCCCACTTCTTGTCACTGCTTCTTTATGTTGGCATAGGACACTTTGTCGGGCTTTTATCCATGAATTCTCAGATTTGGATAAAGTCTAACAGCTTTCTATCCATTTGTAATTAAACTGTTCCTATGCACTGTGTTACATGGTAGGCAGTGACAGAAGGCTGTAACCAGCAAGAATATGTTTTTTTTTTTCCCTTGGGAAGACCCTTGGAACACAAAATGCTTGTAAGAGACACATGGCAACCAGCTCAGCACAGCATTTCAGTTCTTTGGGATGTATTGGCTGGGCAAGTCAATGACCTCCACCTGAAATGGGGGCTTTTGTAGGAGCAACAATGCTGCATGAGCACAATTAAATGCCTGAAATCACCAGTGTCAGAGAAACCAGAGAGGAGGGCAGCAGCTGACATTGGTTTCATGTACCTCAATCTGACATATGATTCACGTAGCACAGACATATGCTCTGCATATAGATCCCAGGACACAAGGGTCTACACCCACTGTTCGAGGGTGAAATATCCAAATACAGCCTGCATTTCTAGAGCATTGCTCTTAACCATTGCCTGGGCCACATGGAAGTAGTCAGAACAGCTACAGCCTTTTAACTAAAACCTCAGAAAGAAGGTCTATATGTGTGTTTCTAAATTTATATGTTTGTTTCTAAACTAATATGTATATTTTTTTCTTTCTTAATATGGTCTAAAAGGAGATCAAAAATCTGCCATGCTGCATGCAAATAAAGAGATACTTATGTTGATGCTAAGCCACACAAGTGCCATGCTGACACAGACCTATGATTTCCAAGTTGAACTTTCTGAACAATGACAAGTTCATTTTGCCATTTGTTTCTGCTCTGTGCTGGAATAGATCCAAACCCCTCATATCAACATCACAAATGAAATTGTGTCAAAGTGTCTGTTTTCAGATTAGAAAGACTCTTCTATTTTTTTAATTTGGCATCTCCATTTTGGAAGTAACAAAAAATGGACTAAAAGTGGCAAAAATGTGCCATACAGAAACCTTTCCATTGGAATTGGTACATCCCTGTGAAACATTGTACCCTGATGGAACAGCATAATTCTGTGGGGTGGGGAAAAAAAAAAACCGGCAAAAACCACCCAAAACATTTTGTCAAGTTTTGACAAGATCTAGTCTCTTTTCAGAGAAGTCTCAGAGTGAACAGATTAATTCAAACTATTTGGTTCCCTCTTTTTTCTCTGAAGAGAAAGAAGAAGAAAAGAACAATTTTTCATTAAAAATATGTTTTTTTAAATATACTGCAGCCCCGACCTTCTGACACAAGCATACATCTAGCACTGTCTGCTAAGTGATATAAAAAATTCCTGACCTGGAACCAAATGTCTCATTGAAAACTAACATGAACAAAAGTGTCATTCAGACTTAGAAGCGTTAGCTAAAAATGCTAAATGCTTCTCTATGTTCTCCTTATAATTTGCCTTTCTCTAATTTGTCAATAGATTCTAGCAAAGTCTGTGTCCTCCTGCTCCTCAAACTACAGACCTGTGTATGAAAGTGCAATTTGACAACATTGTGCTTAGTCCAAATGCATGGTAAAAAGGGATACACAACACTTGGGACAAGTGTTAGTGCTTGGTGATGTTTTTGAGGATCAGATGCATTGGCATGTGCAGTCTGTTGCACATATCAGTCAAAATTCTGTCCCTGCAAACTACTTCTGTACTCCCAGGAGCACTGTGTGGCGCACATAGGTCCAACAGGTTAGAGCTTGTCTGCTAAAAGTTACACTGTTGCATTAATAATATTGCAGTGACGTATTTCACACTGCTTGTTTGAAAGCACCATGTGATACATGAAGGAAAAATTTTATTGAGTATCTTGATCAGCATATCTAAGAGCTGATCTCAAAATCTCTCATGAGAGCCCACCTGGCGTACTGCACCCAGCTCTGGGACACCCAGCACCAGGTGGGTTCCAACTCTCCATGGCAGGGAGATTGAAGCTTGATGATCTATGAGGTTTCTTCCTGTTGTTATCTTATTAGAAAACCTCCATACCTTCTCAGTGATGTCTCATGGGCAGCTCCTCACTGCACAGCCAACAAACCCCAGCAGCTCTTCTTGTCTACCTAACCCACTCTTTCATAGCACTCATCCTTATTGGCCCTTCCTGTGGCCTGTTAAGGGCAGGCCTGTTCCTAATCCTTGGTAATTAGTACAGCTGCAATTCCCCAGGGGTGAGATTGCCTTCTGCACTATCTCTATTCTCTTACATTCCATCCCCCCAGACCTTCCAACCCAAACCAGCCCATTCTATATCTTGCCTATGATCTTGTCAAAAGTCTCTCTCCAACTTTATTGCAGGCTCATTTCAGGAACTGGAAGTCTGCGATTTTCAGGTGCTTCCTGAAGGCTTCCCTTTGCTGGGCTGAACAATTCCAGCTCTCTCAGCCGTTCTTCATAGAAAGGTGCTCCATCCCTCATCATCTTGAAGGCCTCTTCCAGACTCTCTCCAACAGGTCAATGTGCTCCCCGTGCTGGTGATTCCACAGCGTTTTACACTCTATGGAACACCCTGGGTGTGAAACCAAAATTTATCTTGGCATTCAGGGCTAAACCCGACCCAGACATCGGGCACATTCACAGGTGATGTTACACGACTCTGGGGCACAGGCGGACCCACACGCTGTGCCCTTGGGCTGATCCTGCCCGCAGTGCCCGTGCTGGGATGGCTCCGTGCCCGCCGGCCGCGCCCCGGGGCCTCCGTTCTCCGCCGGGACCGGGACCAGGACCAGGACCGGGGGCTGCGGCTGCCCTGACTGACAAGGGCTGTGAGGGGACGGGGGCAGGGCAGGGGCAGGGAAGGGACAGGGGCAGGGCCAGGGCCAGGGAAGGGGCAGGGAAGGGGCAGGGAAGGGAAGGGACAGGGGCAGTGAGGGGGCAGGGAAGGGACAGGGGCAGGGCAGGGAAGGGACAGGAGCAGTGAGGGCACAGGGGCAGGGAAGGGACAGGGGCAGGGCAGGGGTGGCACCGTTGCTCCCCGCGGCCCGGCCCGGCCCGGCCCGTCCCTTCCCGGCAGCGAACGGAGCTGCGAGCCCGGCGGTGTCCGTGCTCCAGGGGCGATCACAGAGCCGCTCTGGGTCCCCCTGCCGTGCCCGCCCGGCTGCACAGAAAGCTCCATGGGCCGCACGCAGCTGTGCTTCAACACCCCCGCCCCACCATCCGCGGGGATGCGGTGGCTGCGCCAGTGGCTGTCCCACTCTCCCACCGCAGCGGGCGGTGGAATCCTGCAGAGGTGGGATCCTTGCACAAGGTTATGGGACCCTTTGCAGTAAACCAGCACGTGAGATAAATAGCTCCTCTAGGCAGCAGTGTGACTTGTCCCATAGGTGCTTCCCGGCCCGCAGGCTGAGCCGAGCCCAGCCCTCGCTGCTGTCTTTGGCTTTGGGCTCTAAAGGATGCTCCGCTCTGCCCCAGCTCCGAGTGGCTCTTGCGGCGCCACGGAGGGCATAGCAGGGCGGACAAGAGACTGACTTCGTGACTTTTTACGTCTTTGGGTGTAACTGGACTGTCTACAAATTTACATAAGGGAAGGTGCGGGGCAAAAAACTGCTTTGAAACTGTAAAAAAGAGTTTGTGTTTTTGAATATGTAGCATGGATATCCCAAAGGAATGTTTAATTATCATTGGTCTCTTGAAAAATAATATTTCCATAGGTTGCAAATTATTTAGGATATTTGTAATTTTGTAAAAATTTTACATATTTGCTCTTGTTAGAGAGCAAATATGTTTATTTACTGAAGCTATTCTGAATATAGAAGGTAATTCACTTTTTATGAAAGTTGAAGCAGACTATTACATGTGCCCAGAGAGGTGGTAGATGTCCCATCCCTGGCAGCATTCAAGGACTCTGAGCAGCCTGATGTGGTTGAAGATGTCCTGCTCATTACAGGGATATTGACAAGATGAGAATTAAAGGTCCCTTGCAACCCAGACCACACTCCTAGCTTGCATGGAAAACTGTCTGTACCTGCGGTGTACTTTGAGAGCCCAATGAAAGATGAATATCCTGGAAGGACTATCAGAAGCTTTTACTTTGGACTTGCGGAGGACAGCTCCTCCTATGAAGCTGCAATATTGTTAATAAACCTCACAGGGCAACAGCAGTTACGTTTTCATCCACACAAGTCCGCATGGTGTGATATCCCAGCCCTCACATCTCTGCTCTCTGAAGAGTCTGTTTCAGTAACCACGACCCAGGATGTATTTGCTCATCCCTTCTTGGACAGGAAGTAAAATGTTAGGAATGCAAAAATGTTTCTCTTTCTCCTCCTGAGCCACTGCTTTTCCCCTTCCTCCCTCTGAATCGCCACTTTGTGTCACAGATATCTTATAAAGCTTTTCTCCTCTCTGAAAATGCAATGTTTGCACCAAAAAAAAGCTGTAAGGGTGGGTGAGCCAGGCCCATCTTTGTAGCTTCTGTTTCACAGACCTCTCTGGAGATCTTTGGATGTATCTAAAATTACTTGAAAGTAACTTAGAGGAGATGTGAATTAACATGATTTTAAAATTCCTCCTTAAAAGTGGTAAATAAGATCTAACGAAACAGGTTTTTATGTGTCTTAAACCCACCAGTGTGTACTGGGTGTCAGTTGGGGTTGTGGGGTGGCCTCTCAGAGGACCCACTGCAAGGCACAGCTGAGCCCATCAGCCAATGTGGGTAAAATATTTAAGAAAGGGGGGAAAAAATGGAGGACGTGGAAGAATCAGGAGTGAAGTTGAGCCTAGGAAGGAAGAGGGTTGGTGAGGGTGGTTTTGGTTTTGTTTTTATTTGTCACCATCCAACTTTGTTATTAATTTGTAATAAAATTAAATTAATTTTCTCAGGTCGATTCTGTTTTGCCTATGATGGTAGTTGGTGAGTGATCTCCCCGTTCTTATCTTGACCCATGAACATTTCTTATTTTCTCCTTCTGTCTTGCTGAAGAGGAGGAGTGAGAGCAATTGGTCAGCACTTGACAGACAATCTAGGTCCACCACACACAAACATCAGGTGCTGCTAAAGACACCAGATTTTAAAACAAAAAATTTGGAGTAGATCTCTGATTTAAAAGTCAGACAGAAACGCATGTCTAGCAACACTTTTTGTACTCAACAGACCAAACTCAGCACTAATATTTTAACCCTTGTTTGCTAAGCAAGCACTGAACCATTTTAGTTTTTCAGAATGAAGAAAAAGCCTCAAAACCTCTGTTTTTCTTAGTGCTTATTAGGTTTATTTTGATAGTTCATATAGAAGGTTTCTAAGCTTTAGAAACCTTTTTGTGACTTTGTCTCGTTGGTTGTAAGTAAGCTCCAATGTTTCATGGTTCATTGTTTAACTTGCCTCAAGAACTGATAAATACATCACTAAAACCTGGCACCATGTCCAATGAAAACACAACTTGTTACGCCAGTGCATGAGAGATGATCTGCATATCAAGCAATGAAACTCACAGTCACTTTGGACAAACAATTCCCATGCCATTGGTTTGATTTGATCTAAGATATATAATGAGACAGAGACTCTATTGTCTTTTATACCTCCAGCTTTACATGAAGAAAAATTGTGAGAAATTTCTGTTACTAGTATTGTGTTGGTTTTTTTTCTTCCTCCTAGCTATAGTGTGCAGAAATATTTTGCCTTACAATCCTTGCAGGAACCTAAACAATAATTTGTAACTGGGATTAAACAAAATAAGTATCTGCTCTAGTTACTTAACTGAACATTTAGAAGAAATTATGCTGTTCAGAAAACTGCATGTAACATCAAAACCAGGATTTATTTCCCAAATCCTATTATACTCAGGGTGTCAAACTGGAAAAAGATCATCCATTGTCCTCTATTTGATTTTTGATTTTTGTTTTCCTGCATATTCTTTCTATACAATCAATAGAGGTATTAGGAGAACTGGCATATATGCACATCAGGATATAGATGCACAGAGCATACATGTGCCCAGTAGCTCTAGACTGCTAATTTTATTAGAGGAGTTCCTGCTTTGTTTTATTATGGATGTTTTCCTTTCCTGTCTAGCTTCCTCTTCCCTTGAAGTTTTTACTCAATGTTTTATTCTGGTAAATGAAAATTTGTGGTATATCTTAGACTTAAAATGAAGAAGAATATGAACAATATCATTAGCTATTTCTTCAGATACAGATGTTTGATCTTCTCACAGTGCCTAATTTCAATTTTGTTGCCATTTGAAGTCGGTTCTGCCTTATGAGCATTTCTAACAAAAACAGCCTAATCCCCAATGCACAGCTTCTGCTCAAATGAACTCTCTGCCTGAATTCAGAGAACTGCACAGTGTTTGGCACATGGGGTTGTATTCATTCACATCACATTTTGCTGACAAATTTTCCCTTGACTCCTCTCTCATCAGTAGAGAGATTAAATAACCCTCAAACAGTTAAAGTCAAGCTAATCAGTAGGCAAGTGCTGTGACTATCTCTTCATGTGTAACTATGACATTTAGGGATGTAGTTTGCTGATGGATTTGTCAGTGTTATGTTTACTGTGGGACACGATGACCTTAAAGGTCTTTTCCAAACTAAGTGATTCTATGATTTTCTTTTCCAACATTTGAACAAATTCACAGAGACTGAAATATACACTGATGTGCTTCCTGGAATATAAAAAACCCCATACATGACAGTAATTAAAACTAGTTATGTTATCTCCACCAATACATTAGCTTTTACCCTTTTATGATGCTGAGATGATGAAGGAAAGAAAATTAATAACAGCCTGACCCAAATTTTTCCAACATTCCTAAGTGAAACAAATTTTTAACCTGAACTTTTTTCTAAACAGAAGATTTTTTTTCCCTAAATGACTTAAACTTGTGTCTAATCCTCTAACAACCTTATGAATAAATTTATGATAAAAACCTATTTAAGGCTAATTATTTTGATATTATTGCTATTAAGCCAATGGCACAATTCTTAGCAAAATATCTTCGTTCACATACCATCACTTAAGAGCATGAAAACAATATGAAAATGTTGTGAAATGTGTTGCAGGGAATAGGTGTCTGTTGTGTTGTTATACTCTGTGGTACCTTTTACACCCAAGCCCCTTTAATGCTACCTTGAAATTAATCAGGAGAGTCTGTGCTGCAGCAGCAGCATTCTTAAAAGGATACCCAGCCTAGAAGATGCCCACTGAGACCCTTCTGCATGTGCTGACCCACATTTCAGGGGGCTGTTCCTCCCCCAGGCCTCCTGTGCAAGAGCCTCTGAGCATGCATGCCCTTCTGCAGCCCTTCTCCTGTGGCTGTAACCTCTAACTTGTGCCCTGGTTTGGGAGGAGTGAGAGGGAGCCCTGACCCTGCAGGTATGCAGCCCTGCCTAACAGGGCTCGTCATCCTCAGCCTTTTGCAGGGAGGGTGAGCCTGTTTCTCTTGAGCCTTTTCATGGTCATGTAGTCCTTGGTGGCTGCTTTGGCTGCAGGGCTCCTGCTTGGTCAGAAGTGGCCGGTGCCGGTATCACTGCAGAACTCCACCGAGCACTGCTGGCGATGCCCTTTTCTCCTGAGACTGCTATCAATAGGCAGAAGAGCACAGGCAAAACCTCCCAAGATAAACTTGCCCCTTCCCAGCAGATGGAGGCAGCTGTCATGCCTGATCTGGCAAGATGCTGATTTATGTTTGTAAGAGAGGGCGGTGTGCCCTGCTGGTGTCAGTGACCTCTGTTATGGTCTGCAATACAAGAGCACAATGGAATGCAGGGACTGAGCAAGTTAAGCTGTCTGGATGTGCTTTGACAGACCTGAAGTGATTTGTGCAGGGCTGTTGCACATCTTACAGCTTCTTGGTGGCAGCAGCCTGAAGGGTCCTCTTTTCTTGTTTTCCTTGGGCTGTTCTGAGCAGGTCCCAGGGGCCACTACAAACGTTAGAAACTGGTAGAAATGTTAGGCTGGTGAAAAATTAGATCTCAGTGACACCCAGGGAGATAGACCAACAAGGCTGACCACAATGCAAAACTGATGGGCTCTCTGCTTCTGAGGTCTTCCTGACATATGCTGGAGCTTTATACTGTTGTACTTCCATCAGCAACTAAGCATGATTCATGCAAACTTGTCTGCAATAACAAATCCCTGATAATAGATTCTGTGCACCCCTCAGAATTCCTGCCCTTTAGAGATGAATGAGTTATTTCAATTTACAGTGGTTGCAATGTTTTTCTTATTTATTCCTCTTTTAACCTGTTTTTTTTGTTTTGTTTTACTTTTTGCTTACTTGTTTTAAAAGGATGGTGATGTAGCTCTATACTTCTTTCCTCCTGTCCCACTCTGCCTCCAAAAAATCAAAAGATGAATGAATCTGAAGCTACTAACTCGCTTAATATTAACATAATTAAATTCTCAGTGTGACTGTAATTTTAAGATGAAGCTAAATGTTCAGACAAGTATTTGTAGAAAGATTTTCTATTGCTGAATCATTGATTCAAGTTTTATTTCTTTGCATTGTGCTGTTAAAATTATAGGTCTGACCTCTTAATATCTTCCATCTTCCAGATCTTTTACCTGGGGACTTAGTGGTTCCCTTGTTGGGTTCATCTGGGCATCTTTAAGCTGATTTGTTTCTTCTCAGCAGAAGTGCCTCAGGCAGTGCTAGTGTCTTGCTCATTCCTGTTGGCTCTTTACCTTTTCAGTTTTCTTTTTAGTGTCTTGAACAGGACTATTTGAATTAAGTAATATCAAGTCAGAAAGTGGAAAACTGTGATGAAAGAAAAAGGAATTTGGTCTAAATGGTCTAACACTATTTTGTCAAGTAGCCAAAGTCTGAGGCAGATGCACGTCTCCTTTAAGACAGATAGTGTTGAAGGAAGAGAGGACCTTTTTTTTTTTTTGCATGCAAGACATTTTCTGTGTGCCCTGTTTTTTTCTCAAACTTCAGGATGATCTTTTAAAGACTAATTCTATCACTTCCTATGAATTTGCATCTCTTTGCAAGATCTAAGGAGCTGACACTTTTCAAATGGTCAAGAGTGTAATATGAGCCCAGAGATGCCTGCATTTGGCATATTTTGGGATGCATTGTCCCTGCAGCAAAATGGAACCTGTCCTAGGGTTTGAGGTCCTATTTTAGCAAACTGCCCTTCCTTACATGTGAGTAGAACTTTTTAACTGTTTATCCAGAAGTGCTTGGTTTGTTTTCAAATCAGTTTTTAAAATTCATGTCTGTAAATTCATGTAAATTAATTTCTTTCTTTTGGGTAGGACAGTAACAAGGTATGGCAGGGAACTGACAGAGTTTGTTGGGCTCAGCAGTACAGATTTTAGCCTTTTTTGGCAAACTTGACACCATATCTTATGGCCATTTCTAGATTGAGTGGTGTCTGTCTTCCACTTCTGAACACTTCCCTGTCTCAAATGAGGACCCTTCTCACCCACATGTCTTTGTCTCCTTCTCAAATAACCAAGATCTGGGTGAGGTCACTGGTCAGACTCCAACCAGCATACTCTGTGAAGCTTCCAAGCTCTCCTTGGCTCACCTACTTAAGTATAATGGGAGGTTGCATGTTATGTTAGGCTTCAAAATAAAACAGATCCACCTTTCTTAGTGGTTGCAGAAGGGAAAGGTGGGGATGGAACCTGACAGTTCACAAAAGATGTTGTAGTATGTTAACGGCGTGCCATGTATCTCTTGGGAAATAAGCAATTTGGACAGCATATAGAGGCTCAAGGGAAAGCACTGCACTGTATCCTGGAACAGGCAAATCATGTTCCATGGTGACAGAAAAGGCTCTTTCAAACACAAAATGTAAGCCTTTGGTCACTCTTCCGCTGTGTAAGTTGAGCTGTGGTAGTTTGTTAGCCAGCAGACAGGTCTGCCCTAGGTTTCTGCTTGAACACTGCAGATGACTCCAGAATGCACAATTACCAGTGCTCTAACTGATTTTTAGCATGCAACTCAAAGTTAACACATTTATTTCAAATTATGCTTCCCCAAGGCAGCTTTGTGTTCAAAATACATTAATTCATTTCTGTAATTCTTCATGCTTACTTTGAATAAGGAATATCCTAGCACTGTTGCCCTATATATGTAATTTGAAAAATTACATGTGGTTACATATGGAAGTATTATAACAAATAAAGTGAAATTAATTGTTTCAGTTTTTGTTGGCGGTGTTTGTTTGTTTTTCCTATTTTAAGTACAACAACAATTTAACAAAGACACAAACCTGAACTCTAGCTGCACAGCCATTTTCAGCTGTCTGTACTTATGTGGAAAACTTCCAAGTAGTTTTTCACATTTGCTTTAGCATGTGCCTACCAATGGGAATGGATGGTTGCTGTATATAGCAAAATGTTGGCATTAGTTAGGGGTTTTTTGTTTAATCAGCTTTTTTCCAGAAACAGGCAGAGCAGGGAGGCAAAGCTGCTCAGAAGTGTGGCATGACCTACACAGAAGGAGAAAGTTTGCAGGAACTGGTTAGAGTATATGTATATATACACACACACAATGGTCTGTACAGCATCCATTACATTTAGCAGTCTGTGGGTTTGAAATTGTTGCCCAGAGACATGCAGATTCTTTCAGGGTTCCTTGGCAGAGTAAGGATTGGCTGCAGGGTTGTAGTTATAATTAGAGTCTTATTATTGCATTAAAATTTTAATAATCAACATAGGTTATTCTTATCTACTATTTCTAGCAGTTAGTGCAGCTTAGCTACTCTTAGCATAGCTTGCAGAGTATCCTTAGCAATTATCATAGCAATTATCATAGCTTTCCATTGAACAGAATTTATAGTAATTAGTGTAGCTTTCTTGCTTTCTAGGCCTTTTCATTACGTGGACTTACTACAGTTTGGGTCCAACTCAATGATCTGTGTGTGATACAATTACCACAGTCTAGGCTCAGACTTTACCTAAACCAACAGGAGTCACTATGTCTCAGAGGAAGCAGGCAATAGCAGAGATGCTCCAGACCCCCAAGGGTCATGGGTTTTCCTGTCCAGCAGCAGTTCCAGTCTGTATCCCACTTAGGACTTGCAGCTGCTGGATTTTATGGGCAATATTTCACATGCTGGTAGCCCACCCTATTCCCTAATGAGTGTCTCCACAACCTAGTGACAGTGCCTGGTGGGCAGATGATCTTCTTGTACGGCTGACAGGAAGGTCATCTCTTCCAGGGTCATCACATCCTGGTGAGAGCCACAATGCTGAAAAGGGGAAGAGAGAGGGGGTTGGGGTGTGATCAGCATGCTGACATACTGTGGTGTTTGTCTTAGAAAATGGTGTTGTTTCTGCTAAACATATTCCCAAGCCCAGGAATGGGGTACCAGACACAGGAACAGGAATTCACGGAGACTGAAGTAAATTGCCACAGGTTCCTGGAGGGACAAAAAAGCATAAGTAGGATGAAAAAAGGATTAAGCACAGTAGTCCAGATATAATCTCTTTGATCTATTTAGCAAGTTCTTAAGCTACCTGTGTTCAGCAGGATAAATACAGAGGAATAGTATGTTTGCCATTTTCCTTATGTTCTCTCTGTAAATTCCAGTTTTTGGCTACTCTTGGGAATAGGATCGATGAAGAGAAAACGAGTTTCTTGGGCTGATGCCACAAGTCCTGTACTGTCACAGTTATGCTGGATATTTAATGGAAAGTGAGAGAATATTTAAACAAAACAAAAACAAACAAACAAACTTCCCCTTCTTCTGCTATTGCAAACATACCTGCTTAGCTGAGCTGTGCCTGGCTGCCTTTCTCAGGCTGTGCATGCAACTAGGATGGTCCATGTAATATTGATAAGCCTGTGCATTGATTGAGGTGTGGAACTCGGGATTGCTGCTTGGTCTCTTTGACACCATGGTTTACAGTGACTTCCTGGTGGATAAGACAGGAATCTGCTGCTGGAGTTCTGACTGCTCATCTGCACACGCTTGCTCAAAGACAGAAATGTAGTAGCTAATACCTAATTGCTGTCGGATGAGTAGAATAACAAACTGCCAATAACAGTGCTACTCAACATTAATGCTTGGAAATTCCAATTCTGTTGAAGAAGTCAATGTATTTAAACATTTTGCAAGTGAACTGTGTAAAGTGCATATGCCCCTTTCTCTCACAGTCAGTAAGGTGTATAACTGTGCTGTTATGAAACTTGCATGAAAATCAGGATTCTTGGTATTCAGGAACTGTGGGTGTATGTGGAGTATCCAAGAGCTTTTACTGTACTTGCTTTGTGTTTAATTTGCAATGAAACAAGGCATAGATCTTTTAGAATGATTTGATATCATTTCAAGGAGACTTGCAGTAGCTGTCTGTAATATCTTTTACATCAGGATTGATAATTTTATGCGATTACATAATGCTATAGGTTACTTTTGGTCAGCATCATTTCCTAAACATTTTATATCCTTTATATGCTATCCTAAAATTATATCTTGCAGAGAAAGTAGCAAACATTAAAGCAGGTGTAATGTGCTCTTGTAAGTGTTTGAAATTACCAGTGCTCACCTTGCGCCAGATATCATGGGAATTGAAGAAATTGCTTTTCTAAAGTGGCTAAGGCCAGTTAGCCTCTGATTTAATGGGGAGAGAGGGAAAAGTGCTGGTTCTGAAAGGTGTACTAAGATGTAAAATAGCACAGTGTGCTTCTGAAGGATTGTTTTCCTGGTATATTTTTGCTCTTCTTTTGAGGCACTGGAAATATTGCTGTTTTAAACTGATATATCCTCTGATTTACAATTTTTTTCTTGGTTTTAACTGGATCTTTTTCAAAATTACAGAAATATGCTGGGTCTGAAGAGTTATTTCAAAAATACCATTATTTCTAAAACAGAACTGCCAAAGGTGTTGGTTGTACAACTACAGAAGAGAGCCAAGAGAAAAGTGAGATGGGTCTTGTTCTTTTGATTTCCAGTGGGGCATTTTCCTTGCTGTGTCAGAGAGTGTCTAACCCAAGCAGTTCCCTGGGTCAGGCCACTTAAAATCAACTTTGCTCAACAGAGCTGAATGTCAGCAGGTTTTGGATCAGCTCCTGGGGAAGACAAAAGCTCAGAAGTACTTAGGTGTTCAGTGTTGTTTTCTTTAGTGCTTTAAAGTCTGTATGCATATTATATGTAATGATATCTTTGTAGTATTTAGCTTCGTTTATAAATCTGAATAAGTTATGTATTACTTTTGTTCATACACATTCAGATTACTAGAGTAAAAGAAGCTTTCAACAAAAATATTCATTCTCTGTTCTTACTAATGTGGTGAAAATTTACATTTGTAGAAATTTTGCAGTGGTAAGCTATGAAAATTTTCATTACTGTCTTCCATGTTTGTCTTTATTTTAAGTACATTTAATTAATGAATTAACTGCAAAAAGAAAAGATGAAAAGCTAGAATCAGATAAAACTGTATCTTTTTTCCCCATATTTTGCCTAATTTATAGTGAGGGAAAGATTACTTTGAGTGCAGGAATCCTTATGTTAGTGTCCCACAAACAAAATGTTGCAAAATTCTGCTGTGTTTTGTCTGCATATCTTGTTTCTGTACAAAGAGAATTTCAAAGGCTTCTGTAAAACAGAGGTAAGTTTTTATACTAATCCCAAACCTCTGCATTTGTCATGAAAAAAATCTTAACAAGTCTCTCAAAGTGGTCACAGTGCACTTTAAACATGAAATGTTAAGACTCAGTGTCTATGCAGACAGGCTGTGCAGAAGCAGCACAGCAAATGAGTGAACTTGAAGACTGAACTGCGAGGTAATGCAAGCGCTGTGCTGAAAGAGAAGACCCAACTCATGTACAGTGGTTGGTTTTCCTGTGTCCTCCATCATCCTGGCTCAACTCTGTCATCCAATACCACGTGAAGGACTTAGCTCCCCACTCTGTGTCCACTTATTTCTTTGTTTCTCTGCACCATAGCTATGAAGTGCTTAAATAACACATTATGAGAAAAACTGTCCAAAGCCTGAGCCCCACCTAGGAATGGAAAAATAGACTGTGTGAACTCAACTGCCAGCCAAGCAGAAGGTGAAACAAAGCAGATGAAACAGGTATTTAGGAGCTGGACATCTATTCTATTGTTCTGGATTTATCCTTCTGGACAAGGCTGACTTTAGCAAACACCTCACTGTGTGAAACAAGCACAGAACATCACCAGAAGGGAAACTACAGGCTGGAGACAAGGATAAATTCCCAGCTGTATTAGGAGAGTGAGCACAATCTATTTTGTCATTAAAACTTTTAATGAGAAATTAATTAATTCTTATTCCATGTGCTTGCTGATATACAAAGCTCCCCAAAGATCAGGATCTAAATCAGACACATTTTCTGAAGCCACATCTGCTTCATGGTTGCCAGAATGTGCTGCAGGACTGGCTGCCTGCTGCTAGTGCCTCACAACTCTTTTTATAGCCAGCATAGCCTTGAGATGGTGAGGAACACGTTAGTGTGAGACAGTCTGTGAGAGGAGACAGAGAAATATGCAAACTGATCTGCGTGTCTGTGCTCTGCTCAGGCTGAAGAAGTGCCTCGGCAAACAAAACGTGGTATGAACTTCCAGCTCTGTGCAAGACAGATTGTAGTAAAGTTGTTTTCTGAAGGAGCTATAACTAAGAGTTATCCGAGTGTCTGGAAAGAGGGGGTAGGAAGGAAAGAAACATCTTGTGATCCTGAAAAATTTGAAGTTGAGACAAGAGGGGAGGAGTGCTCGGCTGCTTTATTTCTTGGCATATCCACAGATTTCTTTTCCATAATCTCTGTTAATTGAGGATGTCTCTGTCATCATCAGTGGCTTAAGAGATGGCTTGTAAAGCAGCACATTCCCTGTCCTGAGCTCTGTGTTAATGCAGTCTTCAAGAGAAATCTTCGCAAACTCCACATCCCAACAGCACAGGCCTGTGATGTTGAAAAAAGCCTTGCCATCCTGTCTATTGAGTGTCTCTCATATCATGAAGTCACCACAGAAAAATATTGCCTCTATGTTAAAAACCTGGCTGAGCAGAGGTGGTCGTGGCCAGGTCCTGTTTGTTCACCAGCCTCATGAGGAGCAGCTGGGGAAACTGAGCTTGTTTGTCCTGGAGAAAGGGAGGGGCAGGAGAGACCTTACCCTTCTCTACAACTGCCTGAAAGGAGGGTGTGACAAGGTGGGGGTCAGTCTCTTCTCCCAAGTGAAAATCAATAGGACGAAAGGAAATGGTCTCAAGCCGCATTAGGAGAGTTTGGATATTGGCAGCATTTTTTTATGGAAAGAGGTGTCAAGCATTGGAGCAGGCTGCTCAGGGAAATACTTGGAGTCACCAATGCTGGAGGTATTTTTAAAAGACCTGTCAATGTGGCACTTATGGACATAATTTAGTGGTGGACCTGGCAGTGCTGGGGTAGCAAACAGCTGGACCAGAATGGTTCCATGGTGCCATGATCAGCAGCTGTGCTGCTCAGACCTGCTCCTGCTGCTCTTCTGAAGCTTGCACAGAGCCCCCAGCCGAGCCCAAGTTGGTTGGACCTGTGTAGTCTGGACATCAGACAGGAACTAGCTCAAGCAAAGCCTTTCCCAAATGGTATTTCTGGGTTAAATTTGTGTTGGAAGTCACTTGTAAGTGTAAGGTGGGGGTATTTCTTCCTTGCCTTATAACCATTACTGATGATGAGGCTTTCTAAATGGCAGATTAGTGTTGATCTTTATAAAATTTATGAATATTTTGTTGATAAAGTACTAAGCAACAGAAATGTGTGTATTAGTTGAACCACTTCTGTGACAGAGCATGAACCGCCTCCATGTGTAACAGTAAAAAGACAATGTCACTGGACTTCTTGCATGGAAAAAAAATACCTGTCACAATTTACAAGGAACCTAAAGTGAGAATGGGTGAAGGATCTGACAACTGACCCAATTATAGAAGGCCTGACTATAGTGAGGAGTATTCCAGCAAATAACTAGTTTGTCCAATCTAAAAGAAGCTCATCTTATGGCTGGGTGATAAGGAGAAATACTCCTCTGTAATACTGCTTAAGGAACAGTCCCAAAAAATACAGCTGTAAGCAAATCATTTAGTAGCAGTATCAATATTATGTTCATAGTAATGCTAACCATAAGGTAGAAGTAGGTATCAATAGAAATGCAAAGTCTGTTAAATATATGCCTGTTAAATGTAAAATTCTGCAAGCCCTGGTTTGTATTTTCATTTTTTACTTAGGTTTTAATTTTAGACTCAATTTTATTTTGGTTTAAATTTTGTCAGCTGTCCAGATTCATTGACATTTTTGTTAGTAGTAAATGGTTGGAAGGAATTGTCCCTCTTCTATTACAGGTGCAAAAATCTTTCTGCTTTTTTTTTGTTTGTTTTTATCTTTCTAAGATTGTTTTTTTCAGTCAGCCATCATCTGACTTAAGCTCAATTTAGCACATACAAATCCTTTACTTTTGACTGTTGTCAATAATACTGATAGACTGGTGTCCATTTATTAAAATGGACAATCAATTTGAAAATCCTTGATTTCAGATGTCAATAGACTTGTAGAGTAAGCAGTTCCATTTGAAAGAATATTAGGTTGAGAAATTTTGGGATAAGAAGACTTGCTGTTGGATTCTAGGCTTGCAGCATTTTTGAACATGCAGCTTTGATCATCTTTTAAAGATTAAAATTTTAAAATACCAAACCAAATGGTGCATTAATACAGTGTTAGACTAATTTATTTTATTAAAGAAGAACAAGAAGTGCAATCAAGCAGTTTGCAAGTTCCACTATTTACAGGGATGACATCATAATGTGATCAAGGAAAAATATATCTGCAATATCTGAGGTCAGGATCATAAAGAAAAATATTTAATGAAATTTGCAGTAATATAATCATCTCATGCTCAAAGACAATAACAGAAGATTGTAAACTTTTAGAATATTAACAGCACTCATCTTGCTTTAGTAATGAAATATTCTTGAGAAAAAAAAGAAATGTAAGGCCTCTGAGGAAGTCCTGACTGTGCTATGCAATGAGCAAACATTGCCACCACAATATAGTTGTATTAAAAGGTAGATATATTGCTTGTCATGCAGCTCTTTGGTGTGTCTGGAATTCAGAGCAAGGCTAAGTGATTTCTGTGTGTAATTCTCCAAGACAGTGAATTAGAGAAAATTCTTAACCCTGTCTCTAGATCCTAAATATGGTCAGTGATGTGGGAGCGTGTGCCTCTGCTGCCTTCACCGCTGGTTGGTGTTCAGGAAAACCAAACAATCTGGCAAAGTTTTGCTTTGCTCATAGGGCAGAGGATCCAAGGGAAAGAGAAAAGAGGAACTCAGCTCTTTGTGCAGTGGGCAACATGTAGCAACAGCTAGTTGGGATCCAGCCAGGTAGCCTTGCTCTTAGAAAATTGTTTCCTTATGAGACAAAGTATTTGAAATGTTGCTGTCCCCTCTACTGAAAGATATGAGTATTTGTGATCTGTTTCAGTGGAAAGGAAGATAAATTAGTTTAACACAGTTCGTGAGAGCACCGTGGTAAACTATCACATCTCAGCAACAGAGGTACAACTCCTTTAAATCATTGCTTCTGCTTGATAGGTGAACATTTGACCATATCCTTATGCATGACATAGATTGCTATTCTGGGATCCTGCTCTCTAGACCTTTTGTAAATTTAGGCAAATGTATGAATTCTTGGTTTCTTTGGGGTGGAGAGAATCAGAATCTCATTTGCAATTGCCCATCCTCCAAGGCTCTTTAATGCTTCTTAAACCAGTGGGCATACTGAGTTCAGTGCCCCAAATTCTAACTCATGTAATGTGTATTCCTGTAGAAGATTTGCTCAAATTAAAGTAGCTTAAATATTCATATGACCCAGCTTTTTAGACTAATTACAGAGAAAGTAATTTAAACTATATCATCAGATCCTTGCATGAAGTACTGGAAGAAAGCTTTGCAAAAATTCCCCTGGGAAGAAAAAGTCAAGAAAGGTTTTACATTGTGCTTTTCAGTCCTTTTAATCTTGAGAAAAATTTCTTTTACTCATGGTGACAAAACTGTGCAAATTGTAACTAATTATTCTCTGATTAGTTTGTCTTTACTTAGCTTTCATGAGGGGTAGGGAAGAGGAGATTTACCTTGGGGTGTGCTGTGCATTTGCTTTGTTTTGCCTCCTTTTCTAGGGGATAGGAAAAGATGTGGAGTAAGACTCAGACTCTACCTTTTTACCCTGAATAAAAAGAACAAACACTTCCACATGGCATAAAAAGTTATTTATCTTTCTGTCTTACCTTCTGTGGGTTGTTGGGACTGTCATGTGTACAGAACAGCAGAGTTCAAGAGTAGCTCGTAGTGGATAGATTGACACAACTTTCTTCTTCTGCCCTTGGTATCCAAACAAGTTAAATAGAGAAAACAAAGCCATTAGTGATAATAATTTCATAATATTTCCCACTGTGTGCAGTAGATAAATTGTGTACTCTAATTATACAGACAGGAGTAAGAAACAACTCTCTTTTGGGTTATTTGAGCATTATTATATCAGCTCTACAGTCCTATCAGCCATAGTTGTATGTCTTTGCTGTAAAATGTCAGTGATGAGGTGCCATTTTTGAGGCTGTAGCATCAAGACAATCCATATCATGTTTTCTATGTGTTTAAGCAGTGCACACTGCTTATAAAACTCTCTGTTTTATATTTAAAAGATCTTTATTAGCTTGAATTGTACACTGATAAAATGATGAAGGAAAAAGCCAAGGCACTTTGATTTTAGTGCTCAACCATCTGCTCTCAGAAATTAATACATTAGCTATCACTTCATCCCACCTTCAAAGAACAGTACTTAAACCTTCCTGACATTTTCTCCAAACATCTTCCGTAACTGCACATAACTTATAAACATCTAAACAAGTATGAGTCATCCTGTTTTTAAACTCAGTGACTCTTCTGAACTGAATAAATAGTGCAAGCCAAGAAAGGAAATCTCTCTTCAAAGAGAAGCTGAAAATGTTTTTAGATTTATGCTCTCATCCTCTACGTCAGCAAAGCCAAGCTTGCGTCAGTGTGCTCCAGATGCGTTTTGTGTGTTCTGGTGTTTGCAGCACACACCCGTGCAAACCAGCTGTTGTAACAAAGATGTGCCTTCCTGAGTAAGGAGGGCTGGACTGAGCTCCCTGTTTGATGTGGTCCTTGGGAAGGAGCTGGTGACTTTGCTGCACTCCCAGCTGGGACTTGTGGTAGAGCTGATCTCCTGGCAGAGGAAAGGTAAGGAGGATGGTGTTACTGATGGATAGAAGCTGGAATTTTGTGAATCTGCCTGATCCTGGCTGTTGTAGTGTACCACTCAGCTCTCTGGACATGTGTACCACTGCCTGATCCTGGCTGTTGTAGTGTCCAGCTCTCTGGACACGTGTTTGTCACTGTAAGTGCTTGTGTCACTGCAGTTGAGGTTGGTCACTGCTGTGGTACTTGCATGGTGTCATTTTCCTATCTGGAAGAAGCATTGATGCCAGTTGCTCTTGAAGTGATAACTTTCCATGCATGGTGTCTATTTGTATCAGCTGCTCTTCAATTTTGAAGTCACTGACAATATGTGAGGAAACAACCTCCAAGAGCCTATTGCTGAACAGGGTGAGAAATAGGGTTCAGATCATTGCTGTTTGAGACATAGGGTTCAGATCATTGCTGCTAAACATAATGCTCAGTCCAGCTGTGCTACAGGCATGTTTCTGAATGTTTGGTACTTTCTTATTAGCCAAGCCAGGCCAAGGTAGAGCCATTGATTCTGAAGAGCAAAGAACCAAGAACATGCTGTCTTGTGTGTTGTAGCCTGCCAGCATGTCCTCAGTGTGTCTTTGCCATCACTTCTCTGATTGGACCTTGACCCTCTCTGTTAGCTTCAAAGGTCTTGGAAGGCCTTGCCTGAGTTGTCTGTTGGAAGTGCCATGCTGGGTGCTGGTAGAGCTGCCTCTGCTTCCTCTCCTGCAGCTGCTGTGGAGTGCTCTGGCCTTTGGGAATCTGTGTAGAAAGTTGTGCACTGTTGAAACCCTGCACTGTTGGGTGTAGGGATTCGCTGTGTCTAGGGCATTCTGATTGATATCCAAAATGTGCTGCAGACTTATGTTCTGCAGTAGTTTTGCTTGAAATTATTAGATTTAGTTGTGTGTGGGAAACTTAAGGAGCAGGTATGTTCTTAAGACTTTGTTTTCATGGGAGAAACTATATGGAAGTTCATAAGAATGTAAATCACCCAACCATTGAAATCCTCTGAAGTTTGCTTTATTGCCAGATGAAGTAGCTCAATACCTGACTCTTTCCATTGCTGTTTTCAGGCAGTGCTCTGGAGTGTTGTTACAGTTGCTTTCATGCCTTTGGTAGCTCACATCAAATACTGTCAGAGTACAGCCTGACTATCAGATTTACGGGAAGATTAGGTTGTTGCAGTAAAAGTGTCCCACAACTATTCTTTGTTTTACTTTCAATGAATATCAAGAAGAATTTCAAAATCCCTTGATCTTCTCCAATACACCACCAAATTGTGCATATAAATGTGTTCAGCAGGAGCTCAGATGGGCTTTGAACTCCACAAGAAGCCAGTGAAATAAACTTCTGAAAGAAGTACCCTGTGGAGCCTAGAGGTCTGTGGCCAATCCACCCCAGGATGTGCAGACTTAGATACCTGCAGCTTTGTGAGGCTTTTTTCTCCTCTTCTAGCTGAAGCTAGAAGCTGCAAGATGAAATTGGAATAGGGATGGGGGAAAAGAAGACCTGAATGAAAAAACTATTTGTTTTACAAGTGGTTTCTCAGACTTAACAGTTTTCCTAACCAAATCTTGAGAAATATATGGCCAAAGCCATCAACTACATTTGTCTAGGGTTCTTTTCTGCTATTAATATGTATTATACAAAGTAAGTATAAAGATAGAGCTAAGAAATAGCATTTTATAGGAATGTTTTACTGACAGAATTTTAAAAAGTAACAAATGTTATCAGTATAAATCTAAGAAGTTTAAAAACTTTTAGGAAAATCTTAGTTTCAGGAAAAAAATCTGAGCTTTCTCATGTTAGATATCAACACGAAAAGCAATTCCAGATTCATTGACCCTTTCAGAGAAATTCACTAGTCCAGACTTAAGCAATTGGTTGCAGATGAATAAAATATTGAAGATCTACTTAATTTTCTCATATAAGAATTTTTATTATTTATAATAAGATCTTTCCATTTCATTGTATTTGCTAAGGCAAATATTTCACATTGTTAGAATGCAGCATGTATTTTAAAACCACCCTTCATGCTTTCTATTTACAAAAGCCTTTTACCAAATACTTTAAATCTTTGGTCTGTTTCTCACACTTAGCAGTTGTATTTGGTGTCCCTGCCAAGGCTTTGCCAGAGGGGGCTTTGGGATGGGCTCTGTGAGGAGAAGCTGGGGCTGCCCTGTGCTCAGCACAGCAGATCCCAGCCAGCCCTGATGGGAGCCACCCCAGCCAGCCCTGATGGGAGCCACCCCAGCCTGAGCTGGGCCCCTCAGCTACCCTGGGGCATCTCTGTGGAACCAGCCTGGAAAAGGGACAGCGGGACAGAGAGAAGGAAGGCGGAGCAAGCACGGGCAGAGCAGAAGGAGGTGCTCCACAGCAGAGGAGCTGTGGCACTTGGGTGAGCCCATGGTGGAGCAGGTGCCCTCCCAAAGGGACCATGGCCCATGGAAGGCCCATGCTGGAGCAGAAGAAACAAGTGAGAAGGAAGGAGCAGTGGAAGAGAGGAGTGGGAAAAAGAGAGTGATTGATTGAGAAAAACTGCTGTGGTCTGACCCTTCATCCTCTGGCCATCACCCAAGGGGCTGACTATAGCCCACAGGGGTAACATGATGAGAGGAGACCAGGAAAGGACAAGGAAAGTGGTCTGGAACAAGGTTGTGGCGGAGAAGAGAGAGGAGGTTTCTTTTTCTCTTTTGTTTCTTTCCCATTATATGGATCATTAATTAAATATTTACCCTTAATGACAGTAAATTAAATGTTCCTTAAGTGAGGCTGTTTTGCCTGCAACAGTACTTGGTTAGTGCTTTCCCTGTCTTTATTTCTACCCAGAGGTTTTCTCATTCTCATTATTCCTATTTTCTCTCATGTCCCATTGGGGATGGAGAGTGAGCAGCTAGGTGGCTGCTTGGCTGCCAGGTGGGATCAACCACCACAGCAATCTACACCTTTTAAGTTCTCCACACATATTTTCCCAGTATTTGTTACTGTCTGCCATTATAAAAAGTCAATCATCATTAAATTTTTCCGCACTCATCTTCCTTACACCTTCTAGAAACATAATGTCTACAATTAAGATGCCCTTTCCTTTCCTTTCCTTTCCTTTCCTTTCCTTTCCTTTCCTTTCCTTTCCTCT
>JAYDZK010000113.1:133424116-133437384 GCA_034509185.1 Euphonia xanthogaster
GAGAGGAGAGGAGAGGAGAGGAGAGGAGAGGAGAGGAGAGGAGAGGCTGCAGAAAGCATGGACCACTCAGAATGGGCCTTCAGGGTGGGAAAGCAGTTTGCTAGGGCGAGAGGGAGTGAACTTGAAAGGACAAGACAGGGATGACCCATGTCTTTTGGCCACACGTTTTGTGATAGAGCCCTGCCTTCCTGACTGAAAGCCTCTGTCAGGCAGTGATCATTTCATACTGCTGCTCAAACAAAGGCCTAAGAAACAAAATGGAAGTGATTTCTTATCAGTGTTGTGTACAGCTTGTTTAAATAGATTTTGAGTTATTATTTGTATTCCTGATTGAAATGCACAGGTTACTGCATCTGCAGTAGTTTCCTGACATTTTTGCTCTTGGAAGCTTTCCAAAATCAGATTGTTTATATTATTCCTCCACCAATGTTTTCTTAAAAAAAAAAGAAAAATTAAGAAAATCTCCTGCAGAGTGGAGTTCACATGAAAATACTTATTGAAGTAGCCTAGCTCAGTTCTGTGGATTTCCTTATCTGCATTTTTCTTATGTGTGTGTTCCTTTAGTCCTGAAATCATGAAGGTAGTGGAGCAATATGGACAGAGAAGTATCAGAGAAAAACAATGAGGTTAAGATGGGGGAATCTTCAGAGTAGTGCTTTTTTTGCTTGGTGGGAGCATGAGGAGGAATCAGAAGAGAGCTAAGCATGGGAAACGGGAGACTTGCTGTGGTTTTACTGGGTCATCCAGATGAAAGATAACACTTACTGTCAGCTGAGCCTACACATCCTGAATCGTGGGCCATTTGTATGGATGTGGAGATATGGAGATGTGAAAATCTGTAGTGAGTTAATATTGTCTTTGTGTGAAAATCTTTTAGGCATTTAGTATCAGAATAAAGTGAAAAAGGCAGCAAAAGACAGGGGTATTGTTCTTGCAATTTTGGAATTTCTGACAAAACCTGGAAGCAGCAATTTTAGTTTTTAGCTTTGTTACCTCCAGTGAAACACAATTTTATCAATGACTCTTTCTGAGTAGTGATGAGTGACTAAATAATCTGTGTGAGTGGTGAACTGAAGCACTGATGAATAAACAAGAATGTCAACTGCAAAAAGGTAGCAATAAAGTGCTTCTTGTCAGTCTCTTTTCAGAAGCCTTGAGATGCAAATGGGGGAATGAGTCTCAAAGAACATTCAATCTAGCTCCTCTAATGACTAGTGAACAAAATGAGAGGAGAAAGGTAAATTTCTTTGGACCAACATGGCTGTCTACAAATCTAGCCTGAAATACCTACCACCAGCAAACAGCTTAAAATCTTAATATTTGACTGACGAGCTCATTCATTCACAGTAGAGAAATTTATCTTTAAACTTTGAAAATGCCTTCCCTGAAAACCTTGGAAGTGTTCTTTGTGGGAGAAGCAGCCCCTCAGGCTTATGAGAGATTGTGTGATACATATTGAATGCATGCATGCAAAAGTGTGTGTTGGCATAAAATTGATTTGTGTCATCTCACTCCCTGAAATCAAAACCTGTCTTCCAAAAGACACTGAATTTGCTTTGTAATGACTTGAAGGTCTCAATTATACGTTTAATTGTTTCATGGAGGGCAGTTTGGCACAAAGGTACAGTGAACGTATGGGTACTTTAAAATGCAAAGACATTTGGGGTAAAAAGAAGGAAGTAAAGAAAGAAATCACATCAGATGGGATTGAGAATTCTGCTTTTGAACTTTTGGTTAGGCTTTTTCCTAGGTATTTTAACTATAGAACTTGATTAAGAAGTTCTCAAGCCCTTTTTTTTTTCCTTACATAATCTCTGCTAGGAGCTGCATTTTACAGAAATATGTATTGGTGCTGTAGCAGATTTAGGAGATCAGAATTGCAGTGAAGGAAACCTACAGAAGCAGTGATTTGCTGCAGTACAATATTCTCTTACAGCCATGCTGCATTTTTCCAGTCATTAAAATTCTGCTGCTGCAGTTTGAGTAGGGGGAAAACCTGAAATAGTTGAACAAAATGCAGTGAACATTTTTTTATGTTTATGTTCTGAAAGATACTAAATATAATTCTGGGAGGAAAAAGAGTTATTGCGAGATCAAGTTTAGCAGATGCCAGGTTCAGCTAGCATCTGTCCTCATCACGCACATTTTATTGGTAAAACAGACTGCTTGTTTCCTGTAGGAAGCATTGTGCAGGTAGGGCAGGTTTGTGTTTTTGCCAGCTTGCTGTGCTCAAGAGTCAGCCTTGATTTTATAACAGACCAGCTCATCAAAATGCTTGCAGTTTGCTGATGTTGATGATCAAGCAAGAGTTTTAACTCTCAGCATTCTCCTCAGAGCAAGGTTTTCCTGTGCTGAGAATGGGCAGCGGTGCCTTTTGTCTCCATGTGCTTGTGCAGCTCTCACCTTTGCTTCACCTTTGCTCCCAGAACTTGATCCGGATGTAGTTCTGTGCCTAAAAATGTGCAGACCTTGATCTGGTGGACATGTTCAGTAACTGCTAGCTGGATGAACAGGAACATGATTCTAATTTGGCACTCATTCAGTGAATTCTCTTTTAATGTGCTTTGGGTGTATTTTGAATGGGCTCCTTTTCATCCATTACACCCCTTTCATAGAAAATGTCTTCTTTTGCTTTCCTTCTCTGAAAGTTCACTTCACTTCACTTGTATATGAATCAAATGAGAATTACCAGATCTTTTATTTTCGTGGTGACCCATGTTTGAATGGATGAAAAGTCAGAGTGATCCTTGCGAATATTAAGAAATCAATTTTTTGTGGATTGCAGAGATTCTTTTATGGTTCCTGAGTCAGTATCAGTGTCTCTTTTGTTTTTTCATGCTGAGAAAACTGGAAAATAAATTAGGTCTGTTGACTTTTCCTAATCTGCTTCCAATCACAGAGAGCTTTAAATCCTTTTGATGGGGCCATTTTCGCTTAGAAAAGTAAAGACTGATCCAAGTAGGACGCTTGTGTTGCTAGGTTAAGAAAGCATATGCTTTTTTATGTATGCAAGGATTTTTAGCTTTCTTATTCCAATAAAGTTCCATGTTGTAAATTGCTGCTATGTTACCTATTTACTATTTAGCATAAGCAGAATCAAAAGGGTGCCATCAAAATAAATTGTCTTTTTGCTTCCTCATTACAGTATCTTGAAATGATCTGTGATTATTCTGTTCCTTCTCTGCTCTGCCTGTTCTTCCACTTCCCTCCCACACTCCCTTTTTCTTCAAAGTTTTATTGCTCTTTTTTATTTCTAAAGTGTACATATATACGGATATATTATGGGATGGAGATTTTGGTTCCTGAAGAGGTTTTTTTCTTTCACATCTTGCAATTGATTTTCACAGAGTAAGATTTAAAATGTCACTGGCCCTATCAGCTTTTCACTAAGTTATATAACTTCTTGATTTCTCAGCACTCTGTAAAGATGAAATGCAGTAGCTGCAGCACAGATGAAGACGTCAGTTCTCATACATAACATACTCTATCTACCCTTTCTCCTGTTTGTTACCTGTCATTTTATAGAAGGAAATTACTAATTTCTGCCATATTAACATTAAAAGCATTATATTCTCAGAATGTATGTATTTTAATGATTTACTGAATTCCAACCCTTTTTTTCCCCTGCAGTATACACTGCAGAATAAATGTAATGGAAGGTCAAGGGACTCTGTATTTTGTTCACATAAATTATGGGTACAACGATGCTCTAAATATATATCTTGTGGGCACCCAATTATCTTGGAAAAGCTGTGGGACTGGATCAGCAGGAGGTCACCGTAATGATCACTACTAAGAAAGACACTGGACTGGATTTCTGTCAGATTTTAGCTATCTCCAGATGAATCTTTGTGGTTGGTTTAAAATATTTCTATAAAAGTACAAACCTGGCGTTAATCTTACAGCCAGACTAAGTCTGTTAATTCTGGAGTTAGTTTACAAAACCAGGCATTTTTCTAGAGGCAATTAGTATTTTAGACAAAATTTGGGAAGTATAAGAATTTCCCAATCCAAAGCTTGACTACTTCTGGGTTTTGACTTTGTTGGAAAGTTGGGGGGTTTTTGCCTAAACTATTCTGAAAGTGGAAGTCTTGACTTCATGAAGCACTGGAGGTCTGTGCTGAAGCAGCAAGGCTTGAGTATTTATGCTCCCAGGGTTTCAAGGAGAGGACCCTGCCTGGTACATGCAGCTGGAGCAGAGCCATCCATCCAGTACAGCAGGCAGGAGCAGGATATGCTCATCCCGGGCAGGTACCAAACAGTGCCTCCATCCAGACTGGATGGGCAGGACAGCGAGCAATTCTACTGCCTTTTTCCTTTTCTATCCCTTTGAGTTTTGTGTAAAGATTTTAATAGATGTGTTCTACCACTAATGCAGTCAGGAGTTACCCCCAAATTTACTGGGGGTACAAATTTACTTATCCGAATGAAGTCTATATATGTACAGAGGGCTATTGAACAGCACGAAGGGAACGGATTCCAATCTCTTATTTTTATTTTCTGTTGTGTTATATTCCTAAGTTCTTCCTATTTCTCACATGTGAGGTGAAAGAGGTTTTACCTTTCTGTGCCTAAGAGCAATTAGCAAGGCTTAACCATAATATTCTGATTTTCTAATAGCTCCTTTTCATAGAAGATGAACCAAGGGAAAAAGCCACACATTGTGAGATTGGTTAAATACATCTTGAAATACTGCCAATACTTCCTGAAAAGGAAATGTGATTTACTGATTCACATGCAGACAAAAAGCATCTGATTTACCTAACAGGACTTCTAAAATCTTGACAGTTTTATTGCATGCATCTACATGCAGCTTCCATGTTTTAGCTTGTACGCTGTTTCCGTACAAATTCTGATCAGGTGGTTGTTTAACACTTCTGCCTTGGAGCTGAGCTCTCGTTAGGAAGATAAATACACAAATGTTTCCAAACTCACTTGCCTCATTTAATATGCTGTGGCCTCATTTGTCTTCTGGGCTCTGGTTTTGATCCTTTGAAACTGTTTAAATCTCTCCTTGGCTTCTTTTTTTTCACACTGTTGGGTACTAACTCCTCATCTCCTGTATTTCTCTGTTCATCTATCCATTGAAGCTTATGTTTGATCACGGGGATCTTAACCTAGCAGTGTCAGCCAGGCACCAGCCTTGAGGTGTTCTTTGTTTTGGACTAGGGAAAAAAAAACTTCACCGTGCTTTGATAAACCTCAGTTTAGTGCTTTTTGATTGGATCCTTCTTTCATTAATGTCATTTACTGTACCTATAGATTGCCAGTGTCTGGCAGTGGGTGTAGCTGCAGTGCTTATTCTTCTCTCTGGACTTACTGATTTGAAAACTAAAATAAAAAACACTGCAGGGCAGCTGTGTTATACAATCTCTTGTTTCGATGTTTGTCCAACTCTATTTCATATCATTGTGAGCAGAAAAAAAATAGGAAAAGATTGTTGCTTGTCACAGGTATAAATCTAAATGGTGGTTCAAGAGAAAGGTCATCCATGTCTGCCAGAGAGGACGTCTTTACTTCGGTGTGAAACTGAATTATGGCTTTAGACTGTTCTCTTGAATCTCAGTATGTGCTGCCTGTGACTCCCACCTGCAGGGAAAAGGCATGAGTGGTGGTGATGCCCTTGCTGCAGCCTGGGCAGCAGCCATTGCTGCCCCTACAGAGGCGGACGCTGCTGCCTGGAGTGCTGCTTGTATTCCCCTTCCTTCCTCCTTCCTTTCTTTGCCCCAGTGGCTCCCCCATCTGCAGCTGAAGGTTAAGAAGATCTCCAGTCTGCGGATAAAGCTTGGTCACCTCATTTTAACCTGTTGCAATGTCACTGCAGGGTGACACTGCCCTTCTGGGTGTCTCCTCTCCACTTCTTGCTAGGAACATGTTCCTTCCTGCTCGATCCACCAAGACTGTGGTGGTAACTGCTCCTAAATGTCAAGCAGCTCCTCTGTAAATCTCTGGGAAGGAAAGAATAAAACACTTGTGCTTATTGCAGTGTGCATGCCCAGGCCCTGTGGTCCCAAAAATCCTCCCCATGCTCCTGACAGAGAGTGCTGTTACTGAAGACAGTACTGAAAACAGCTCAAACACTGCTGACCAGGGGAGTTCATTGAAACACAGGAACACAGAGGCAAGATGTGTCCTGAAAAGAAGTAAGGAAAAAGCTGAGAGGGATCATTTTGCTTTGGTGTTGCACTGAAATGTTTTGCTTTCCAAGATCAGTGCCTCAAGGCAAGGATCTGAACAGCCTTGTATCATCCTGGGCACATTCTTGCCTCTCAGGCATCAACTACTTCATGTTTATTCATGCAATTTCTTACAAGGCTTCTAAATGCTCTACAACATAATTAGTATTTTAATATTTAAGTGTTTTTATTTAAGTGTAGTGACATTATGAATTTAAGAGACATTATGAATTTAAGAGACATTATTAATTACTCCATAACTCCACAGAAGGGTGCAAGAGGCTGTCTGCTCTTGAACTTCAGCATGCACATGTTTCTACTTAGGCGAGTGGTCTTTGCCAATCTGTGACCTCCCTCCACAGCTGGTTCAAGAAGTACAGCCCTGCCAGTGTAGGATGCTGAGAAGAGCCCAGGTACCTTCACCTCCTGCAAGTCACATCTTTCTTTTTACTGTTGACATCAAAATTGACAGCTGGAGATTTACGACGCACGTGTAAAAAGGCTGGGTGGTATCTATTGATAAGCCATGGGGTGCATTGATGGTCACCTCCTTCCCAGGGTGGAGACAGCTAAGCCACCTTGCTGGTGGCCTCAGCATTAGGCTGAGGGACCTAAGGATGCCATGGAGTCAGTAGCCCTGTCAGGAAGCTGGGAGAGACTCAGGAATACACAACTGGTTTATTAAAGACTGAGCAGTAACACACTTCATCATGCTGCTCTCTATTTTAATTTGACAGGCAACACTTGTCAGAAGAAAGTTCAGCTTCAGCAAAAATGCTGACAAACTTGATAACTGCAGTACATTATGTCAAGTTGGGTTTATTAAACACAAAAATTAAAAATGAAGCCTTTGGTCTGTAGATAAGAAAATGAACTTTATAACTTGTAAAATACAAGAGTACCTTTCTTTCTTAGGTGATATCCTTTCCTAATGCTAAACTATTACTATGTGGTATAGAAACAAGATATAGATTTTTTTCAGGAAAAGTCTGAAAAATGTCTTTTGGTGTGCTTAAATATTTTTTAAAAGAAGATTTTTTTAAAACATACACCTTTTAAAGAATCTTACATGTTAATATAAATCTGAATTATGTAAGTACAGGAGAACATATTTATTTTTTCTGTGACAGCTGTAGGTGGAAAGTCCACCCTGCCTACTTGAAGTTTAGGTGAGAGGGACACCTGTGTCACCTCCAGCAGCTCACAGCCCTGGCACTGTGCACAGACACGGCCTCCCAGGAGGAGATAGAAGTGTCTTATTTCCACTAAGTGGCAAAAATCCAAATGAATCATGGCATTTTTATTGAAGATGGGTATTTTAAATTAGTGGAAATCTGCTAGCTGTATCTTCAGTGGCTTCTGGCAGCCAGTGATATGCTTTGATCATTGCACATGCAATGCAAGCACATGTCTATGCCTGCTTGAGCCAATTCATTCTCTCTTGGGGACACTCATGCCCTGGCTCCCACTCCTGCAGCTTCTGTGTCTCCTGTGGCTTCTGCTGCTTGGGGCACAGTCCCTTCTGCAGCCAAGGGGGTGTATCATCATCATTGTGGGCTGTGCCTGGAGGGTGAAAACATAAAAAAATATCTTTACAACCTTTATACTCTTGTGAACACAAAGTAAAAAGTTGTTGAAAATGTTCTCCTACTTCCACAAAACAGAGAAACAGAATCGTTGTGTGGGTTTTCCATTTGTTTTTAAATAAGTAAGCAGTATTTCACAACCTATCTGTTCTGAAGTATGTTTCTCCTTTATATATAGATTCTCAGTACAGCCTGTTATTAGTCAGCTTATGAAGGGGCATTTCTTACTTCTTAGGATGACAAGAAATGAAAACATATATGCCCAAGATAGCATTTTCTCAAAAGGTGCCATTAACACACTTCCCGTTTTCTGTTTGTGTCTGGTGGGCCCTTACCAGGGCTCTGGATCTCAGCTGCTGTGCAGCTGCAGTGTCTGAAAGAGCAGAGTATGGGCTGGCATCCCCACTCAGCCCTCTGGGCCATTCTGGGAACTCTGATGGAAGTGCCAGAACCTGCTTGGCCACGTTAAAGACCCTGGGTGAAAAGAGAAAGCTGGCTGTACTTAGTCAGAGCTCAGTGCTTAGAGCAGGAGGGTCTCCTGACAGAAAGGCAGAGAGTAATTTTGTCTTAAGTATAAAATATTCCTGTGTATTTGAAGATCTTTACTTCCTATCTAATATAGTCTAACCTGATTTATGAATAAGAAGTGCAAAAAGAACAAGACAAAAATTTTTAAAACCTGTGTGGTCAGTGCATGGTGAAACCCCCTCAAATAAACAGAGCTTAAATTAACATGTTTTCAATGAAGGATGTGGTGTATAGATCAAATATTCAAAAAAGCCAAGCAATATAAAGCTCATTTTATACTGTCTATATGCATGTTGCACTAAAATGCTAAAACAATACTTATTATTCATAATAGTTGAATTATGCATAAGCTGGAAGGCAAAAATTCAATTCTGCCTTGGCAATGATGTGGAAAGATTTCTCATTTTGCCCAGTCTTTAACTTGCCTTTGACAAGTTAGGTGTCTCCACAGAGATCTACCTGATATAGTTGTATCCTGCAGAACACTCTGAGAATCAGTTTATGTTCCTAGCAAGGAGAAATTCTAGATGTTTTAGCCTCCTCATAGAGACTTTGCCCAAAGGGCACTTCAGCCTCAGTACAAGGGTAAATCTTGTGGCTCAAGGAACAAGACGTTCCATTTGGAAAGGAGCATGAGGAGAATTTGGATAAGTTCTTGTGAGATTTGTGCTTCTGCTGCCCTGGACTGACTCCCCTCCTCAGCCCTGTGATCTGTTGGCAGCTCACAGAGCATGGTGTTTACGCTCTGCAGCATGTCTTAATGCCCTCACCAAGGGCTCTCTGGCTTGCTGCACCTCTGGCCCCAGGGCTGGCATTCAGCTGCCAAGCAGCCCCATGTGACAAGGCAGAGGCTGTCAGGAGGCAGCACAGGATGTCCAGCTGCAGGAGGAAGGCCAGACCAAAAGGTCCCCACTTGCCTGGAGGCACTGCAGCCTCAGGGCTGTAGTATCTGCCAGGGCTCAGATGTTGCTGGCTGGATCCCAATCACTGATGGTTTATTATCAATTCCCCTTTCACAAAATGCCTTTATACCTCACTGAATTTTCAATGGTGGGATCAGAATGTCTTATCCCATTTATATCCCATTTTATCATCTCATGGAATAGAGATAATAATGACATATAAATTAGTTTTATATTTCAAATGAGGTCCTAAAGTTGTTTCAAGCTCTATGATTTACTGGGCGAGGCAGAAGAACGTGCAGATTTGCATTTCCATATATTGTGACAATCATATCCACAGCATGTTATTTTAACCTGAGCTGTGGTTGCGTGCTGATGATTATTTGTTGAGATGGTAGAACTAGAACACAGAAACCTTTGGTACTGTAAGAGCATTGTAACTTTCAACCTGCTCTGCCATCTCTTTGAGAAGTTAAAAGGCCCTTTTGCTTCCAAATTTGACTACATAAGTGTATGCATGTTATGACTGTATATAGCACAGCAATCTTGGGAACATTAGGTGCCCAGGGATATTGCAGCTGACTTGTAAACAACTCAGAAAACAGTCAAGCATAAGGCTGGAATCAGAAATGTAAATGCAATTGCCTGAATTAAAGTCCGCGGATAAAACAGCTTTGTTGATGTATAAATTACTTGCAGCTAGCACAGAAAATAATTTATACTATGATAAAGTTAATTACATGGAAAAATATTATGAGTTTGTATGGCTTCACTGTAAGCAAAGTATTCTGTATGTCCAAGAGTATACCATGGAGCTCCCAGACCACTGGATACACTGGCCCTTGAAAACTCTCAACTCGGCGTGTGGGAGAGAAGATGGTAGTGTAGAATGTGATCCTCCACAGTACAGGATGTGTGACAATCTCACAGTAATTTTCAGGGGAATAGGATCTGGATGCTGGTTTCATAGCCTGTAATAAAGCAATTTCAGAAACTTCTAACCAGGTGAAGTAAAGACATAGAGAGACAACCTTAAAATAGTCTGGACTGTTTGAATCCATCCTTATAAATAAAGCTGCAATAGATACAGTCCTGCAGCATTAATGAGACAAACAAGAATGAAATAGAGATCATCATCCCGTTTAAAACATTATGCAAAATATTTCTGTGCTGAATATGACAGAGCTGGAAATTTCGAGACCCATGAAAATTGTACTGAAGTAGATTTGCATAATGCACTGGAAGAGCTTTTGTGAAAATGGAACTAGTGGGAGTTATTTAAATAACAGTATAGCAGCTATTAACAAAATAGTGAGATTCAAAATAGTAATTTACTTTACACATCTCTTCTAAAACATGTCCAGAATCAAGATATCTGTCAGCAAATAGTACAGCCTTGCAACCCACCTTCTCAAAATTCTGAAAGATCAAGAAATTTTCATCCCTGACAAAACACAAACCTTAGTAGCAGAGCATATTATTTCCACCATGTAAAGCAGCTGTAAAATATTATACAGCCATGGAGAAGCCATATGTTCTTGAGCTGTTAATCCTTGCACAGGCTTGGGCAGGAAAAGAAGAATGAATTGTATGTGCTATGACTATTGGAGTTGAATTATGTATTTAGTGTGATTGCTGCCATTTTCCACTCCATCATCATCATCATCATCGTCACCTCCCTCCCTGCTCCTGCCATGCCTCATCCTCCTGGATGTACATCTCCAGGCCCATGTGTGGTGTGGAGAGCACTCTGACTCCTTTGCCCGTGGACTCACTAACGCTTCTCTCCCAGGCAGTGAGAATGCCTTGTCACACTTGAACCACAAGTGGATTCTGGATTCTCCCGCTTGGAGTTCATGGATCTAACCTGGCAGCCACCAATCTGTATGTCTTCTGTAAATGATCCTCCAAGGGTTTACCTGTAGCAGTGCTGTCATGCTCCCAGGAATAATCACAAGGTTTGTGTTCATTTTTGTAACTCTTTATTCTGTGATGTGCCCTTGAAACCCATGAGGCTCCAACTTTGTCTATAAATCTTGTTAAAAGGGTGTGGGTTGCCTGTTCCACACAGCAAAAAAAGCTATTTTTCAGTTATTTAGATACTATTCATCTTCTCCCTGAAGCCTGGTCAAAACTTCTGGTTCGACATTGTCCTTTGTCATGGAGTGAGGAATGGTGGCAATTTTCCTGCATGTGCTGTGGCCACAAAAATAGGTGGTTTTGGTTTGCTTTCTGGTACTCTGACAATTATCAATTGCTGTGTCTTTGCATGGTAATTTTTAGTAATGTGCATACAGGAAAAAAAAAGAGTGTTTTGTATGCTTCCTCTACTTGTTCAAATACACAATGCTGAGAGCATGAAGAAATATACAGCATTGAAATGCCTCTTTTTCACATAGCTCTCATGCCTGCGATGCTTTCTTTGCTGAAGCTGGGCTCAGTGTTACCTTGTTAATACATACCTGCCACTTTGAATTGCTTTGTGGGCTGAGTAGGTGTGAATTCATTCCTAATCCTTTCCCATCGCCACCCATGTGAAGATCACGTGGTGTTTGCTCTGCGCCGTCAAATGATCTCATATGCTGCTTGCATTTTCTGAAAACTGCTGCATGATCAACACATTAAGGAACAGACTGAAGGGCTTTTCTGCAGGTTTTTGTTTACTGTGAGACATTGATTTAGTGCCGTCCTATATTCTAGTTTGCTTTGTGGTGTTTGGTTTCTTCTCCTCTGCAATTCATAATGGCCAATTCAGATTGGAATTGCAGGTTTGTTGCATTCGGTTGCCTGCAGTACTTGGTAGTGGATAATTAGTGATAATGCAAAAGATGGAGCATGGACTGAGTGGCTCTTTCCCTGTGAAAAACCTCCACCTTCCAGGAATCCCTGGTTCAGGGAAATTGTTTGCTAAAGTACCTGCATGCTTCATAGCCTCTAATGGATGCTTTCTGCCTGACTTATGTCTTTCTTTTCTGTACCAAGTGATACTCCTGGTCTGTACAATTATTTCTGCCATGCAATTATATATACCATTCAAAGAAGTACTTAGCCGTGTTTGCTCCAAACAAGTTGCTTGCCTTCCTTTGGTTCTTCTGCAATTTCCATCAGTGTAAAACCATTTGCCTCCCCCTTTCTGATTGTTGATGGCTGTAGAGATCCCTGGGCTGATTCCCTGCTGGTAATTCCTTCCCACAGTCTGTTTTTCCTTGCGCCATGAGGAACCAACTCATCATCGTCACAGGTGTTCTCTTCTGTGCCAGTCTAATTCTGATATCTTCCTTTTGGGAGGGGATGGCCAGAGCCATAACCAGGTGATATTCCAGAGCATGGAAGAAAAGATTTTCTAGCAGCCCTCCATGGCATTGCCCTATGTTGCAGGCAGGCAGAAATGTCAGGTGGTAAGTGGAGCCTGACTGCAGACCTCAAGCCTTTTGCTTGATCCCTCTGAATTGCCAAAGCAGCCAAAGAATGCCTCAACCTTGTGCAAATGCAGATTTCTGTCCTGCCTCTGGGGGACAACCAGTGTGTCCACAGGAGAATAAAATAACTGTCTTGAGGGCTCTCTGTGAGACATCAGTGGGTTAAGCCTTCTCCTGTGTTTATGTTGTCAAACCTTTGTATTATTTGGTTTAAAACAGAAGTTTGCCTGGGTTTTTTTTTTCAAAATCAGATAAAACCTGGCTGTTGACATCAGTTTGAATCACATTTCTTGCTATGAAGAAATCAAATTCATAACCAGCTCTTCTGAGCATTCAAAATTCCTAAATGCATCTCTGAAGAGTAAACATCACTTTTCTAATGAAAGGTTTTGCTTCTCCTATTAACTGTGTAGTAAAATCTCTGCAATAGTCACAAGGGGCACAGAGAGGGGATTTTTGTACTGGGTGGATAAGAATGAGCTAGGCTTTTCTCCAAATCTTTGTTGCAGTAAGGGATTTTTACTTAGAAATTCATAAAGACTTAATTGTACAGATTCCCAGCTCCTGAGATGCTTCTTTTGGCTGTTTGTTTCCACCATAAATGGTTTCTTCTTTTTTTTTTTTTTTTTTTTTCCATTTGTTTCAGTCTAAACTGCT
>JAYDZK010000113.1:133439953-133452363 GCA_034509185.1 Euphonia xanthogaster
TGCCAGCAAAAGCAGTGTCACCATGGTCTCTCAAGAACAATTTGACAATATTACACGCACTTGCTTGGCTGTCACAGTCCTGCTTTGTTAATTTTAGTTCTTATTTCTTTGGAAGTCTTACTTTTAAATTATTCTCAATTGCAAGAATAGATAATTTTTCTACATTAATTTGCTACAGGCATTTCAACCAAGTCATTTATTAATCATAAGTCTCTTCAAAAAGGCCATGTGAAAATTTTACTGTGCAGATGACAGGTATTATCCCTTTATTCCTATGTGATGCTAGAGGAAGAGAGAGTTTATTCGTAATAACAATCTGGTGTTCCCCACAGTGCAGCAAGCTATTTTATTAGCTACCTCCAGACAGCTTTATTAATTGGACTGTCCTTCAGACAGCCTTGGTGGTGAAGAATGTGTTCATAACACAGCTGAAAGTATAAATCATAACAGTATATTTCAATTTGTAAAATTTATTTCCAGTCACCTGCTGTCTTCCTTTGGGGCAGAACATAGACTTGCATAAAGCAGGACATATGTATCCTTATTGATCTGGAGGCCTCAGGATTATGGAGAGGTGCTGAACACTTTGCAGCCTCTTTGCCCACAGCTATTTTGCACAACACAGGAGCAATACCTTGCAATCACAGTGAAAGCTGTGGTCTGAGGTAGAGCATTACGTCTTAAAAACGAGGGATTTTCTTCTCAAAAATCATCCTTTAAATCTTCAAAGGTTTCTAGTGGTAAGGAATTATAAGGACTTTTTATATCACCTGAGAGATAGTCTATTCAGCAATATAGCAGAATAACATTATGATAGAACATCATTTCACTGTTGATAATTCAGTGAAATATTCCAGCCTTCATTTTAGGTAAATATATTTGACCAGCTATAGGCTTAAAGCTAGCAGTGTTTAAAACAAGATCTCAGTTTCAGGAACATAATTTCAAGCAAGAGAGCTTTCTTTTCTTCTCACACAATGTTTACTCAGAGTATTCTCTGCCCGTTCTTGATTTGATATGTATCAGTGCTCATAGTGCTGTTACTTTATCCCAAGCTGGGTCTCCACTGATTCCATACATGGATCCACTGACCAAGGCCCTTTAAGTAAGGATAATTTTATCACACTGATAGTTTTATCCCATATCTCTAGGGCTCTTTGAACAGCAAGAGCAAATGGAAGCAGCTGGTTTATGTGGAGCAGTAATTGTTCATTCTTTCTTATAAGTCATTAAAATAAGTTACTGGTGTTGCTGTCTGAGCACAGTGCAGAGCTAGACCAGAAGGCTGGATGCTGCCTACCTCAGAACTTTAATGAGTTCTGGAGTAATTAAGGACAACCCAAGAAATATAACTCCAAAGGTGCAGCATCTAACTCAGAAAACCCATAAACCAGAATCTACTGGAGGCTGGAAAGATATCCATTGATGGACTTGTTGGAGATATTTGTCTAGATGATGCAGTACAGCCTTTTTTATATGTAGGAGTGATAAATGTCCCTGTCAACCCAAACTGTTTGTGTGGAGCAATTGGAGCTGAGAACCACTACTTCAAATGCAAGGCACCCTGGTCTAGTCCAGAAAAAGGTTCTAGTGAAAATTGAATGACATAGAGAAGTTAATTTCTAACTGCCAATTTTCTAGCTTTAGTCCTTTCCCTGGACTAAGCAATACTCTGTATGGGTATAGTTATTTTGTCCTCATAGTGTAATTCATAATATTCTACCTACACATTGATACATTAACATGACTTCCAGAGGCTGATCACAGCCTGTGTATTTTCCATATTTAGAGCAGTTGTTATTATTATGACAATATTTAATCAGTTAATATCTTAAACTAGCAGATTCCATGCTCAGTGGAGTACTCTATTGCAGCCAATACCTGGAGAAACTGTTTGAAAAATAAGGAAGTGCAGAGTTAAGAGGGGGATGCTTAGCATTAAATTGTTAGCCTAATAAAATTATCCTCTAGCATTGCAGAACTTTATCATTTTACTTCACTCACTTCAACATTTCAGAGTTGTTATGATCCCTTCCTCTCAAATCAATATCTCACTGCAATGTCATAAACCTCTTTTATTTCCAGGATCAAATAATGTAGTCAGCTATATACATTTATAGAGACCTAATTTAAGAAAATATTGACAAAATCCAATGTGTATGCTGTGAATTTCATTGTAACAGATTATTTGTCTCTATTCAATAACTTTAGCAGCATAGTAACCCCTATTTTATGTTGCTAGAGATAGTGGAGATATCAGAACTATGGTGAATCAGTGACAGGGGTGTACTCACCCCACTCCAAAGTAGGGTTTGGGAGTTAGTTAAGTCTTTCTCTCAGGACTTTGATAAAATGTCTAGATCTGAGGAGGAGTTGAGAGTGAGAATGTCATTTGCCTCCACTTTCAAAAGGATTTGGACAATGTCTCAGAATATACTTGTGCACAAATTATGATGTTTTGTCTGGATGTGCACGCCACTAGAGGGGTAAAAAACTCATTTGATGATTGGGCCCAGAGAATAGTGGTTAATAATTCATACAATACCTGTCTACCAGTAATGAGCTGAGCACTAATTTCTTCTGCAGAAAAGAGAATTTCTTTCTCTTTGTCAACTGCTATTGCGGTGCAAAAATGGTACCTGAAGTTAGTGGGATTCTTGAGAAACAATGTGCTGAAAGTATTGCAGAATGGGAAATGCAGTTGTAGAGCTACATCTGAATTCAGAAGATCATATATAAATTCTTTTCTCTCAAGACTTCAGCAACTTTGTGCAAATTATTTAATTTCTTTGTACTCCCCTAATCTGTGGAAATTTAAGCCAAGCAATTTAATGATAGGGTAACAGTGGGTAGCTTGGCTTGGAAATAGATTAGGGACTGATCCTTCAAGCAGCTCTGGAGGCTGATTTGAGGGCAGTTTACTATTTCAGCTGCATGGGAGATAGATGTGCTGTAACTGATTTAGCAGAACCTGAAAGGGGAAATTAATGCAAGGCCTAATTTATCACTGCTGCTCCCTGTTTGGCTGTGACGTGCATGAATTATTGTACAATGAACAGTAGAATATCACTGTTATTCTACACATAATCTAGGTATAGAATGATGATCAGCAATACTTTACTGTCTTAAATTGCCTTTAGATTAAAGAAAAAGTCCCAGTCGGTGGATATTAGTGGGCCAGGATGCAACCCAGTTGCAGCAGAAGCTCAGACACCTCAGCCCAGCAAACCTTTGCCTGCCACTCAGACAGCGGCTTCCGAGGAGGAACAGGACAACAGCACAAACAGCCAGAGGCGCAACCCACAGAGGGGTGACCTGAAGAGATTCTACACCATTGGTGAGTTTTCTCTCACAGGAAAAATCAAGTGTGCTTTTTACAAAAGCAGGGTCTGTTCCTGTATTTGTGGTTTATTTCTTTTGCTTAATGGTGGCTGGCTACTAAGTTTACAAATGCTCACAGTGAGTAAGAAGCTATCATACCTTAATGCTGATGTCAAATTGCTCTAAAGGATTAACCTGCTTTATTTACCTGAATTCTTTCTTACTCCTTTTTTTTTTCTCCATAAGAAGAAGTATTGAAGAAAGCATGCTTTAGGAAAAATGTAATTCTTACAATGGATTGCATTGGAATTTCAGCAGAGGTTGTTCAGAAGGTTCCTGATTAGGAAAGATTTCCAGTTTGGAGAGGGGGGAGGCATACTGAGTGTGAAGAATTTTTTATGGGGCTTATTGGTATCTTTCCCTGAATATTTTGGTTCTCTGGATTTTAATCTGGAATGTCAGCATCTACATGAGTCTAAAACCATCTTAGGCACTCTGGAACATGTTTTGCAGCCTGCTTCCCCATAAATAATTTTGAGATTGCGCTTGACTCCTTTTGGCAAGGTTGGAAGGGACCACAGTGGTCATGTGGTCTGATCTCCCTGCTCAAGCAGGCTCATCCCAGAGCACATGGCACAAGATTGTGTCCAGATGGCTCTTGAATATCACCAGTTAGGGAGACTCCACAACCTCTCTGGGCAACCTGTTCTAGTGCACGGTCACCTGCACAGTAAAGTTCTTCCTCATATTCAGGTGGAACTTCCCATGCATCAATTTTTGCCCATTGCCTCTTGTCCTGTTGCTTGGCAATAGTTTGTGAGCTGTTGAATTACTGCAGTATAATGTGATTGTTTCTTCTGCTCCAAGGGAACTATTTACATGTCTTTCACTTGTCTAAAGATCAAGAAAAATGTGTTTCCTTAGACATCTTTCACTGTGTTATGTCTGATCCCTTGAAACTGGCTGTCATTGTAAGTTATGTCACTTTTAAAGAAGGTAACTGCACTAGCAATCTACCAATTTTAATAATGAAGTTGGTATTTTAAGTGGTGAGTGACTGTACATGTTTGCATTTTGTGACACCCAAAAATTTTGCTCTGTGGTGTTTTTTTCTCCTATTTTCCTCAAGTGATCTTACAGGAATATCAAAGATAAGCCAAGATTGCTTTACACATGAAGCAGGATTTGGAGTGCAGGGTGGGTTTCATAAGAGTAATTATTACAGTAGAAATCCACCACATCATCAACATCAGTTCTAAATGTAATTCAGTATTAAAAAGTATCATTGCCGATTTTGACTATAGTTGAATATTCTTCTGTGAGCACCCAGAACACAGTCTGCATATGGAACTACAGATTAAGATTTCTGTCTATCTACCTGTTAAATTCGACTCACTGCAGTTTCTTTTGGGACTCTATACAATCTTCATGTTGTGAACTCCAATCTGTATGTGCTTTGAGTGATCACAGGCTCTGAGCCCGAGTTGCTCAGGATGTAACCTCTGTGCTGAAGTAACAGAATGTCGTTCATACATTTGAATAATTTGTTTGGATATTGTGCAGCACTTTTTCAACAGACTTGTTGACTGGAAAAGGCCTCTGAAGGTTGTATAGTTTGGTGTCCTGTTTAAAGCAGGACCTCAGCCACCACCAGATGGAACAGCCAAGGCTTTGTCTTCCTGAGTTTTGACAGTCTCCAGGGGTGGATACTCCACTGCCTCTCTTCCTGTCATGCTGGAAACATGGACAGTGTGTCCACAGAAAACAGCAGTTGTGGGCAACTTGCCCATAAACAGATGCTGATATTAGTGAACAACAGTTGCAGACCCTAGGGAAGTATGAGGGGACAGACCACAGAAAGTGGCCAAACTTGCATGTTTTTTCCAAATATCATCTTCTGTTATCTTTGTACAGAGCATTGGGAGAGTCCAGAGCCATCTGGACTGACCAGAGATGTGAGTTTTCTGTTCTTATACATACAACCTTGTCTATGGGACTTGTCTAAATCACAAAGATTAAGTTTCTAGAGCCAATATCACTGCATAGTGCATTATGTCTGACTTTTGCTGACAGGCAAATTAAAGAGACAAGAGTTGCTCTGTATCTTCTCAAATGTTTGGTGGCACACATTCCTGATGACTGTGAAAATGAATGGTTTCATCTTGGACACCACAGTACTGACACCAGATGAACATGTTTACTGTACTGGCTGAGTTGCTCCAATATTGAGTCTATGGCTTTGGTAACCTGAAAGAATAATTATCTTCTTAGAGCATATGTTAATTTATGACCTATATCACCCTATTGACTTAAAAAAAATTTTCTGTCACTTGTCTCAAAACTAATTTCTGATATTTAAAATATAACCAAATCATTTGTTACTTTCTGAGATGAATGTACTGACACATCTGTAGCAGACCCTTACTCTAAAATAGAAAAACCCCTCAGATTCCTGTGATGTTTTGTGCAAGATCGGCTGTTATTAGCATTAACAAGCACACCAGAACTGTGGCTGACCTAATACAATTACACAGAGGTTTACCTTCTTTTGCCTTTGTTTTTTCATGTTGTTGCGCTAAAAGCAACCTGTGTTCAAGATCAAGTAAATGGATTAAGAAAATATGTTAGAAAAGTAATGCTCTCAGCTGAATTTTTTCTTTTATTTTAAAATTAGTATTCTGCTACCTCAGAACAAATTGGCAAATGGCAGTGTTTATGGCAGTGAGTAACTGAGCTTGAGCTAACAAGTGCCAAATGTGTTTTGTGTTACTCTCTTGCTCTTAAAGAATTTATTTTAAGCAATTATCGTGATGTGTAAAGTTCTTTATAGATATGACAACTGAGTTCAAATACATAAAAAGAAGTAGCTATGTTTAGACTTGTGCATATAGACAGTTTGTGTTTTAAAATGGAACTGTCAGCATCACATTGTCTATTAAACTAAAACTTACTTCAGGGCCTAGCTGGATTTGTTAATATCTGCCCATTTTGTTAAAGAGCCATGCAACTTATGATTTTGTGTAAGAAATGTGTAACCAGTTTTACTTTATCAATTCATAGGAAGTAATAAAAAAATCAAAGATATTTTAAAAATATGTGGTTTTTTTGACTTGGTTATGCAGGAAGCACTGCAGAGATCTTTCTATAAATCAGAGTCTGCTTTGCAGATCCAGAGATGTGAGCATTTACCTTGCACACATATGCCTTGCAGAATAAATTGTAGCAGCTTGTGTATCCTTGCAGCTACTGTGAGTAGGCACAGGCAATTGTCTAAGAGGCTGTGTTTCTAAAGGCTCTCTAGCATCAGAATATTTTTAATTTTTTGTTTGTGCCACCGTATGTGCACACAGATTTACCCAGACCTTCCAAAACTTATTGAGTAATGAGGAAGGAATGTCTGGTAATTCCAAGAGATTTTAAAATTTCATCAGCACTGCTCCTACTTTAGACAGCTATAAACAAGTTACTTATTTTGCATTTCATCTTTCCCACAGACTACACTTCAGGTGCTTTCCAAACTTAGTGAGTCTAGCTGCACTTTTTAAAACTGGGGGGGAAAAGTAGGTAAGAAAGAGAAGAACTGAAGGGAATAGGCAATAAGGAACAAGTTGTATGCTTGGCTGAAATGAAATAAAAAATGGAGAGTCAGTGAGGGGGATAAACAGCTCTTCCATATGGCAGGCTCAGCAGGCAGGAAGGCTCCAGCACCTCCAGTGCTGAACTGGTGTGAAGAAATTGAGTGGGAACCTCTAGATTAATAGGATGAGTGTAGGAAAAACAGTCTGTATGGTGGGTTGGATGAAGTTTTTGGAGAACTCTAGAAACAGCACCCAAGACACTTAAAAATAAAAACCTAAAATTAGACTTTTTAGATGCTTCAGGAACTTAAAAATTCAGGCCACTTATTTCTGAAGTGCTTTTTGTTGAGCAACTCCCTCAAAAGAGAAAAAGAAGGTGCCTAGGTCTTCAGCACTCTGAAAAGGGGCTGGAATATTAAACGATGGAGAATGAGATGGGTAACCTGAATTCAAAGCAGTAAGACTCATCAGCCTAATGCCCTGTCCAACTACAAGAGTTACAGCCATTTGTAGGTGTCTGCATCACAGCTGTGCTGTTTTTAGGACCCAGCTGGAGGGTTGTAGGACTATTCTTCACAGTATGATGCCTCAGGATATACTTTTAGCCGTTTCTTAAGGTGAATGAAGTAGTTAATGTTACCCTATAGAGACATGCATTTGAGGTATACTCAGCTGTGCAAGCCTGGTGTATTGTGCTTAGATACCTCTAAGAGGACATAGCCAGTGCACTGCCTACCTAATACCTGGTTTGGAGATATAAAAGGCCTTCTTTTGTTCTATTTGACATTAAAATAAAACTACAGTGCTGCTATAGAGTAGATACATGATTGAAAAATAAGAAGGTTGGATAAAAATATTTTTCTGATCAGGAAAAAGAAATTAGGAAAAAGGACAGAAGTTCATACTAGAAAATGTTATAGTACAGTATTGGTGGGGAGATAAGGAATGCAGGTTTTTTTGGTTTGGTTTTTTTTCATTGTATCTTCTAATAAAAGCCTTAATGCAAGTGTTGCTGTTCAGGTCTTGGTAGCACAGATAATTTCATTTAGAAGACAACTATCAACTGCCTCAGGAGACATCTTTTGTTGGTACAATCTCTGTCACCAGTGGAAGGTGTTGCTGCTACAACTACACACACATAGTAGCTGAGACAGAATGCCTAAGTATGTATATGTGTACATAATATGCAGCAGGAGGACACTTGGGAAATACTAATTGCCAAAGTTCCCTTCCCTATAGTAGCCCATTTAAAAAAAAAAAGTTAATTTCATATTCCACTTGTTAAAAAAAAAAAAAAGAGGAAAAAAAGAAACAAGCCCTTTTCTCCTTCATACTCTCTTGCAAATGAGGTCAGTAGAATTCTTAACAGAGAAAATATTTTCTGCTAGCTTAATCTTGCCATATTAGTACTCTGAATTAACTAATATAAAATCAGTGTGGAAGAGAAATTAAGCTTTTGGGATAAGCAAATCTGAATAAATACATATTAATTGACTAAGTTTCCAAAACAATTGTCTAGTAGCTAATGCCAAAGTGATAACTGGGAAAAGACTGATTTTCATGCGGGTTCCCAATCTTGTTTGCGAGACAAAGTTTCAGTGGGTAGTTGCTTCAAATTTAGCTGGGATTAGTTTTTTTAGGGATTAGTTTAGAATCACAGAATGATTTGGGTTGAAAGGGACCTTAAAGTTCATCTAGTTCCAACCCCTTTGCCATAGGCAGATACACCTTAAGCTAGACCAGGTTTCTAAAAGCCCCATCCAGCCTGGCCTTGAATACTTCCAGGGATGGGATGCCCACACCTGCTCTGGGTAATCTGTGCCAATGCCTCACGATGCTCACAGTAAAGAATTCTCTGCAGTATCTAAGCTAAGCCTCTTTTAGTTTAAAGCCTTGGCCTATCACTTCATGCCCATGCCAAAAGTCTCTCTCCATCCTTCTTGTAGGCTCCCTTCAGGTACTGGGAAGTTGCCGTAGGATTTCCCTGGAGCCTTTCCTTATCCAGGCTGAACAACCCCAACTCTCCCAGCTTGTCTCCACAGGAGAAGTGCTCCAGCCCTGTGATCATTTTGGGGTCTCTCCTTTGGACTCACTCCAGGAGGTGCCAGAGCTGGAAGCACTACTCAAGGAGGGGTCTCAGAGAGTGGAGCAGAGTGACAGAATCACCTTTCTTGACCTTCTGGCCACACTGCTTGTGATGAGGCCCAGGACACATTTGGCTTTTGGGGCAGCAAGCACACATTGCTGGGGCATGTTGACCTCCTTGGCAAGCAGCACCCCAAGTCACTTCTAATAATTCAGTACTTCTAAATGTATTGATGTGAAAAGAAGATGGATATTCCAAAGAATTTAATGCATAGAAATATAAGTTATAACTGGATACAGGAATTATTACTAATGCACAAAGCTGTATAAAACAGTGTTTATAAAGTGAGACTATAATAGAAATGATTTTACAAGGAAACCTAAAACATAATGTTTCTTTCAAGTGATTAATAAATCCATTCTTCCTGTTATGAAAAGAAGAACTAAATTAAAAGTGATCAGCTGCTATTTAGTAGGTACAATTATACCTAACCTTTGTGATATATGCTTTCCAGTGAGTCTGTTTAAGCCATAACTCTTACAATGATATGGAAACATAAAAAAAAAACCAAAAAATCATATTGTTTAGATATGCAGTAGCTTAATTTTCTGGCTGTTTGCATACACTCCAGTTTGCTTCCACAAAAATATTACTTTAAAATATGTCAGGAATATATGTTTAAATGTGAATTCATACACATTTGTTACTAAATGTATATGGTGTCACAGAGTCTGCCAATATAAAATTAATGTGTGCATTACCATCAGTTCAAGTGGTGATTTCATATCTCAGATCTCACACCCTGCTGGAGCTATTGGAGCTGCTGTGAGAGCGCTAGTCAGACATTACTGTGAATCTGCTGTTGGACTCAAAACTGGAAAGGGACAACATTGATCCACTTGGAAATACAAGCTTATTTACAATCAAGCTGAGAGTTTTATGGAGTTTACCTCATGGGACTACCCACTATCGAGTCACTGTTTAAAAACAGAGTTAGGGGGTTGCCTCTTACCGTCATCTCTAAAATAAGCATAAAATTTGTTTGAAAGACAGACATTGTGACTTGTGGTACTCTTGTTTTCAGTGTGCAAACCTCTTCCTGCTCTGCAAGATTCTATTTGGGATGCTCTAGAAAGATATTATTCTTTATAGAAGACATTATCTGATATTTGGTGTATTTACTGTAGAGAGGTTTTCCTGCAAAGAAAGCTTCACTTTCTTTCAAAATAATGTTCTTATCATGTGGCCATTGAATATATTTGCTTCTACTCTTCTGCATAATTGAATGTGGTTCCTTTTTGTAGTGATTCCCAAATTACTTTGGATATTTGTTGCTGATAATAGCAAAGCACACAACATACATAGGTATATTAGCTGTTAGATAAATGGTGGAATTTGATACAGTAGGTGCTGTAAATTTCAGCTTCATCTTCTCCCTTTTAGAGAAGGACAGGTGGGAGATGGAGCTTCCAACTCTGCCTCAGAGGATCCAGATGATGCTTGGACACATTTGCAGAGTTTGACTCGGTCCCTCCACTTATAATTTCTCTATTGAACACTCAGTACTTTTTGAAAAACATTATTCTGACTGCCTTCTTTCAAATATATTTTCAGAAACTTTTAGAGGAGGAGGCTATTTTCCTGGCACCTCATTACCTGTTTGTGAGTGATAAGGAAAGGGAAACAGTTTGTGGAATGTGTGGATAATATGGAAAGTGTCTCTCATAGCAACAGTAACTATGCAAAATCCTTACTCATTCAACCTTTCTGAAGATTTTTATTAGTGATTCAGATCACATAGCTGCTCTGGATGAGCAAGCAAGCATTTATTCATGTCTTTGTTTTTCTCTTTTTTAGTATTTCAAACTTGGAGCCATTACAAGCCAGTTTTTAATGTTGTATCCTTCTTTTCTCCTTTACAGATACTCTGTATATCTCGAATATAAATTTGTTCTGAGCTATAGAGACAGCATCCACCAGAAAAGTGATGCTCATTAATGTCCTTTCATCTCAGTATTTCCCTTTTCTTAGCATCTGGTTTTGGTTTTAATCATATAGAATGCTATCATATCATCTGCTGAGTCATTTTGGGCAAGAAATATTTCAGGATTTTCTAATTTTCTTGCTTTTCGACAGGATAAAGATGAAATCTTTTATAGTTCTGTAGGCAAGCTACCCAGTTTGCAAGATCAGTTAATCATGTGCACTCTTGGGATACTGAAATTTGAATCTCTGGGGGAAGAAAAAAAAAACTAGTCTGACCTATAAGCTCTCAGCTGTTAGAGGCTGCATCACCCTCAGTCTCTCCCTCATTGGAGGTTTTCTGTAGAAGAGAAAAATGACTGAAAAAAGGACATGATTTCTAACATAGTGCACCTTGAGCACCAGTCTTTTGAGTACTGGGAAATAGCAAAGTCTTCCTCCTAGCAGTGCAAGAACAAAGAAGGAAATTCTGATTCAGTGCTGAAATAGCTGGGTAATTTAGTGACAGCAGAGGCAGAGAAGGCTGAATCTGGAGACATAGTTCTGGGAGAACAATTATTATTGGTAGAGGAAAAGGGCTAAGTCAGTGATTCTGAGAAAAATCTTGCTCCACAGGAGTTGATGGGACCCATTGGAATACACAGTAAGGATGCTGAAGGAACTGCTGAGGTCACTGTGAGGCTCTCATTGTTGAAAGGTTATGGAGATCATGGGAGGCCCATGACATTTTGGAAAAGGCAAATGCTAGACCCCTCTTCAAAAAGGGCAAGAGGGTTTTCCAGGGCTGTTCCACAGGCTGTTCAGCTTCACTTCTAATGGTCATCATCTTCCAGAGCAGCCCTGTGTCCATGTTGGGGCACTGTGGCCTAGGTGGCTGGACTACTTCATGGCTGCAGAATCTCTAAAGGCAGCAGTCACCAAGGTCATCAGGGGCCTTGTGAGGAGCAACTGGGGGAGCTGGAGAAGGGACACGTTCAGGGGCACCTTACAGCAGCCTGTTGCTGTCTGCAAGGAGGCTGCCAATGAGATATCTGTAGTCTGCTCTCTGCAGTGGTGCAAGGCAGGACAATGGCACACAGCCAGCCTAGAGGTTGAAATATAAGAGGTTTAGGCTTAATATAAGGAAAAACATTTTTTTCCCCAGTGCAACAGAATGTACAAAGAGGTTGTGCTGTTTTTAAGACCCAACAACTCCATCTTCTATAAGTACAGGGAATGTTAGCACACCAAAGCACCTGTTGTGATTATTGAAATTTTATTCATTCTAAAATCAAGGGAATTTTTTTTCAGACAGCTTGATAATTCTAGATAGCTAAAAATGTACTAAAATTGATTATAAATTTTTTTTTTGTATTTTATAGTTAAAATAAAGTTTAAGGTAGCTGAATTTTTCTGATTCTCCACTCTCAGAAAAAAAAAAAAAATTAAAGGTCTTAAAATAT
>JAYDZK010000113.1:133468680-133500611 GCA_034509185.1 Euphonia xanthogaster
AATATTTGGGTAGTCTAGACAGCTGGTTATAAAATGAGTATTTTCCTGTCTTTTTTTTTTTTCTTAACTGAAGAAAAACTTTCACCCTATAAACAAGGGAAACAGGATTGCACCTGGGTAGTCCATGCATCTGATACCACAATGTCTGTAAATAGTATTGCAGTGTAAGTAGGAAACAGATTTTGCCATTCAACACAGGGCTAAATATGAGTGTAGAATGCTAACTGGGTACACATACAGGGTATGCAGTCTCGTTTGGGGAAAAAAAAAAAAAAAAAAAACAAACCAAACCAGCAGACTCGTATTTCTTCTGTAGACTTTTAAATTTTAAAATATGCCAGAAATACTCTATTACTTTCTGGGGTCAACTTTGCCATTATTCAGATGAGATATGCGAGTACTATACGTTATCAGAGCCTTCAGACCAGATTTAGGGGGATTTTAGGCACACAGGCAACATCTCCTCTACAGAAGAGTGAATATTTTCTGTTCTCTTCAAAACTTCAGGTTGAAATCCTGAACCCAGCAAAATGGATAGAAAATTTTGTTGATTTCAGGAAAAAAGGAATTCAACTTTAGAGTTTCATCTTGTGTCTATCAAAGTGAATGAGTAATGCCATTGATTAGGGTGAGATCAAGAATGAGTCACAAACCTTCTGTGGTCACTAATGGTAAAATATAGATTATATCCTTTTGGGACCTTCTAGGATCTTTTTCATGTGAACTTCAAAGTAATGATAAATGTCTAGATAAATAACCTTGGTAACATCTCAAGAGAACAGTTTTCTGCCCTCATGAAATGGCAGATAACACAGATTTATTACTAAGCAGCATGTATATTTTAGGGGCCTGTTTGTTGAGTTCTCTTGTTGTTTTTTTCTTCTTTATTTTTTTTTATGAGGCAGCAGATGTTTACTAAAAGCTAATTAGAAGAAATTTGTCAGCATTTGTGGATTTTTTCCTTTCATGATTCAGGAGATAAGCCTGCTTTGTTCTTTCTCTTTTCCTCTCCCACTTTAATGAAGTGTTTCTTAATAACTACTGATTGAAATCTTCTGCACCCATATTTGATGACAGTCAATTTGGGACAGAGAGCCCATCTTACTGAATCTGTTTCTGTCACGATGCATCTGGCAAACAGGTTGGCCAAAAGTCTGTGTTAGTTCCAAGGTGTATCTTTGCTCATCGATGCACCTGTGTGTGCCAGGTCAGACTGGGATGAAGGGGAAGTGCCTCACACCCTGGAGGCCCTTGGCACTAAGCCCTGGGTCACTCTGGAGGTGTCCTGCACTGCTGTGTCTTCAGGGGTCTGAAATCCCTGCTCCTGAGGCCAAGACTTTGATGACCTGATACCTTTTCCTAATGTGCAGAAAGGTCTTTATATGGCCATACCAGTGCTTGGAATTAACTCACTGTATTTGCTATGATGCTGAAATAGTGCATTTCTGCAAGGAGAAATAAACATAGAATTTGCAGGAAAAACAAAAGAGAAGGACAGGACTGGGTCTTGTTGACTTATCCCATTAATGTGTATGGGTTTGCTTACAGCTAGTGTGACTGACTGTAAGGTGGTCAAAGAAAAATAACATATTTCATATGGAAAAGAGATCTCTAGCCTTGATTTCATGAGCTGTACTAGTACTTGCATTTGGAGCAAATACCTGTGGCAACCCATTTACATGAATACACAAAAAGATTTCCTCCATATTCTGTGCTGGAAGACCTGATGCACAGTCAGTGCAGGGAGAGCAAAGGGATTTCCCCCCAAGGTCACTGCTTGGATGAAAGGTAGAGGCTCTGCCTTTCACTTTGTACTTCAGGCCAAACCTGTTCCCCTGAAACACATGGAAATCAGCAGCAAAGGAGGTGAGTGTCTGATGTGGGGCTGCCCCTGCTGCCTCCCAGACGGTGGGAGCAGCTTCTTGGCTAGAAAGCGTTTCTGTTCATTATTTTCCATCAATCAGGTCTTTGATATAAAAAAGGCAGAAATCAGGGGAAATTGTTTCTCTTTTTAATCACTGAACTTTGTTTTCCTGATGGTTTAGTACTATTAGAGAGCTGGCTTAATGCAGATTTCAGTATTTTCATTGGCTGCGGCAACAACGTAAAACTCTATTTTTCTTCCTGCATAATGCAAGACTGATTTTCAGGAGAAATGAAATTGCTTTACATTAAGTTGGAAGTCTTATTAAGAGTGACCAAGTTATTGTGTAGTACTGATCTTGTCTAGCTCCTCAGACTTCACAGAGTAGCTGCTTCTACAGGAAGTCATCTGCAGATATAGCTGGCAATCAGGCAGAGTCCCAGCAGGTAGCATATGTCTGATCTCAGTTTCTCAAATAATATAGACATATCATGAAGGACTACCTCAAAATCTCTTTAAAACTTCTTCTGCCTTACTGCTGCCTGTATTTTCTGGGCAGATTCCTTTTCTTCAGCAGCTCCAGCCACAGAACTCTTGTCCCATTCCTCACCTCACATGTGTATTGAAATACCCATATTTTCAATCACTGCTGTCTCCCTTTTGGGACCTAGTGGTGGGGCAACTCCAGAAGATGTGGCTGGGGATCCTCACAGCCTTGCTAGTGACTCTGCACACAAACAACCTCTCCAGTCAGTCACTGTTTCTTGCTGTGAGCATTCCCCATTTGAGCCTTTGCTTCCTCATAGGTACAACCTGAAAAACCAGCTGACAGGTGTCAGTGTTGTGGCTCTCCTGAGGCATAAGGCACTCAGAGCAGGGATTCTGCTCCTAGGGTGCTGGTTACCATCCATTGTAGTTGTTCCCTGTTTTGAGACATGAATAGTGGCAGATTTCTGCCCATGTAGATGACACCTGTTTTGATTTCTCACTTGTACTAAATTGTTGCAGCAACAGCAGTAGTACTGACATGCACTGTGGTTAAACCCTGAAGACACATGAATACTGAATAAGAATATGACTTTCCTTTCACGTTTCCAGGGTTTGAACTCTCCCTCATAGCATGCTTCTTTCTCTTATGTCATGCCAGGTTATTCCTGATGCTTCCTGATGCTTAAAATTATTTGTCTGTGATTTTAAGTATACTGCTTTGATGTACTTCATCAGAGACATTGTTATTTTAGGAGAATCATGTTGCACCACATCAGTAATTTAGAATACATTGGAGAGACATATGTTTATGTGTATGCATTTGTATTTTAAACTCTTATCTTCAAAATTCATGCAGAAAAAAGCCCCTGAAAGTAGTGTTTTGTGAAAGGCACAGAGAGTTAGTAATCAGAAGAAGTTACCACATATTTCACTCTGGAAATAAACAGGTACATGAAGGCAAAACAATTTAGCAGAAAAAAAATATGTGGATCATCATATGAAGTGCCTTCGGGTACAATAGGCTCTGATCAAAAAAGGGAAGAACACTTAAGGATTCAATTAGAGTCTTTGCAAAGAGACCTGGACAAATCAGAAGACTGTGCAATCACCAACCATATGAATTTCAGCAAGGGACAGTGCCAGATTCTGCTCCTGGGATGGAGCAGCCTTGGATGTACGGACAGACAGAACGAGATGCTGGAAAAGCAGTGCCATGGAAAGGGACCTGGGGATCTGGATGATGGCAAGATGAACATGAGCCAGCAGTGCCCTGGCAGCCAGGAGGGCCAGGTGTGCCTTGGTGGGGGAATCAGGCACAGCATCACCACCTGGGCAAGGGAGAGGATTGTCCTGCTCTGCTCTGCGCTGGGGCAGCCTCACCTCGAGTGCTGGGGGCAGTTTTGGGTGACAAAATCTGAAAGATTAGCAAGTGTCCAAGGGAGGGCAACAAAGATGGTGAAGGGCCTTGAGGGGAAGATGTATGAGAAGAAGCTGAGGTCACTTGGTCTGTTCAGCCTGGAGAAGAGAAAACTGAGGAAAGACCACATCACAGTCTGCAACTTCCTCATGAGGGGAAGAGGAGGAGCAGGTACCAATACCTCACTCATGACCAGTGACAGGACTCATGGAAATAGCATGGAGCTGAGCCAGGGGAGGTTGAGGTTGGATATCAGGAAAAGGTTCTTCACCCAGAGGGTGGCTGGGCACTGGAGCAGGCTCCCCTAGTAAGTGGTCACAGCATCAAGCCTGACAGAGTTCAAGAAGTGTTTGGACAATCTGTGACCATGTGTTTGCACATGGCATGACTCTTGGGGCTCTCCTGTGCAGGACTAAGAGTTGGACTCTGTGATCCTTGTGGGTGGGTCCCTTCCAACTCAGAATATTCTATGATTCTATGATTTCATGATCATATATAATTCTTCTAAATTTCCATATGACTACATTTTTTCCAAGATGTACTCTTTGCTTCTGATGTAAACTGGTAAATCCTAGTTAGGAATGAGTGTGCTCTGGTGCTGTCTGCTTGCCTCCAGAAGGCAAAGTAAGTCAGTGCAGAGTCAAGGCACATGCATATGGCAAAAATTAGTTCAGATCAGCTGTGCAAGAATCTGAGCATAATTCAATCCAAATTTGGTCAGTATACAAGTAAGACACTCTGCAAGTAGCATTCACACACCTGTGTTTTAGTGAGCAAGGCACAGGTCAGAACTGGAGCATTCATGCTGTGTCCCACTCCTCCCCTCATCCTCCTCGAGGGCTTCATCTCAGCTACCTTGTACCCATCCCCTCCAATGTGTCTCCTGGTGCCCTAAATTGGTGGCTGGTCCCTTTCCCAAGTCCAGGAGAAGGAAGGGCTGGCTGGAGGGTGGCTCAGCAGGAGGCACCCAGTACTTCAGTGTCAGCTCTTCGTGCCTTGCCTGCAGCTGCTGGGCCACTGCTGGCAGCACAGCCGTGGTTAAAAGGAAGCTGCTGCACTGAAAAGGCTCATGGCAAACAGAAATAATGTTACATCATGCTGGACTCAGAGGAATGACCTTCTTGTTTCTAAAGCAAAAAAGAAGCAGAACAACACAATATTTTGTGGTAGTTTTACACTGTAGTATGGAAAGATTTTTAATTTTTTTAAGATAATTTGATTTGTTTTACCTTAAAAAGGAGAACTGTGTGAGAAACTTCAAAGATTTGCATGTCATTTATCATTTGTTGTAAGTGGGCAGGAGACCTGCACATTTCTGTTCTGTAAAATTGCAAGGTAGTGGTTGTCTTTAAAATGAAGGGCCTTTTTGGCTGACAGAAGATAATGTTACATGTCTCGTTAAAAATTTGAACTGTGCTTTATGGCTGTTTTCAAATATTACAGTCAATTTTAGTGTTCTGCAAAATGTGCCTAAATATACTTTATCCTAAAAAAATTGGGAAATCATTAAATATGGGCTTGCAAAAGCAGATTGCATCTTGGCTTGCTGAAGAGTCAGCTGACAACAATTTTAATGGTCTGTTAATATAGATCAAGGAATGCTGTGTTGGATTTATTATTGCAGAGTTTTTTGATTGCTAAAGAAAACAGGATGTCAGCTTAATACTGATAACTCAATTCTCATTTTCTTTTTATTTTTCATCTGGCTCAACATTTGTTGCATTTCAAAGATAAAAAATGAATTCTCTACCAATAACTGCGTATTTGTAGAAGAAAATTTATGATTACGTTGGTTCACATGGAAAGGAACACTAACTTTGCTGTTAAGTAAAATCACTTATGAATTCTAAAACATATATTCCTTCATGTGATTTTAAAAATGGATATGAACGTTCTAATTCTTAGAAATAAAAAAAAACCAGTAATTTAAGTTTCTCATATCGAAAAAGTGTTGTTTTTTTGTTTCTTTGAATTGTACAGTTAGGTAAATTCTAAAACATATATTCCTTCATGTGATTTTAAAAAATGGATGTGAAAGTTCTAATTCTTAGAAATAAAATACCCCAGTAATTTAGGTTTCTCATGTAAAAAAAATGTTGTTTTTTTTTTCTTTGAATTGTACAGTTAGGTAAATGTCTCACTAAATTCAACAGGGATAATAGAAAGTCAGCTCCATTATTCTAGTTGCAGATCTGTGTATGTGCATTCACAACCTTATGTAAAAATGTTCTGTGAATTTTATTGGGTTGCATGATTAAATAAAAGGTGAAACTTTGACCTTGCTGTGAAAATGAAAATCTATTTTCTGATTAGTAGTTCTCAGAAGCTTGTCAAAACTGTGGAGAAGGAATCATGGCTGATTAATGAACTTGTATTTGATTCACTTATGTGTCTGATGCAGGAAGGTGTGGGCAGGACATGTACCGCCTGTGGCTAGAGCAGCCAGAGCTATTGCATGATGCTTGTGGAAATTACTCAGCTGTAAGGAGAGGGAATGAATGCAACACATTCTTTTTGTGTGCATAATTTGCCATTTTTCCTCATTCATGGCCTTGTGATGGTGCAGACCATGACACAGCTTTAGCTTTGGCTTTAGCTTCAGCTTCAGCTTCAGCTTCAGCCCATGGCCCTTATGCTTGGAGTTGACTGCAGGCTGATGTGCTGGGATATCAAAACTCCACTGGCTGTGGAAGCTTGTCTGAAACATGAACTCCACCAAAGGCTATTGTATTTTTTGTACATTTACTTTCCTGGAGTAAAGAGATTGGCTTTTACGGTTTCAGTTCCATAGGCACCTATATTTGGGAAGAACAGGCCCCTTTGCACAGAGCATGCAACACAGAAAATACATGTTTGTAATGGACTGAGTTTCTTAGTTTTTCTAACTTGTTACTTCCTATATGTAACAGACATGAAAACCAGATTACAAGAATGAAATTTAGGGTATCAAAACATGAAAAAATAGAGTATGTACCTGCAAAAGAAGTCTGTTTAAATGTGCTAGATTGACTAGATCTGATATAATTGTCCATCAATACTTTCAAACCCCAAAGAATATGATGTTTGCTGGAACACAGAGCAGAGTTTCAAAGCAAGATTATTCCCTCCTTTTTTGATATTAAAAAATAATTGACTTTGCTGGGTATACCCTGCCTTTTTAGATTATCCTTTGTCAGAGATCAGCCATATCTATATACATTAATGTGCCACAAATTAGTATGAACTTTGGAAATGTACATCCAAAAAACCAAAGTTCCTATAAATCTCTCATTCAACCAACCAGTCTCTTGCTCAGGCTATGAGTTCTGAAGACCTGTTAGACGTCTCTTTTCAAGTACCTTGAGCCCACCTGGTGAATCTTGCAGTAAAGGAAACATTTTCTTGTTTTCAAGCCCACTTTATATGTGATTCCCTATTTTGTATGTGATTCATCCCCAATAGCAAGATTAGCCTCTTGTCCTCTACAAGATGCCCACCTTTCCCCCAAAGAACTACATGCTTCTGGCAGCAGTATTTGCTCCTGTGAGTAGCAGTGGAGCCATCCAAAGAAAACCAACCATACTCCTTATTTTTCCATCAGCCTCCAAACAAAGATTGAAGGAAGGGGACAAAAAGCAGTAAAAGGAGCCCTCTAATGGATCTGTCAGAGGCCCCTGGCCCCAGCCTTGCCAAGTATGTATGTCCAGTGCACAGCATCTGTCCTAGCTCACACCCAGGCTCTGCTAAGTCTGGCTTTTGAGATAGTCCAGTTCTAAATGAGGGAACTTTAATTTGTCCGTACAGCATAGAGTGAAAAGCAACATGAGCCAAACTGACTCAAGGTGAAAAGTTTAGGCCATTTCTTTTTTGTTCTCAAAACCCCTCCTACACGTGAAGGTTTGTGAGCCCTGAGGGAGCACAGGTTGTGGTACTTTGGGGGTCACTACATGAGAGTGACCAAGGCACTCCTGTGCCAATTTTTTATCCCAAGGTGCCAGTGAGTATCCAATGCAGAGTGCTGCAGAGGATCAGCAGTCCTGAGGTCTTAGTGACCCCCTTATGCCTGTTAGGACTTTTTTCCAGCACTTTTGAGTGCACCCAAACTTATGCATGGTGTGAATGCTCGGGATCTGGGTGTGTGGGTGAAGATGTAGACATGAAAGAGGTCAGAATGGGAAAGCTGAGAATAACCTGGAGACAAAAAAAAATAGCAAAAGACAGTTTACAAAGCTAGACAAAATGCAGACAGATACTCATAAATTATAATATTGTCATTGAGGTAGTTTTGTTGATGTAGTTGGTTTTGTTTTGGCTTCTTTGCCTGAAGAATACTGGAGGAACAGAAAGGATCAGAGCAGTAGCTACTGTGCTTTAGCTGTTCCCAGATGGTGGCTGGCATTTTAGGGACATTCTCAACTGGCATATGTCAGACTAGCAATGTGGTTACTATGGACTGGGGCTTTGATGAGCCAGCCTTAGAACAGCAGAGATTCAACTGACTGTAGATTTAAAGTGTCTAACCACACCTTGATTTCCACATTCCATTTCCATTTCTAATCACACATTAATTTCTATAAAAGTAATTATGATAACTATAGGTTGCTTTGGGACTACACTGAACTGTTTCAGAAACAATTCTGGTATTTCAGAGTTTTATATAGAAATTTTATCTGCTATATAAACCTGCGTTGCTATAAATTAAAAAAAAATAAAGAAAGAAAAAGTGAGAAGAGGAAATAATTATTTCCAGAATTACATATATTACAAAAGATTAGCAAAACACTTTAGTGCTCAAAATATTTTATTATTATAATTTGAAACAACCTGCTATAGGGGAAAAATATTAAAATACAGATATATATGGATGTATAATGTCATAATAAATTATTGTAATTTTCAGTTACAAGTGATACCTGAAATGTGAAAGAATATCTTAACAAAATATTGAAGGATTATTGGAGGGTTTTTTATTACAAGGGAAATGCAAGTAACATTTCTTCTAGATTTTTCTCCTCCTTTGCCACAAGGAAATGCTTATTTTGTTCCCTACACAAATTTGATGTACTTCATCTGTTTCATTATTTAGTTCCTTCCCAGCATGTGCAATTTTCCTTTAAAATTATTGTGATGTCTGTATTCTTTATATTTACTGGACATTTTCAGTCTAGGCTAGTCTGTGACAGATTAGTCTTAGTCTTAGAATCACAAGCTATAGATTTGGGTTGGAGGGGACCTTTAAAGGTCCAACCCCCTTCATCTTGGGCAGCAGGTTGAAGTGTGAGCATGTTGCTTTCTATTAGAAAGAGCTCTTAGCAATCACAGAATTTTCAAATGTGAAACCTTATGGAAGTATTAGTTTGAAACCCTTTTCCTCAAAAAAACAACAAGAGCAAGAAAAATAACTTTATTATATACTTTCAGGTCCAATGTTCTAACATAAAGTTTAAACTAGAATTGTCATTTTTTCATTCCATTCCATGCCAAGGTAGTACATTTTCATGGAAGAATTATTCAATTTACCTCCAAAGGATTAAAATATATCTTAAGGTTTTTTGAAATACCTTTTTTTAAGAAAAATGTTTGCAATCTACTGAATCACCAAGAATGAGGATGGCAGTTTTGTAAATAGGAATTAAGGATTGCATTGCTACTAGAAACTTCACAAGTAGTTTCAAACATATTATTTCCCCATAAAAAGTAGTTTTATTTTAGTACATAACTAGAAAAGTTGTATTTGTGGCTTTGAATTCCTCACCTCTACAAAGATTTATAGCAAGTCGCTACTCTTGTGGTTTGCATTTTACAACCCCAGGACATCTGGATTTGATAGAATATCAGCAGTGCCACATTCTGCCAGAGAAGGAAGACTGGAGTTGAGTTTTAATATTGTAGGCTTGGCTAGTTAATGAAATAGATGCATTTCTGCACAGAACATACACTTGAGATTCTCTTGAAAGGAATCCCAGATCTAAAATTTCCAAGACAAGTTGTAATATTTCCATCCAGAAGGCCAAACCTACCATCTGTGAAGCTGAAATGCAGATTTGCAATACACAGACCAAGATCATGTACAGAATGTGCATATTGGCAAAAGTCTGATGAGGGAAATCTGGGGTTGAGTCTGATAGCAAACTAGTGCTCACCTTACTGCTGAGGGATCCTCATGCAGTTCCTCCACTGCTGGCAGCTTTTGGCTTGGATTCTCAAATGGCTCCAACATCTGGCTCCCTTGTGAATTTAAAATGTGCTTGGCTTAAACTGACTTTGTCCCAGTGGGCATTCCTTTTAGCATTAATATTGTGCCCGCAAAATGTTTTCAGTCAAAACTTACAGCTTGCATCCAGAGTACTCAGAAGTCACCATCAGCAAAGTTGCATGAGCTACTCTTATTGCTTGAGTGTAGGTTCTGGTGAACTGTGTCATTTGTTATAAGAAAACAATTCAGATATGTTTAGATCACCTGTAATAAAAAGGAGAAGCAATTTAAAATTAATGCATTCTTCTCCTTCAACACAAACTCAAACTCAGGGGTTGAAAAGTTATCAAAAAAGTTGCTTTTTGCTCTTATTTAAGATCATAATTGATAGAGAGGGACCACAGTTCCTATTTTTAAATGTGCTTTCCTTGCATAGTTTTCCATATCCTTTATCCTCTATAAATACAATTTTAAGGAAGAAAAGTTGTCAACTGCATTCTCTTATGCCTCGTCTGTAGGCATATAGGTGCACTGCAAAAACTTAAGGAAATAATGTCCGAAGTGCCACCTGCAAATTCAAACTGCAGCGAAGAGTTTCTTACTAGAAGGTAAAAGGGACTGCAGGAGAGCAGGGAGAAATCACTACTCTTGTCAAAAGCCCTTCTGACTGGTTAAATCTTTACTTACTGGTAAAAGTTTTGGCAGAACATAGCAGATACACCTTGTGATGGCAGTCCCTTTATGCAGGATGGTAATTGTCAGGAGATGCAACTTGGGAGACTCTGAAGTTCTCAGTGCTCTGTCTTTCCTGAAGGATCTGCCTCTGGTAGACCAAGAGTTTCTACAGGAACAAAAAAAGTGAAACCAGAATTTTTACGGTTCAGACTGGTACATCCAAGTTGAGTCAGAGATGATCTTCAGCTCCTGCCTGTAAGTTTGGCAAGAAAATTTTTCTGCACCCTTAACTAAGGAAATTACAGAGAACTCTTTCAGAAGCATAGTAAATGAGAACATTATGTCTTTAGAATACACTTACACTTGGATAAGTGATTGCTACCTTAAAGCCAAGTGGAGAACAAATATATAACTTCTGTTTTAAAATGTGTGGTGGGTTGGGGGCTTTTTGGTGTGTGTACAGTGCTGTCCTATATACAAACAGCCTTCATGTTTTACCCTCATTCATGGCATCATGGAAACATTGTGGAATGAGTCACACAACTGGAATGCTGCAATGGATGGCTATAAATTCCTCAGAAGGGATGGGTAAGGAAGGGGAGGCACTGGAGTAGCCTTCTATGTTTGGAGTATTTTGATTGTCTAGAGCTTAATGATGGTGAGGATAGGGTTGCGTGTTTCTGGGTCAGAATCAGGAGGAAGGCCAACAAGGCGATTATCATGGTGGGAGTCTGCTTCAGACTCCCAACCAGGACAAAGAGCCAAAGAAAATCTTCTATAAACAGCCTCATATTTGCTTTCCCGTGTTGTTATGGGGGCCTTCAACTGACCAGATGTCTGCTGGAAATACAACCCAGCAGAGAGGTTAAAGCTGGAGGTAAAGGGTTTGGAGCACAAGTCTTTTGAGGAATGGAGTGGCTGAGGGAGCTGGGGTTGTTTAGCCTGGAGAAAAGAAGGCTCAGGGGAGACCTTATTGCTCTCTACAACTATCTGAAAGGAGGCTGTGGCCTCAGGTTGCACCACAGGGGGGTTAAAATGGATATTTGAAAAAATTTCTTCACTGAAAGGTTTTCAAGCATTGGCTCAGGCTATGTGGGGAAGTGTTGGAGTCACTGTCCTTGGAGGTATTTAAAAGACATGTAGCTGTGCCACTTGGGGACACGGTTTGGTGGTGGATTTGGCAGTACTGGGTTAACAGTTAGACTTATTGGTCTTAAAGGTCTATTTCAGCCTAAACCGTACTGTGATCCTGTAATTCTGTGATTTTGGGACAGACAGCTCATGCAGGCCTTCTTAAAGTCGTGAACTGACAATCTCCATGCAGTAGTTTAGAGTTCTGGGCATTTCTAAGAAATTACTTAAGATTTCATGCTGCTAACTAGCTAAAAGAAGCTGGTAGCTGTGCTTGTGATCCCCACCCTTCCCAGCTGGATGGGGACATCATCTCTGCCCCAGCGATGTGACAGGGACTTCTCTAGACATACCTCTGCATGGCTATTGGCCACCGTTTTTCCCAGGCCTTGCATTCTGGACCTGTGTGTATAAACTCTTTGGAAATACCAAAATCTGGGCTTCCTCATTTTGAGTTTAGAGCGAGTTCTGTCTCCAGTGTGGCTCCAAGGGAAGATTCCTGTACATGGAAATTACTCAGTGGAAAAATACCTAGAACACCCAGAATCCTTTGCAAATCTCTCGTTCTTTCACGGGAATGATAATATATGTTTTTGGATACTGGAGAAATTTATCTAAGCATTTTTTTATACAGGCAATCTTTCCCAATCCTGTCCCACCCTCCAGAGCTGTACTGCCTCTAGATTGAAGAGTTCCCCAAGAAAAGGCTGTTTAAGTTTGATGTCAAAGATAGACTAAAACTTGAGGATGAGTCTTGACTAAATATAAATGAGTCTTCACAGTTGACATTTAGAGAGCCTGAGCCATGGAATTACTTGCAGCTTTGCTCAGTTACATTACGTTCGAGCATTTGTGAATTTCTTTTCAGGTTGTGCCATTGTTGTTGCCACATGTGGCATCAGTTTCTCACAATCCATGTCAATGGAGGCTGTGAGTCCCCCCACAGAGGTCAGTGAGTTTGTCACAGTGCCAGCACAGAAGTTCCCAAAGAGGAATGGGGAACATTGAAATGTTTGTGCTTCCTCAGCAGGAAAATTATAGTCTTGTGCCAGGGGCCAGAGCAGGGGCTACCTAAGCATTTCTTGGGTTAGGATCCAGGGGGAAAAGAGCTGAAAAAATCAGCTTAGTTTCTGTGTCCTGCTGCATCTTCACCTGCTGTTAACAAGTCCTGGTGGAAGGTGGGAGCAGGGTATCCTCCAGCACAGTGTTTCCTACATGGAAATTGCAGCCATATCTTCCAGCAGAGTTTCACTGCTGCAAAGGAAAATAGTAGAAAGAATTGGAAGAAGTGTGCAGAAGACATAATTTCTGCTTCAAAAACTTCTTTAAATTTAAGACCTTATCTTCCAGCTTGGGGTGCTGCAAAATGCACCATGTGTTGTCTCATCACTGCTGAGATTTTTTTCTTGTGCCTTCATAATTTTTGTTTTCTTGTCATTCTCACATTCTCACTCCAGTAGGTATGTACTGTATCACAGCAGTGCCTGCAGAGCTCTTTATACAATGTGAGCAAAAACCTACTGCAAGGAATAGGTAGCTTTAGAAGTAAATAGGAAAACAGAGAGGGGAATATAAAGTATTTTCTAGGTATTTAGATGAGGCAGAATCCATGCATGTGGTCACAGAGGAGGAGTGAAAGGTTGTACTTAATGCTTCAGGAAAGTGTGAAAAATCACACTTCTTAGGCTTCCCAGAGAAGTGATATTATTCATGAGGAGATCCTGACCTGCTTGCTATCCCCTGCATGCTGTTTCCTGGAGGTCACCTTCTCCTGATCAGGGATTCCATCAAAATCAGAAGTGGGGGAGAGAATGAAGTGCCTCCTGTGGGTCCTTCACTTGCACCAAGAAAAAGCTTTAAGGAGACCAATAAAAATTGCATGAATATGTTTCTTTCCTTCTCTTCCAGTAACTGTGCCCGTGCCTCCACCACTCCTGACAGTATGAAATGTGTGATAGTATAAAATTTTTTGTATAACAAGGGAACGTTAATGATGGAGGCATAGACTGCTAGACAAAATGATCTTTTTACTAGTTCTGCCTTTTTTCCCTTTAAAACTCTAGCTCTGATGTGACTTCAATGCTGTGTAGATTTTCAGATACTGAATTTCCATATCTCAACGAATTGTCTTCTTCTTTTTGCCTGCTCACTGCAAGGTTTTCTTCCTTCTGTATAAATGGAGATTTCTGAGCTGTGGCTTAGAATCCATCATGGAAAAAAATGCTCTGGGAATGAAGTAGCCAACTGTACTTTTTGTGCTTTTTAAGGACACAGTTTGTTATGTGACAAGAAGAGTAACCAGTGAGTAAACAAAAAGAAAGAAACAAAATAGTAAGACCTCCTGCATTCCAGACTATGGCAAATATGACTGCAAAGCCAAAGGCCATTGTGTGGCCAAAACAATCAGTCACTTATATGGCCTCATACAGGTATTATTGGCTTGCAGAATCCCTATTGATTAAGGTCTTCTCATAGAAACCAATAGCAAGGTGAACTTTTGAACAGATATCTATTGGAACATTCCTTTAAACAAAGTTTGACAAAATGTACTATATTTAGACTTGTACTTTTCCACTGTCAAGATGTTACATCTCAAAACTGGGCAGATGTCCTCAGGGAGACACACATTTCTGTATTCTGTGAGGAGGCAAGAAAAGGTGTGGCTGGCATGAACAAATCTTGGTCAAATGTTTTCTTTAATTCTTTTACTGCATGCTGGGTTAGCTCTTCAAACAACTAAGAATTATAGAAAGTTTCCCTTTCAGTTTTTTCTTGATTAACCCTCTGCTACCCAGGGTACTAACCAGTTTATTAACATTTGGAAATAAGATCTTGGAGTGGAATAAGAGAAGCAAAGTTCAGGACTTGCAGTAGCACCACAGGAGTTCTGCTGTAAAATCTTGTTGAGCCCCATTCAGTGCTTTCCATCTCTCTCTGTGCTCTTCAAACAAACCCCCTCTTGACCCAGAAACAGAGGTAACAGTATGACCCAAGTAGCCAGAAAAAATTGGCTCAGAGAATCTTTCACATTTCTGACCCTGCCCCTTCACTACAGTCCTATGCCTTGGAGTCAAGCTGTTATACCAGTGCCATCAAATACTTCTGTACTGAAGCAATATTCTTGCATGAGACTTCCCTGTGGAGAAATTTCCAGGATATGATTTATAAAGTTAACACCAGAGATTGTACCTTCTTAGAGGTCAGTAATGCAAGATTTGTTCCTGTACATATAAGGAATTCATCCAGGGTATGTGACTCATGGTACTGTGTCTTTTCTTTGGGAAATCATGTAATGATACTTTGCCCTTTCTACAGGAAGTCATATCAGATGTGGAAAATAACTGCTTTCTTCACTTGTAAATTTTATCCTGCAGAACAATAGCTGTGGGTTGTAATGGAATATACAGCCTTAAATGTTCACACCCTTTGTCAAACATTCTTAGCAGTGAAATAAAAGGCCACCACTTCTTGTGAGTGGAATAGTTCTTAGCTTCCTTCCCTGCAGTATCCACCCTGAAGGATCCAGTACACAATCCTTGACAGTAAAAGGAATCAAGTGAGACCAAGTGTTTAAGAAAAGAAGCCTCTAAAGATGCTATTTGATACTATGCTAATACACAATTTAGTGTCTCCTCAATGCAGCTTCAGGCACTTTGGTGTCGATCTTTAACATCAACTGTGTAAAACTATAAATGAAACTATATAAAGCATATAAAACTATATGAAGCATTTAGCACTGTAACTCTAAAAACCAGCTGTACTTCATGCACAACATCTAGCATAATATGTCCTTGAGAAAACTGGGTGAGTCAGGCAGTTTATTACTGTTTTCTAGCAATGCTGTTTTAATTAACTGACATATTTTGAAAGGTAATATTTTTTGAGGGGATTGTTCATACACTTTCTTTCAAACACTCTGTATGTTTATGCAAGGAATAAGATTTCCAAGTAGGCAATCCACTGTTTATTATTATATGTGAAAACACTTTGTCACTTATAGTTTTCTGCTGTCTCCTTGCTGTGCTATTTTGATCAGCTATTAGAGAAACCAAGAATTTTCTCCCTAGATCTGCAAGAGCCCTCTTTTCACTGAACGTACCATATTTTGTTACAGAACCAGCCCACTGAGTATCTGAAAACTTAATTTAGACATGTACAATAGCATTAGTTAAAACATTTCCTGTCTTTTATATAAGTAAAAACATGAAAGAGGGAAAAGAAAAAAGGGCATCAGAGGAATTTAAGTTACTGAAGTACAACAGAATCAATTGCTTTCTGCTGTAAGTAATGAAGTGGCTCACAGGATCCTTCAACTTTAACTAATGGAAGGATAATCTATTGCACTTACTGATAACTGTTCACTGAAATTCAGGGTCTTTTTCTCTCATAAAAACATTATGATTTGTAACAGGGAATAAATGTGAAATATTTCAAGGATGTTTGGTTGAGATCGCACATCATCTATCAGTATGAAAGAAAGTAAGAAGACTGAAAATGGCTTGGAGATCATCCCTATGCATCTATTTGCACTTAACCTTAGACTAATATTTGTATTTCCTTCTTGAAGCATAAGTTTCAGAAAACAAAAGGCAAAGCACTTACAAACCAAGCACTTCCAGACACTGGAAATCTGTCTGAAGATCCTGTTATCAAAGAAATACAACTCTGCATTACATATGTAGATGGCAATAAAATATTTTTTATGAAGTGTGTTTTGTGTCACAGCAGGGCTAACTGGCCAGGGTGGTTATGCTTTCATTGGCTCATAACTTCCACAAGATTCTGTTTGACACCAAGGCTGAAAAAGTGTTGGAAGAGCAGTTCATTTAAAGGGGAGTGTTAGAATTTAGTGGTACTAATATCTGACTGCATGGAAGTTTTTAAGAAAAGGGAAAAATTAATTTTGGGGGAGGAAAGGACAATATTGCTTGGCAATTAAAAAACCCATAGCTCTTCTGCTTTTTAATGTTTATGAGAATGCTTTACCCTCACATGATGCAAGATGCCTTGGCAGACCACAAAATTTAGCAAGATTTTCCTATCTGCAATATGCTAAGGCAATCTGCCCTCAAAAGTCCAATTACCTCTTTCAAAAGACTTGTGTGATTGTGCAAGCTGCACGCAATTTATTCTTAATTCTTTTTCTTCAGAGGAATAATGCTGATACTTGAAGAAGGTTCTTGTTATAAAATCAAATGGAAAAGCATTTAAACAGTCAGAACACTGCTGTGGATATCAAACATGTGTGATACACCCTGTTTCCCAGGACAGAATATTGCCTAGACTAACCACCCAGTGATGCTGGTTTGTTAACTGAGACACCATTGGCCTGATTCAGACCAATTTACAAAATGGAAACACAGCTTCTGCATCCAGACCATTTGGTCACAATGTGTCACAGGTAGCACTTTGTTATGATGAACACACACCATTATAATGCTCCTGAAATCCCTATTTATACCACCACTAGAGGCTTACCCCCCTTTGCTATTCATGCAGCAAAAATCTGCCAAACCACTCCTCCAAGGCCCTGCAGCACTTTAAAGCTTGTTTTGCAGCTTTCATGCAGTCCATGTAGGAGGGGTGGGGAATGTTTATGGTACAAGCAAGTCCTTGTGTCATCCAGTGTGAGTAACTTTGGAAAGTGAATGCTGTTGCTAGCTCATGCTCCCTTGTCATCACGCCTCTTAAAAGTAATATTAGATGTTAAGATATTGAGAAATAGTGAACTTTAATGAGCTGTCTCAAAGTTCTAATTGACCTCAACATTTTTGATCCCATAAGTAAACACTGTATGCATAAGAAAACATGTAAAATGAGACTATCTTGTTTTCTACCTGCTAGCTTCAAAACATAAAGGCAAAACATTTGTCTTCACAGAAAGGCCAATACTATTCGGTTTAAAATTTACTACACATCTGAAAGACTACTGTTTTTCTGTAAATTACAAAACAAAACACATATCTTCCTCTAGAAGAATTATTGCTCGAAATAAAATATTTAATACCAGAAATGGTGTTTAGTTTGATGTCCTTATGCAGAGAATGCTGAATACAAATTGCACAGTAAAAAGCCTAGAAATCTTATGGTACTGAGGCTAAAATAATTTTTTAGAGGGGAATGCCTTAATTTAAAAATTGCTCATTTCATGCAACTTGAAAATGAGCATCATATGAAAACAAGTGGTACATATTTATTTATAAATATTTATTTATTAAGGCTTATGACAATTGAATTTCATAAAAACAGAGAAAATAAAACTCCTTTTAAAAGGTGAAAACAATGTCCAATGGCCAAATAAAGAATTATATACAAAATAGAGTAATCAGGTAGAATATTGTTAATTCAGAGGACATGGGAAGCTAGGAGGATATGAAGAATGTGAGATATTTGTAGGTGGGTAGGTATTATGCACCTACTGATTCACACCTGTGATGCCTAATCAAAAAGGATTTCAGCATCAGGGAGCTATGACTTTAGTTTGCAAAAATCTGTTTAAATGATTAATTGTTTGAGCCACTAGCTTGTTTAATATCCATGTATTTAACTCAGCTGAGTACAATCTCAGTGTCAAACAAATCCAAACTGTCTGATTCCCTTCACTTTTCCTAAAAGTGTTGACAGTCATAATAATGACAGTATTTATTAAAATAGTAATTCTGGTAATTCAGTGTCTGATTCCTTTAGTGTCTGGTAGAATAAAGAGTGAATTCTGTGCTGTTACTCCGATTGCACTATTGAACTATCAGAAAGATGCTCTAAAAGAGCAGCCAACATCCTCTGTGTTATCCCATACTGCCCCATCAGTAACAAGAGAGAAATGTAGTAGCATCAAGAGAGGTAAGGTAAAAGGTAGCCTTCTACCAGGTGATACAGGTGGTAGTTGATTCAAACTGGTAAAAAATAAATGATAGTTCCTGGGTAATTTATCAAAGTGCTTGAGCAGGCAGAATAGCTGAGTGTTGAAAGTTTAAATCACAAGTGGCCATAGGTCCATGGTACAGTCCGCAGGTTCCTCTTCATTTTGGCACGGAACAAAACTTTTGGGGAAAAAGTTACGGTCACGCTCAAAGTCCCTGTGCTTTGCTAAAGAAAGCAAAGTAACAGCTCCCAGTGCTTTGTGCTGTCCATCACTGGTTAGAAAGCCATCCCTCTGACTATGTTTTAAAATTATTTTAGCTCAGTCTTGCACCTTTTTCAAGTAGGAATTTTGTTCCTTATTAGAGGAATGACTCTGACACGTTATAAACCTTTGGGAAACAAATGTTGAGTATCGCTGCTTTATTTTGGTACAGTATCACTCTGTTTGGTAAGTCATACCTGAATAGACCATTATACTTTATAAACTGTTTCCATGTTGATTTTTTTAAAATGAAATATACATAATGGGTTACAAGCTTTTCTCAGTACCCCTTCCTTCTGTAGGCACTTCATCTCTTAATTGTAACAGATTTTCCATTCCCGACAATAATTTTGCATGACAGTAAAAAATGTTGGGTTTTTTTTTTTTTTTTTTGTTTTTAAAAAACCCCATAAAATATAATCTCTTTTCCTAAAGGCTTTGAATTCTGAAGATTAGATTTAATTTTTGAAAACCAAAGAATCCCTTATCCTATGTCTGCACATTGAAGAACAGAGCTATGAAACTCCTGTGCCAACTATTTGTATTACAGAGTGCAAAGCAGCATCTGTGGAGTCAGGGCACGAGCAGGCTCCTCTCCCTGCCTGCCAGCAAGCTTGGCAGTGCAGCTGCACCAGCACAGAGGGATATTTGTGTGCTAAATCTAAACCTGCTGTAGGATACATTTCCTGTCCTTCCAGGATCATAGCTGGCTTCTCGGGGCAGTCTACAGCCACTATAATATACCCAGGTTGTTTGGCAAAATCTCCTGGTTGTCCTTCAATGCTTTCTTTTTTTCACATTTGTTTCCCTTTGTAGAGTACAACTTCAGAGCTCTTAAGATTTAGATATCTGAGAATGTTCTGAAATCTATTTGGATTCTTTTCCAGAAACACTTTATGTTCATAACTCCTCTTCAAACTAAGTTATCAACACTGGTACTTGGTGAGATTTCCAATTTTCTGGATAAGGCAACTGAGGTGGAAAAGCCACACCATCTTGTATTCACTTCAGATTAAAAAGAGAGAAAAATTAAAGCAAAATAATAGCTTTTCTCTTTCTGTTTCAACACCCATAGCGATTGAGGTGTTTTGTATCTCCCTGAGACTCCAGAACTGACCTTCTGAGTTTCCTCCATCTGCAGAGGTCACCCACCCCCTTCAGACTGCAAGTGACCCAAGGAAAGCACTTGCCAAGAACTTCTCCTGGTTCCAGAGTTGGGGGACAGGGTGATATCATGGCAAGTGCTTCCATCAGACTGGCTGAGCAGGGTGAGGTGAAGGTAATGTTTTACTCATGTCCAGCCTAATGTCCTATTTCCACAGCAGCCAGCAGCAGCTGGGAATTAGGGAAAGAATATAGAAGAGGTCAAGTATGAAAGGACACTTTGCTGATATTTCCTCTGAGCTTTAGGCAATCTGTGGCGTAGGGATTTCCAGAAATCAGTTTGCATTTGCATTCTTTTGCTTATTGGGTCTTGATGGGCTTTCTATGAATTTTCTAATCACTTTCTGAACCATTCATAGATTTGTCATATACAACATCCTGTGGTAATGAATTCTGTGATTCACTTATGTTGTGTAACAAAATGTTCCCTTTTATAAAACTCTTCATAGTAATTTCATTAGGTGCCCCAACTTCTCTTATCACAAGAAATGTGAATAGTTTTTCTCTGATCTATTTTCTGCCCACCTACATTCTATTATTTTCTCTGCTTTCCTAGAAAGCAGCAGCTCAACACCTTTGTTGCTTTTCTCAGTATGTTTTCTGAGTACATTGCATCTTTTTTTGAGACAGTGTGACCAGCAGTTCAATCTATATCCATTTGAAGAATTTACAGTATAATGTAACTATATTTTTTTTCTAATAATTCATATTTATTTTTCCTTTTTGGTGTCTATTGACTGACATTTTCATATATCTCTACTGGATAGCTCACATAAAGCTCATCACTGGTATGTATAAACATAGGCACTTAGAGGAAAACTTGTCTTTATCCAGCATTTATCAACAATGAATTTCACTTGCTCCTTTGGTTATGTTTTGTATTATGAATCAATTTTTAACTTTTTTCAGCATATTTTACTTTTCTACATAATTAGTACCATCAGCAAACTCCATCACCTTGTTATTCTTTCCTTAGCCTAATAATGCTGTAAGTTCAAAAACATGCATCTCTGTTGGGCTGCATTGAGGATCCTTCTTCCTCTGCTGTGAAGTCTGGGCTCTTGCTTACGGTACTTTAAAGGATATTAGAATGATGAGCCATCTTGTCCTAAAACAGCTTCATTTCCTTGCTGTAGGACTTTGTAAAAAGCTTCCTGAAAGTACAAGTACACTGCTAGCAACAGATTATTCTTATCCACATGTTTATTGACTCCTATAGAGAACTGCAGATTTGCCAACCATGATTAAAACAGTTGTTGATTTTTGCCATTCCACTTATCCAGATGCCTTTTAACTTTATTATTATAATTTAATTTCTTCATGAAATCTTGAGTAACACCAGAGGTACTTTGATACCACAGAATCCATCAAAGCTTTCTGTGCAAAAAACCAAAACAAAAAGGAAAGTTACTGAGGCTATAAAACAAGTCTAAAGTATTAAAAGGGTGTGGTGCTGGGTTTTTTCAGAATTGCTTTAGTGATCCTGTCCTGGCTTCAGATAGGACAGAGCTAATTTTCTTCTTAGTAGCTGGTACAGTGCTGTGGTTTGGATTCAGGATGAGAATAATGTTGATAACACACTGATGTTTTGGTTGTTGCTGAACAGAGCTTACTCTGAGTTAAGGACTTTTCACTATCCCATGCTCCTCCAGGGAGGAGCTACAGAAAAACTGGAAGGGACCACAGCCAGGGCAGCTGACCTGAACTGGCCAGAGGGATATTCCATACCATGGAATGTCATGCCAAGTGTATGAACTGGGGAGCTACCTGGAAGGGGGCTGATCAGTGCTTGGGAATGGGCTGGCATCTGTCAGCAGGTAGGGAGCAATTGTGTTGTGCACCACTTGTCTTTCCTGGTTTTCACATTTCTCCCTTCTTTTCCTTTTTTTTACAATTAGTAGTAGTAGTTTATCATTATTATCTTTTCTTTTGTTTCAGTCATTAAACTGTTCTTATCTCAATCCAGGATTCTATTTTCTTTTCTTTGCTGATTCCCCTCCCCATCCCATTGGAGGGGGGAAGGGAAAGTGTGAGAGGGGATCCTTTCCTTCTAGTGCTGCGAGATCTGGTGCCCGTGCCTCAATGATGGTAGAGACTGTCTCCACCAGTCAATCTCCTCCTCAGAGCCCCTGATACTGTTTGACCCTTCATCCCCCTCTTTAGCTTTGCTGCCAGGCTAGCAGCTCATCTATCTGGCCACACCCCACACAGGAGTCACCTCTCCTGCTGTCCACTGCCACTGCCCAGCCCTGGCACGCCCTGCAGCCCGACACCTGGATGTTTTCATGGCAGCTCCATTTGTGTCAGCTCCAGAGCATGTCTGCTGGAGCAGCCTTGTAGTCTTCTTCAATGACACTGAGGTATGAGCCATAGCCAAGGCAGTAAATTAGGAACTCAAGAGGCAAGCTCCAGCTCAAATAACTGAACTTTTCCTTTGTATTCAATACAAAAATAGGTCGAGGTTAGACAATAGTTGTTTTTCCCTTCTCTTCTCACTGAGATTTGCTGACCTTACTAAGGTTCATGACTAAACTAGTATGCTGTATTTCCAACACAGCATAATTTATTAATAATAGGACCTATTGTTGGAAGAAATAAGCTTTTGACTTCCGAGAAATACAACAGCCTGTTTTCTTGATAAAAAGCATGCCACTAGTGCTTCACCCTTAACCCCTGTGAGTCCAATCACTTACAAATTCCAAGTCTTGATCCTGAAGAACTGGTGTAAAAAACCTTGACAGATAACCATTAATTACCTATGAAAAGAACTGCTCTTCTGAGATTTTGTACACAACATATTATGTTCATAATATTTCATCCTCAAATGAAATACAAGGAAATAGCAAGACATGCCTTTAGTAGTTTTAAATTAAGCCTACAGAAGATGCCATCTAAACAAATAGAAGGAGATTAATAAGAGGCAAATAGGATCTGTAAAGCTGAGTATGTGCATAGGTTCTTAATGGTGTGTACAGCCTTGCAGCTAAATGTGACTGAACACAAGAGACACAACACTCTGCAAATCATTTCAGGCGAAATTGTGACTGCAATCAAAACCAAGATAATAAAACGTGAGAGAGACACAGGAGTTAAGATAGGAAATCTCAGAGGGAAAAACTACTGTACAAAGGATAAAGTTTCTTAATTCAGAGATAATACAGTAATGGAGAGCCCACAAATGATTTAGCTATCTAGAAGGAGTGGATTTGATTTTTGAGGATAAATTGTAGTAATTATCCCCAAAAGGACAGAGTGAATAACCATCCACAAGTTTTCTACGTGATATTATGGGAGCAAATGAATCAGGAATACGCTTGTGATGTGGTGCCGGTGGGGGAGGGGAGAGACACCAGATGTTCCTTAAGAAGCAAGATTTAACAAGAAAGAAAAAGCAGAACTTCCTCCTAGTAAGAGCAACATACTTCTTCTAGGTTTTAATTCAAAAGAAAATTTCAGGAATGTCCTGCAGAAATTTAGGTGGCTCAGGAAAAGGTATGTACAAAAGGCTTTCATATGCTTACTTAAGGGAAACAACCACAAAAAAAAAAAACAAAAACAGGTAGCAAAGGCTGGAACGGAATTCAGTCTTTTTTCACTAATCCTTAATCCTAGAATGCACTGCCTAAGCAGGAAAAAGTAAAATAGAAAATCAGTAATTCTTATTAGAATAAAAAAATTGCAATCAAAAGGGTCAGCTGCTGCCATTAGCCATATTCTGGTTTAAGATAAATTCTGATGATATTTTGGACCCATTTTTCTAGTAAATAGCACTGTACTTTAGATGGCATTTCTACATAGAACTGACTGCTCATCACTGTTCTTAAGCTTTTTTTTTCCAGATGTCTGAGAAGAATAATTTTGCTCTAGTGAATTGAAAATATCTTGTATCTTAGATATCTTCAGGTCTAAAGGTTGCAATGAAAGCACATAACCCATTACTAAAAGCCATAATGTTTTTTGCATTGTAAACTGATTTGGTGCCAAACAAGCATAATGAGAGTATGTGACAAGCAGTTAATTATTTCTTCAAACAGACAGAACCAGTTCATTATATCACTTTAAAGACTTTCTTAATTTGAAGATTTTTAATGGTATAACCCCAAGAAAGACTGTGGATTTCTAAAGTATGTGGCTTTTCCTGCAAACATGAGGAATACAGCCAGTCATGAGGTTCTGAGATATTGATCGAAAAACATTTTTTCATATTAATGCTCTGAATCAAGGCTTTCATTTGAAATCTGAGATGTGTTATGATTGCTTAGTCTTCAGAAATGGTTTAGAACCAGACTGAACTTTAACAACTGTATCCTTGCAGAGAGACATTCTATTTTGTCATGAACCAGTCAGTCAGTGTAAAAAGTGAATTGAAATCTGGCTCTATTGTTTCCGAGCAAGTACAAGCAACTTCCTTACAGGAATATAGTGCATTAACAACTTGATAAGCATTTAGTGAGAGTTAAGGAAAAAAATAGTTACACTTATATGGCAAAAAGGAAAAAAAAAAAGATTAAGTCAATACTGTTTACTTACGATTCAAATATCTGATGAATAATCAATTTTCTGAACACCTTTCATAAGCAGTTATTTATCATTTGCATAATTTATGCCTCTGTGGACGACGAGATTAGCTAGTAAATACTACGGAGTCATCAATTATACTGTCAGTGTTTTCCATGTTCAGTTGCAAAGCACATGATGAAAGAAAGAAATGTCAGTGAATTGATCAAACAAAGAAGATGTGTCTACTGAAAACTGACTCTGTTCACCAAGTGCTATAACTAGTAAGCATCCTTAAGCTGCATGGGTGTCTCTATGAACATGTATTCATACCCCCTGGAGTCCAAATTCAATTTCATACAACTCCCTGAAAGAACAGAATGTTTTGTTTCTGGTTTTTTAGTGGCTGTTCAGCCGCTACTGACCAGATAAATACGAACTGAAGACCTGGAGGTCATTTCATGTTTATTTGATAAGGTAATCTACATAAAGAGCTGAGTAATCACAGCTGAAACTAAAGTTCGGCCATAAACATGGAGAAGTCCCCCTATGATGTGCCTTTGTTCTCAAGGCCATATTTGAAAACTTCCATGTTGATATCACTGACATTCTAACAAATGTTGACGTGTTATTGGAGAATGGATCATTTCAACATCCAAACATATGCATACTTTGGGAAAATAAGAAAAAATACATATTTAGTCTTAGAATATTCATTTTTGTAATTCTAATTCTTTTGCTGTTTCATGAAGAATAAAAGCATAAAAACAAGCTGGATGGGGACTATGATTCTATGATTTTGCAGAGAAGCTGGGTAACTGCAGGCAACAAAGCTTGTCAGTCACCTGAATCTTTGAAAATTCAGACCATATGCAGCTGAAATTGGGTACATCCAAAAGTGTCAAAAAATTGTGGCATGTTTTTGAAATCTGATAAATTTATTTTGCAGGATGAGGTAAAGTGGAGTAAAATACCCTTAATTTATACTCACTTCTGCTGGGTTTCATATGCTTAGTTTGAATTCCTGTAACTTTGCTATGTATGCCAGTACAGGACACTTGTGAATCAATTAACATTTTTCATATATGTGTTACAATATGCCCCAGATTGGTTTGTACCATTTATTTTCATGGTGTTTCTATCTTTACTATCTAAATTTAAATTATTGTATGAAGATTTTTGAAATCTGGCTAGAAAAGCAAAAAATTCCTTTGTCCTTAAAGGTAATATGGACTTGTTGGGCTGTCCTAATTATAAATAGTCTCTCTTAGATTAGATACCAAACAAACAAACAAACAAAACTATAATATTTATGTATTCAACTTCTTGGTAAAAATACAAAATCACACAGTGAATGTTACAGTGCTTAGCTATTATGAAATTAAACATAAGGAGCAGTTCATCTTTTGATGCTAAAATATATTTTAGGGGTAAGCTGAGATCTCCAAATGTTCTCCTCAGCCTGGAGAAACCTCATATCTAGGTGTGGTACCTTTATTTTGTACAGCTTCTTAAGAAATTAAAGATTTATTGAGCCATATTTAAAATACAAACACAGCAGGCGTTGGATTCAGTTTTCTACCAGGAAAACAACTCTCCTAAAAGAGATTGCTGTTATGGCTTCCTACCTTTTCCAGTGTAACTTCAAGAATAATTGTATACAATATATAACCTATACTTGAGGTACCCCAGTCCAGAATCAGGGACTGCCAAATTCCCTTGTTGCCTGTGCTTATCCTGTCTTGTCCCTTCTGCTGAACAAGGAACATCAGTGAACATCAGCATCAGTTGTCAAGATAGAGCATGGGCCCCATGTCATTTCAATCTTACAGGGACCTGGTTAGTAAAATCAGAATCATACCCTTACCTGCTGAAGTCTGAAATTCCAGGTTTGCCATTTCTGAAGCTAGTATGCAGATGGGAGTTTTTTTCTTGTTGGGTGCCTAATCTGAATAGAGGATGTGGTCTGTGAAACCTTATGAACAGCCACACCTAGCCCACAGTTCTCTGTGAAGAACCTCTTTTAAACACACCCATTTACTTAGTGTCACCTACTGGTTATCTCTTTTCAACTTTTGCCAAAATTATACTGACACTGAATTTCCCCTTGGAATAAACCGAACATTCTTAATCACAAAAATAGATCGTGCAAATGTTTTTGCTTCTAGAACTGTGTAGTTCCATACTTCATAATTCAAATTAGTTTGTTCCTAGGGAAATAGGCCTGAGAATGTGGGAGTTCTGCATGCCTGAGTTCTGGTCCCTCCTTCAGGGACTGCATGTGCATTCAGCATTCTGTTCAGTTTTTACTGAAACAGCATTGGAAACAGAGTGCAGGATGCTTTTCTGTGTCTTAAGAGTTTATCTTTTTCGCAAGGAAACAAAAATCCAAACAAATCCTGAATTATTTTATATTACTAAAAATAGATTTCATTAAAAATTAAGAAAGAGGTTAAACTTTTAAGAAGTTCTAATTTAAATTCATATTTTTGCCAATTATGGGTTTTGCAACCACACAAATGGTAGTGTCTTGACCAGAGGTAGTAGTTTAGAATGCCTAACAAAGGCAAGGAGCAACCCCACAGCATTACATGACAGTCAGTGCCTCCAGAATGACTAAGGAACCAGAAATGGAGCATTTGGTTCAAGCTGCCAGAGTTACATACTTGCCTAGAGGTTGTTTATGCACAAATGAATGCTGACTAATTGCCAAATGACTGACCCCAAGACTGTCACCTCAGAAAGCATGTACAAAGCTCCTTTCTCACAAACTAGAGTGAGGGGTTGGGTTAGTGCCTGCTGCACTTCTGCCTGCAGCTTGGTCACACCACAAATTTGGCAAGACATATTGAGAGAGGCCCATATCCTGCACACCAGGCATGTGAACTGGCCTGGCCCTGAGGAAGTTGAAGAGCACCTGCTGGCATTTTGCTGCATTAGTTGCTACAATTTGCACTTTCACAAGCAGCAGATCTGTCCCTGAAGTGATATTGCTACCACTTGCTATATCTTTTTATTCTCCTATGAAATACTTTTATATATATGTTCAGACTTTGGAAACACTTTTACCCTATTGTGTCCTTTTCTATCTGACCAAAATAGATCCCTGCTCTCTTTCCCATCTTTTAGGATGCAGCTCAATCAGCTTGTACCTGCTCTGGTTTAGGATTTGGAGATCTAGCTACGAGACCAGGTTGTGCAATAGAATAGCATAAGGTGTTATTAAATATTACATCATAAATGCAGACAGATTTTGTGAGACACTTCTGTAGCTACTGAATGTGGGTTTGTGCATACCACCAATATGAAAGTATCTCTATTTGTGCCACAGTCTGACTTCTCATTTTGAGCTAATATACACTGGCACTGAAGACAGAGGCTGGCATGAAACTTCCTCTTTCTCCCTCCCTCCCTTTCCACTCTCCCAGGCACCTAGACTCATCTGTTGTTTTGCAGCTTGTGCTTCTACAGGTGTTCACACACAACTCAAACAGATCTGGAGATCTAACTGGGGATAATTGTAGCCTCAAAGCAAAATAATAACAAATTAACAAAAAAGGTTTAGTTAGTTTTTACTAAATTAAAAGGTAATTTTAAATTGATCAACTTTACACACCGTTCATTCACCTGCTAAATGAATCCTTGTGCTTACACTCGTAGCAAGGGAACAGAAACAAGCAATTAAAAGCAGGTAGGACCTGTTCCTTTTGATTGGAGAGGCAGTTCTAAGTGGCTGAGTTACAGGGATACTCTTTTCTCCACTGATACCACAGGCCAGAAGAGATCCTTGTTGCACATTTAGAGATCAAACACAGATTTATCAGATTTATTAGTCCCCCTCAGTAAAATTCTGGCTGTTTCCAGACATTTTGAGAACAGGAAGGTAAAATGATCTGTAAAGGTGTTCAAGATGAATATAAGTGTAAAGAATATAATAATAATAATAATAATAATAATAATAATAATAATAATAATAATAAATTTTAAATAATTATATTATATTATTATAAAATATTTATAAAAATTGTAGAACCCATTTATATTTGGTTTGGCTTTACTGTAAAAGGGACACACATTGCTTATGTATGGAGTGTTCAGGTTGCTCCTACCCATTAAAAAGGAATGCTGCAAAGCTTTTCACATGGAAATATAAGCTACAACCTTAAGTACCAGTACATTATATTTTTAAAGTGACACTGGATTAAGTCTGGTCAGTTTTCAGAGCAGAGATCTTTGTTAAAAATCTTGCTAGCACAGGTGTGGTACACCTAAGGCATAACCAAGCTGAAACAGCATCTTAAAGCCCCTACCACTGGATATTTGTATTGATGATACCTACTGATGTATCATGGAATGGTTTGGGTTGGAAGGGTCCTTAAAGGTCATCCAGTTCCAACTCCCCTGTCATGGGCAGAGATACCTTCCACTACACCAGGCTGCTCAAAGCTCTGTCCACCCTGGCTTGGAACAATTCCAGGGATGGGACATCCACAATGTCTCTGGGCAACCTGTTTCAGTGCCTCACCACTCACAGTAAAGAATTTTTTCCTAATATCTTAACCTGACTTCTTTCAATTTAAAGCCATTACTCCTGGTAAGAATTCCCTTTCCAACACTCTTGTAGGTCCCCTGTAGGTGGAAGGTGCTTTAAGGTCTCCTTGAGCTTCCTCTTCTCCAGACTGCACCCAGCCCTCTCTGTCTTTATAGAAGAGGTGCTTCAGCCCTCAGATCACCTTTGTGGCTCTCCTATGGACTGGTTCAAACAAGAATGGTCCCCATTCTTCTCATGCTGGGGGCCCCAGAGCTGGATGCAGTGCTCCAGGGGGCTGCTCCAGGTGGGAGAGCAGAGCAGAGGGGGAGAATCCCCTCCCTTGACCAGCTGGCCACACGTCTCTTGGTGCAGCCCAGGACAGCAGCTGCAGCTGGCTTTCCGGGCTGCAAGTGTGCATTGCTAGGTCATGCTGAGCCTCTCATCAACCAACCTTCCAAGGCCTTCTCACCAGTGCTTCTCTCTGCTCAGCCTGTTTTTGTGCTTGGGATTACCCTGACCCAGGGACAGGACCTCATAACTGACCTGCTGAACTTCACGAGTTTTGCACAGGCCCACTTCTCAAGGTCCCTCTGGATGGCAGGTAGTATAACTCTGACTATATTCTTCACAATTAATTAATTAATTCTTCACAATTCTTCTTTATTAATAGTGTAATATTAATTCTTGTATTACAGTAATGCCTTGAAATTTTATCAGTAGTTTATGAGTGTCACATATCTTAAAGAGTACTGTTACTTTTCTGAGCATTGATACCTAAGCTTTGATTTTATAGTTAAAACAGTTTAACTGAAGAATTTGTTCTTGCTAAGTGAAAACATTGCTAAATGGATGCTTTTGAGTATAGACAATGATTTTCAATACTATGAAAAAAACCCACATTTCAGTAAGAAGTAGTCTTTTTCAGACTAGTTCAGAAGGACTACTTGTGAGGAAAGCAGGTGAAAGCAGCTAAAATAAATTCATAATTATCAAACCTTTACCTTGAAAATGTCATCAAAATGCTGTCTGAATCTGAATTTGTAGACTGTATTATTGCAATATAATGAAAAAACACTGCCTCAAGCTGCACCAGGGGAAGTTTAGATTGGATGTTAGGAAATGTTTTTTCATCAAAAGGGTTGTTCAAAAGCCTGTGAACAGGCTGCCTATGGAGGTGGTAGAGTTGCCATCCCTAGAGGGTGCGGCACTTAGGAACATGGTTTAGTGGTGGGCTTGGCAGTGCTGGGTTAACAGTTGGACCTGAGGATCTAAAGGGTCTTTTCTAACCTAAACAATTTTATGGTTCTATAAATATAAACCTGAAACAGAAAAAAAAAAAAAAAAAAAGGGATTATTTCAAACCACAGAAGAAATACATGCAATTAATACAATAGCAGAGATGTGTATGTGGCTGGAGTACTGGTGGGCAACTGATCTGGAAGTTTCAAATGGGCTGATCACCACATTTGTAAACTCATTTTCCATGCAAAGATGTAATAGATTTTGTCTAAAATAGAACCAGCAGGGCAAAAGACCAATCATAACTTCTTCATGGCAGAAATCCTATCATAAAATGAAAACTAATTACACTGCTTAGGGCAAGAAATATCTGGTTGGCAGAACTGTTTATATTCTAAACATCTAGTGGTACTTAGACCATGCAGTGACTCCACAGTTCCAGATTTATTCACTAGCCTTGGAACAGACAGATTACTCATCCATTTCTACTGGAAGATCTTGGGGAAAGGAAGGAGGAGCTAAATCTGTCAAAATTTTCTTGTTCTCTTTCAGTGGAAGGTTTTATTTTAAAAAAGTCGCGAACATCATTATCTCCTGAGCAAGAACTGATTTGAGTAGTAGAAAGGTTGATTTGAGTGTACTGCTTAAATCAAGTAACCCTCAGAAATCAGCACTCTAAAATGCTGACATTAAACTCTGATTTAATTGAGCAGCTGCTACAAGTGAATAGGAGTTGAAATAGCTCAGCACTTTGTTCGACAGTTCTGCATCTACACAATAGATTTGGCTCAACAAGAGCATTTTTTATTAAACAATGCCTTCATTTGCAGCTAGATGCAGCATATAATTGTATCATACTCAGAATATAAGCACGTTAGCTTACAGTTCTGTGTTCTCAAGGTCTATGGCACAGGTATAAACATCATCATATGGCTGTTTTTTCCGCCTCAGTACTTGGAGAACACATCATAAGGCAGATCTTAATAATGAGATTCAATGCCTTAGGTATTTCTTTTTCTGTGAAACTCTTGGATCATGTTTTGATTAGTTTTATTTTTTTGAAACTTAAAAAGTTCCAAGAATTATGGGGATGAAGAATGCAAAGCTACAAATGAATACCACAAATCAAATGTCTTTTTCAAAAAGAAAGAAAACGTGTATACCTAGTAAGTTTTGCTGCAAATCTAAAGTCACGTAGACGGTTCAAAGGTTGAGTCGGGTATCGATGTTGGCAAGCCCTCCAAGGAAGGCACCGGGACATGGCTGGCTGGCACAAGCAAGGGTGGCGGCATCCCACGGCAGGGACACTCCGCGAGAGGCCGGGGTCAAGAACAGCAAAACCACACAGTGTCACGGCTGGTGGATAAACATCTTCACGACTGAGAAAAGATTTAAAAGTAAAGGATTGCCTTGATTTTCACGCTTGGGAATGCTGAGACGGGAAAGCTGAAAGTTCATAGAAAACGTTGCAGCACATGGTTGTAAAGCACCGCCCTTCCACGAAACACAACCAACTTCCCGGACTGCGGGTGCGCCCATGAAGGTGTGCAGGTGGCCGTGAGCCTGACCGAGGCCAGAAGGAAGCGGTGTCGGGGCGTCCCGGTGACAGAGCGCCCGCCGGCCGCC
>JAYDZK010000113.1:133503335-133555713 GCA_034509185.1 Euphonia xanthogaster
TTTTTTTTTTTTCTTTTTTTTTTGTTGTTCGATTTTTTTTTTTGAGTGGTTCAGTTGTGACTGTGCATTACTTGTTAAGAGCGTAGTTCTTCCTAAATGCCTTAAAACCATGTTTCAACTTCTTTGAAACAAAAACCAACCTTTTTAGCTTCTACAATGAAGTATCTCAATTTAATTAATATAATATGAATAATTTTACCTTTACTCTTTTCATGCTTGTCTTTTTGAGCAGTTGAACAGCTTTTCTCTCAGGTTTCCGAGTTCAAGGAGGCAGGTCTGTTCAAATGCTGTGCTTTAAATCACTTCTTTGGACACATGCAGAACAGTCTATAGTATTTCTTGGGTAGGGAGAAGGTACGCACTGGAAGACTCAATAGTGCCATAGGAGGCTGTAAACCTGTTTATCCAGTTTACACTGTTTGTGTCAGCAGCCTAGTCAGTGAAAGAACTTTATAAAGATTTTTTGTCTTTTAATGGTTGTGATGGAGTATAAAAATGCCAGTATAATCAGAAAGTCAAGAGAAAACATCTGGCTTTAGTGAAGACACTCTCCATGTTGGAGTGTAAAGTTATTCTTTTTTAAAAAATGCCAGAAGCTTTGAACTATAACTTCTAAATATAATCTATTGATAATTTATAGGATGAGCTAATATGTATGTATTCAAGCCTGGATTTACCTAGAAACTTCAGCTAGAGCAGTGTCATTTTCTTGATTATTGTTATGTACTATAGATGTTAGCATGCTGAAGTTGCATGTGGTTTTAGTTCCTTTGAGATGCAACTCAAGGCTTTTTGGGAATGTGTGATTAAGAATTATCTTTTCTGCAGAATTAACTTGAAGGTTCAGTTTAATTTGAGTCTCATCTATTCAAACCTTTTACTTAAATGAACCAGCAGCACATCCCATAGTTCAGTGCACTTTGCTGTTTAAGGAGAGTGTGACCAGCAGTGAGGGACATGGTTTTGCTTTTCTGTGATGATGCTGAGCCGATACATTGAATGTGCTCTTCGGTTTGTGTACCACTGTTCAGGAGAGCTGCTGAGGAACTGCAGAGGGTCCAGCCAGTTCATTTAGGGGCACAGGGCATACGACTTGTGAGGAGGGGTTGGGAGAGCTGGGCTTTAGTGATGCAGAGGGGAGACCAAGGCAACTTGGAGGCAATCTAATTACGACCTATATCTACCTAGAGGGACACACTCTTCTCAGTGCTAGGAGATCAAGGAGGAGCAGCAGCCATGAGTTTTAGCTTAGGAGGTTCAAATTGGACAATAGAAAAAACTTCACACAGAGTGGTCCATCACTGGGACAGCTTTAAGCTGACCCAATTTGATGTTGACAATAATTCTTCTTCAAACTGGAGGCTAGAGTAAATGTATTCAAGAGGCTTTTCTTCTGAATAACCCTTTGATTCTGTGAGGATATACTTTTGTGCCTGGAGTCTTATGCTTCGTCCCTCCTGGATATTTTCACCTCAGTTCATAGAGGGAGAAGGTACACTGCATGGTTAGTGCTGACTTCCTGCAGTGTGTCTTTCATTAAGTACAGAAGTTAAATAAAAATCAGTGATTCAGAGACTCCTCTCAACTGGTCTATCAGGGAAGTTCTTATAGCTGCCTTCTATTGAAACTTTTGTTGTTGTTGTTGTTTTTCTCCCTCAGGTTCAACTTGATTGTTCAGTTCTGAACCATCTGGCCTATGGGCTTATTTACATTTCTTTCATACCAACTTTGGAGTCTTAATTGGTAAGGTTACCATACACAGTATATCCAGTAAAGTGTGTGGCTTGTCAGTCCTCGTTACTATGCTCAAGGTAGCAACAGTACATTAGAAGAATAAAGGTGCAGTGCCAACTTAAAATACATTTCTCAAATCCTGCTGTAAAAGTTAGTATCTTTCTTTCTAAAAATCTGTCTTAGAATAAAGCAAATATAAGAATAAGGCAGGTTATTTTCTCCTTTCATCTTTATTCAGTACCTAATTTTTAAGAAATTACCAGGTGTATGATAAAGTAGGAAAGAGCATTCAAACTGGGGAGACGCACTTCTGTGAGTTTTCTTGTACACACTGTTCTGGATGAAGACCATATGAAATGTACCAACACCCTTTACAAAGACGCTAATGCTTTGCTTTCATGGCTGAAAATAATTCAGTTGGTACAGGCATAAGAAGCAAATGTGATCTTGGAATGTATCAGGCTGGTGACTCAGTCATCTTGTGATATGTTAATGTATGCACAAGCTCTTCTTCAGACTTCTGCGCTACTGGTGTACAGGATTTCTTCGGTATTCCCCTGGTGCATGGGATGCTAAATGATCTTTTACTTCAGGTTCTGCTTTGTACTATTGCATCTTTCCCTGCTTTTATTCCTCCAAGCTTTGGAACTTCAGAATTCATTGTGTGTCCTTTTACACAGCCTTTGCTGTTGACTGTCCTTTTGAATTTGTCTGCTGATGTGCAATTGAACTGTATTAAAAACTATTCCATTGGGATCTCATTAATATACCTCTCCGTTCTCCTGATTTGTATTTCTCTCCTCTTCACTGAATCTTTTATATATTTCACAATTCTTTATCCAATTTTTGCTGTTCAGCAGGATTCTGGTGTGTCAAATGTTTAACTGAAGTTTAGTTTATATACTAATCTAGCAGATGACTGAAACATATTTTTTTTTCTGGTATCCTTTGACTGTGTTAAATTTTTGCAAATTTGCAAAAATGCTAAATTGCATTTTTGTTTTACTATGTTATATTGGTTGTTTTTTTATCTTAATTTTTCTGGTTAATTTCCATTTCTAACATTCAATAATTTACAAGGTGATATTTTATTGAGAACCTGCATACTCATAGCAGCATTTCAGGTCACTACATGTATGAATAATAATTTTCTGTTCATCAGTAAGCAACACACCTTGTGTTATATGTGTAAATCTCCCTCTGGTTTGGTTTGATGGGGTGGCCTTATGTACCTGTATTGCCTGCCAGAAAAATGGAAGTAATCATAATTACAGATAACTGAAATTGCAAGTAAGATTGTTTAACCCTGCTAAAGTTGGGAAGGTGATGACTTCAGGCTAGGTTTCTCAGTGCTTTTTTCTGCTTTAGAAATGTCCAGACATGGAAACTACACAGCTGCCCTGGTCAGTTAGGATTTTTTGCCTCCTGTCTACTCAGAAGTGCTTTTGTTTCTTCTTTGTCTGTTACCTTTTGTTCTGCTGCTATATGTTACTGGAGAGACTGGCTCTGTCATCTTGACACCTCTGGGAAAGCTATCTAGAAGGTACAGGATGGCTGCTGTTACCGTCCTTCAAAACCACTTCTTCAGACTGGAGAGGCTCTGTTTTCCTGGCCTCTTCTCACAGCCCCCAGCTACCTTGGTGTCCCTTCACCAAAATAGTTTTGTTTATCTGTGCCTTCCTTATTTTGAATGGGGGCAAGGGGAGGGATGCAGGAGCCAGTATTCCAAAGGCATTGCAGTGCAAGGATAATAGATGTGCTCTCAGTCTGCTGACCTCTGTTCATAGTAATACAACTGAGGACGCTCTTGGCCCCCCTTGTTTCCAGGTCATGCTTCTGTCTCCTGTTTTGGCTTCTGCCTTCTAAGACCCTTGAGGTTTTTTTTTTCAGCAGAGCTGCTCCTTGGCTGAGCAATGCCAACTGTACAACACCAAGGGCTCTTCCTTACTATGCAGAAGACTTGTCCTGCTGAATTCGATTAGGTTCCTTTCAGCTTGTCCCAGGTCCTGCTGAACAGCAGCCCTGCCATCATGTATGTTGACTGGTCCCCCATTTATCTGCAAACATAATGCAATAGACTTGTACAGTAAGATGTTTACAGAGGCTCTGCGAATGGCTCCACATCCACAGCAGATCCCTTTGCATGGGAGCAGAGCAGTTGTAGTGCACAAGTCAGCAGGATAAGCTGACTGACTTTGAACTCTTAGAAAGGGGTAGGTATCATGGGCTTAAGTTTCATAAGGCAAAGTGTAAATTCTTGAAGATATGTAAGGATATAACTTGATATTGCTGCTTGATGGTCAAACTGCTGATGTTGTATTGGGTAGGCTTGAGCATGTATGACTAAATGAGCTTAAATATCTGAAAGAGGTAGTGAGTTGTTATTGGAAAAGTTGACTTGCTATATCAATAGTGCAGAAAAGATTTCTGCAAGTTTCCATTAAAAGATGTATTTGGACTGCATAGAGATTTTACAGAAGGTGGATACTGGAATTGGGTGGTTTCTGATGTATTAAAGTGTATAGATGTATATCGTAAATGGAACAGGAAAGGCAACTTACTGTTGATGGACATACTGTGGCATAATCTGAAAATTTGGTAAAGCATTTCTGTTTACTTTGAATGTGAAATCTTATTTTAGAAGAAAGCCCATGTGATGTACGTACCAGGAGTATCTGGTATGCACAGAGCACATCCTAGCCACCTGGAGAAGTGTCTTGTCTGAAGATTGTTTCTCTTCAATTGGTTTTATTCCTGAAATCATAAATTTAATTATTTCTGCCTACATGCTGTGCATCTGACTGGATAGCAGTGTCGTGTGTAAGGGGATCACAAAACCAACTTGGACTGATGCTGTATTTGTTGCAGGAAAAAGCTATTTTGGTGTGTTCGACGTGCTAATGCAACATTGGCAAGGTCTCAGATTCATTGAGCTTGGGGGTTTGCTCAAAAAAAATGTGAACAAAGACATCATGTGAAGAGCAATGATAAGGATCAAGAGTTTTGAGAGCATGACTTGGAAAGACTGAATCAGAATAAATAGCAGTTCCTTAGCAAGAAGAGACTGAAGGAGGCATTATGAGATTGCCTCGGTCTGAAAGCCTACCATTTTGGCTAAAAAACTGCAGACTACAAGTATCTTGTTGGCTGCTGTTAGGGCCTCAGGTTCCTAAGACGTTGGAAGACAACTGAAAATAATATTCCTGTAATTATCATAAGCATATCTAACTGCAGGAGGGGAGAAAGGTTAATGAGACAGTTGCTGACTGAAATGTAGTCCCTGTTGTTAGGAGAGTCAGGTCACCAGGTTTTTTGGAATATAAAGATTTCCTGCTTTAATCTCTTTTGTTTCTTTATGAATAGATTATAAAGATCTAATTGTTATTAAACAGTTCTAATAAAGATGTAATATCTGCGCTTCCTGTTTTATCAATTTGCGCGTTGTTTCCATGCAGTGCTAAATAAAGAAGTATTTGAAAATATTTCAGACTACTTTTCTTACTTTGATTCATTACTCCATATGTGCTTTATATCCTGTGAAAAACTGTGTCCTAGACAAGAATTTGATAAAGTTGCTGCCTTTTCCTTTTTTCTGATGCACAAATGTGCAGTTCTTGTTGGGGTGTTGAACAGTGGATGAATAATCTTTTTCTTACCTTCTTGATCATAATAAGCTTGATACCTCAAGCTCATTTATTAATTTTAAACCATTTGCGGTAATTGTGGACCTGTCCAGATTCTTTGCTTTTTCTCAGAGGATACTTGTTTGGTTTATGAATTTATTTCTCTGGAAAAAGTGATTTTTGTTATTTTTGTTATATTGGAATGAATGGCTTAGCAGCTGAGAAACATTGCAAGTTGAGATTTAATCTTATTATGCAGACAGGAAGGTTAAAGGAAAGTTAATTCATTTTGCTCTATGCAGAGCTTGTACATCCTCTTAAGCAGTTCCTGACTTGTATCCTTATCTTTACCAGCTCTTAGGGCCAGAACTCCAAAGGCTGTGCTAAAAGCTTCAGTGAACAGCAAACTGGAGTTCTACAATTAAGCTGAGGTGGCATACTAAGAAATGAGAAATGCCACTCTTGTCGTGATAATTTGAGCTAGCAGTGCCACAAGAATATTTTCAGTCAACCAAAATTCAGTGGCACCAAAATTCAGGGCCATATAGAGGCAGTTTATAGAAGGCCTGCTAAAAATGTTAGGATTTGACTTTAGTTGTTTTGAGTTGAATGCCACTGACTATTTCATATTTTAATGTCAAAGCTGCCTTATTGAGAACTGCATCTTCCTAAAACATAATGTCCATAAGCCCCCTTTTCCTATCTTATGTAAGTATGTTGGAACAATAAGTCCTCCTTTCTGCGTTGCATAATCATATGTAATTGTTCTTATGCTGCAGTCGTTTCACCTCAAGATTCTGAGCCCGTGCATTCAGACTAAATATTGGTCTTGTGTCATTTTGAACACCATGTTTGCATATTTCTAGTTCTAGTATTTTAAATGCTAGCTGAAATTGTCATTTGTGGATCTGGCATGCACTTGTTGACTTCAGTGTTTCAAGCTGTTGTGGAGGCCCACCCAGTCCTGAATTAAAGCGTGAATCCTGATGTTAAAAAAAGTCTTGTCTTCTTTCTGTCTAAAACAGCACAGCTAAGAGCTCTGATAACATAGTACCCCAGATCCCATGTTAAACAGTTTACTTGACTCTTGAGGTTGTGTTTAAGTGTGGTCAATGGTGTCAGATTTTTCTTGGTGTGGTCTGAGAGCATCAGCCTTTGTTAGCTTTACTGGCTTGCTGCTGATAGATGAAGTAATGGTTGTGTGTAACCTAACAAAATGAGGGCCTGTGCAACAATTACCTGGAAAATAAGTAAAATGAAAGCATCAGACTGACTCTCGTTGGGTCTGAGGACTCTTTAGACCACTGCATTCTATGCTGGCAGTTGTTTCTGCTTGCATGTGCTTTCTAGAATGCTGGGGACACTGGAATGGCTGAAAGAAACGTTTGCTTTGCCCTCAAAAATGAATAGCTGGCTCATTTAGTGAGAGAGGCTTTGTAGTTTGTCATCAGGGAGGTTGAATTCATGTTTTTACTACTTTGGCCTATTTTTCACAGTGAAACACATCCTAGTTTTTTTTTTTTTTCTGAGAGGTTAGGTCAAAATTGATGTGTTCTGTATGAACAGACAGCTCGAGCACTTGGGCTGTGGGCAGAGGTGTGGATTTTGGTAGCTTGGCCAGCTGGGTAGTCAGCACACAGGGAGCTCAGTGTTGCCTGCCTCCATCTCTTGTTGACTCAGGAGACTTACATCGTGTCAGGTTATGAAACACTTGAATCTGTACCCATATAGTGAGGGGGAGGTAATCACTTCACAGACTGAAGGAATGGAAGTGGGCACTAATGGGAAGGGTAGGATTTACTGCCTTAGGTATGGGAGGGGGGGATATCAAAAACCCTAACTGCAGACTATAAACTCCTGGAAAACTTGTGGGAGGAGCTCTCCTGGCTTTCCTACAAGATGTCTTCAACAGGGACCTCTCTTCCCCACCCCTACCCTCTGATCTTACTTTCCTGAAGTTACCAGAGTTCTCTTAAATCTCTGAAGATCAAGGGCCTAGAATGGAAACCATATGAGAAGTGGCTGAAGTCACTTGGTCTGTCCAGCTTGCAGAAGAGGAGACCTCATAGAAACCTACAGCTTCCTCAAGAAGGGGGAAGTGGGAGGCACTAGCCCTGGTCTCTCCTCTGACCAGTGACAGGGCCCAAGGGAATGCCATAAGGCCGTGTCAAGGGAGGCTTAGGCTGGGGGTTAAGAAAAGCTTCCCCAAGCAGAGAATGACTGGACACTGGAACAGGCTCCCCAGGGAAGTGGTTGCAACACCAAGACTGCCAGAGTTTGGGCAATGCTCTCTGGCACAGGGTGTGATTCTTGATGTTGTCTAGGGCATAGCCAGGAGTTGGACACAGTTATACTTGTGAGTCCCTTCCAACTCAGGATTTTTTATGATCATTCTGTGATTCTAAGTCTAAAGCAGCAGTGAAGGTTCTGCTGGGAAGAACAAATAATTTCCCATTTTTATTTCTGGCGTAAGGAACAGAAGTGGGTATTTGTGCAAGACTTCATTCTGCTGCTCAGTTACTGGAGAGGGAGAAGTTAATTTATCTTGACCTCTTGAGTTGCACCTGTCTGCAAGTTCTTCAGACACTTGAACCAGTAAGAAGAAAAAAGAAAGTTAAAGTTGGGTTGAGAAAAAAACCCCACAAACTACATTGGGCTGTATACAACTGAAGTGTGTGTATTTGTAGTATGGAGCTTCTTTACTTCCATCTAATGGGGATGGGGGAGGAGAAGAAGACATCTTGTTCTGGAATTAGGGTTCTTAATTTATAGGTTATTAAGGCACATATGGCATCCTGGATGAGATCAGCCTATTTTCAGTTGCATGCTTTCTCTGTTTTTTAGGATTATTTGACCCAGACTGCTCTTGGAAGAAAATAATTAGGCTATTGGCAAAGCTTTGATAAGTGCTGAAAAATTGGGAACAGCTACAGTCAAGCAACTGTTAGGTTTTCTGTAGCTTGCTGAGGAGGCACCTGTTGTGCTGCAAGGTCTGGTAAAAATTTTGGTAACAAAATATTTGACCTAGACCAGGAGCACATTGGCTGCTGCTAAGCCTACACACAAACTTCTAGTGTATTTTATTGTTACTGAGTTGGCTTCATTTCCCTCAGAGACGTTTGTAGTATGTTTAAAAACTTTGAATATAATCAGAAATGAATGTTTTTCCAGCTAAGTTCTAAAAAGCTGATATTAGTAAATAAGGGAAGGAGTACCTTTTAATGTATTGAATGAAGATAGCAGTATGCAGAATTAGTGTATAGGTTTTTAGAATTGCTAGAAACTTATTAGAAGTAGGCTTAGTCTTGAATGTCATTCATAGCTATAAAAACATATCATGATGAATACAATTCATAGATCAGTTTTAGGTATGGGTGCATTCTTCCTCAGGCTATATAAAAAAGAATAAATTAGACCAAAGTTTATATCCTTTTTTAATAGGATATAAACAGGAGATTATTTATGTTGGGTCTGCTAGAAATCACTAATTTGTTGTCCTGTGCTGCTTGTCCTATATAGCAAATATAAGATATTTCTGAGGTAGGTTTCCTCTTGTGTTTTTTTTTTTTTTCCCAAGATTTCATTTTGTTTCTTCTTCTTTGGCAGAACTTGCTGTGTAATTTGCATTGTGATTTCCCTGCCCTCTATATTTTGATAGTTTTGGTTATCCATGTAGAAATTTGGGAGGGGGTTTAGGAAAGTTGTGCTGATCCTTGTCTAGTCTCTTCCAGTGTTGGAGCTGTGATACTAATTAAATCTAATAGTGCACTAAAGATGGTGCTGGTTTATAGCATGTTTCCTTAGTACTTCAGGTGAGGCTTAAATGGATTACACTAAATATTCTATTCTCAATGTAGCCATGCTAAAATATTTTTTAAAAATACATTTTATAAGGTTTCTTGCTTCTATTGAATTTGGCTTGAAATATTTGAGTAAATTATGGTAAAAATTTGGAATGTATCAAAATGGGAGTATAATCCCATTGTAGCATGAAAACTTACTGTCTCATTCACGTAAGTATTTTGGGCTCCTTAATAGCAGATACTTGACGGTTGAGGGTGGAGGTCGTGTGGTGGAGGAGATGAATTTAAAAAGTTCATGTGTGTTTGTATAGATGCAGTTATTAAAACTTTCACTTTTCTAGAGATGTATGTGCTTTCTATTGAACCATATAACTACACAGGTGCATTGTGGTTACATAAATATCAAGCCAATTAGTATAAAATAATAGAGTATACTTTAGTTACAGATGGTTGCTTGCTTGACCTGTGAAAAAGGTTATCAAAATACAGTGCCCCAATAAAAAGAACAGTTTTTCATTTGTATAGTTTATGTAGAATCTTTAGTGTTTATTTACTAGCTCTGTGTGTTTGCTGCAGACAGGATAATTATGAATGTCATAAGAATGCTCTTTATTTTATAAAAAAGCTTTAAATACTCTGTACTTATCAAACAGTGACAAAATATCTCCAGTGATTAGATCAAACATGCAGGAACTCTAGATCATCTCTCCTCAGATGAAAGCAGACTGTGTATGATAGAAAATCAAACACAGCAATTCCTGAAATGTTTCTTTCCTGATGGGTTCAATGTCCTATTTAGTCTTCATTAATTGCGTCCTGGATAGCAGCAAGTACTTCTGCAGTTAGTTGGTTTCCAGTTATCAGTTGTTTGTATTGGTCAAATTCTGAAAGCATTGCAGAGGAATGAAGTCCCTATTTTAGCAGCTGGTGTCTGTTGGAATCAGCAGGAGTAAGCTGTGTAACTGGTGGATTTAGATGTCTGCCCACGGGGCTGTAGTCAGCAGCCTGTGACAGTACTGAGAGAGGAAAATGAATTTAACACACGCATTGCCTCAATTTTTTTCAGATGCTGGCCAGAAGAAGACCCCAGACAAGAAAGATGGGCGACGAATGTCTTTTCAAAAACCTAGAGGGACTCTTGAATATTCTGTAAGTTACTGCTTTGTTGTTAGAATGTTACTGCAAAGCAAATGCAGGCTAAAAAGTTGCGTTACAAAATATAAGCAAAACTGTAATGTGTATTGCCTTTGATGTTAGAATTCTGTGTATCTGATAGTTTAGTTTGACAGAAATTAAAACAGGGAATTAGCTGGTAGTACTAATACTATTTTTTCCCTTTAAGTGCCTTTTTTTCTTTAGAAATTCCAAGCTAATCAAACTGTTGACTGGTTCACTTTTAGGTAACTAGTTAGAAACAAATAACAATAGTTATATAAATATGTGCAAGTTCTCTGCTTTCAGCATTATTAATAAACTGTTGCTGTCAGTAGAAGTACCAGAATAAAGTTGGAAATGGAAGCTGTATCTTGATACTGATTTTGATATTCTTACAATAATTGCTGTAGATCTGTCCCTTTTACTGCATAACTCAGTTTCTGCATCACTATCTGAAAATGGAGCCTTTCTCTCCCTGTTCTGTTCTTGAAATGACCCTCAAACTGTGCTGCAGTCAGCTTTCACATTTGTGGTTACTAAGGGAAACAGAAGTGAGAAGTATGTGTCTTGTGTTATGTGCTGGAAATACAATTAAGCCTATAAATAATGCTTATAGAGTTGATGTTAAATTAGAGATGGTCTGCCACAGCTGTCTTTGAATGCTTTTGAAGCTAGACATGATAAATAAAAATGACAACTGCTTTATGAAGAGTCTTTACTTGACCTTTTGGTGTTCTTAGTCCAGGAATAAGAGATATGGGGAAGGCTTAACTCTGTTACATTAAGCCAAGCTGTGATAATTGCTTAAGTACTGAGAGGGCTGTGATAGTCTTTTGGATAGAGACAGAGTATGTGGGTAGTGGAGAAAGAAGCATTTCATTAGCATGGCTTTTATTGGAATTTAAATATGGTTCTAGCCTGCTCTAAAGACTTCCTTGAAGTTGGAATTCAGAACAGAAATTCCTGCTGCTTAGGTTCTAGCAGTTGAAGAATGTTACTGTAAATGTGACTGTTGTTGATGTTATATAAACTCCATTTGGCCTGAAGTACCTGGGAAAAACAGTCAGGTGTAGCTCTGTATTACTGGCATCCATACTCAGTAAATCCAGTGATTTGGCTCTTGTCACCATGTCAGTGCTTTTACTTTGGTGTGTAACATTCCAGGCAAAGTAAAAGCAACGAGCTTTCCTTTTTTTAACTTGGTGTGTGTTTGTGTCAAGTTGTCATGTACTTCTGCAGGTTTTTGTGTTCCAGTAGGTGGAGTTTTAGATCCAAAAATAGCTTTCTTAATATGTACTGAAGTATGCATCACTTCCTTGTGAGTCAAAAAGATGATTCACAGGAATCAAAGGCTTTTTGTCATTAAACTTAGTCCACCTTCTAAAGGAGCCTGTTGCGTGTATGGAACATGGTGCATTTCAGCTTCACAAATACTGTATTCTGTCTGGTCTTGCTGTACATTTCACTCATGAGGCTCATGAAACACTTGAGTGGCATCATGTTTGGTTAATATTGTGTGCATATATTTTAATAAAATGCACTAATGTAACCTTTAGGAACTGAGCTTATGCTCGCTCTAAGAGAGGTCAGGTAGCTATTGTGGTAATTTGCTACTGTTGTTATTTATTACTTTATTTTATGTGAAAAGGGGCACTTGCGTCTTGTTTCTGACTTCATCCAACTTCCAGTCACAGTGACAACACACGTGTGTGCACACATGTATTTATATATCTGCATGTGTTGCTTCTTTGAGAAGTAGTAGAGAATAAAGGCAGAAACCATACTTCCCCTCACCTTTCAGCATTGTTGAAGTTGGTGGGGTTTTTTGCCTTTAAGATATTAATTTAATATGTTCATTTTTCCAGTGGCTACATGCATTTAGAAGGGAAGATCTTATTTGTATTCAAGAAGTTTGGAGTGAGTTGGCATCTTACTTGTGCAAACTATGGGGTTTTATGAAGTTGACTTCTTACCAGAATTTTTTTTAGAAAAAAAAATTACTATGGGACAAATAAACAATAAAATAAATTTTCTCTTTAAAGCTAAAGACAGAATGCAGTTAATGTTTAAGATTTTAAGTGAAAATTCCCAAGGCATGAAAACTTGAACCTGCTGTTCTGTATGTAGCAGCAGAGAGATGTCAACAGATATGGTACTAATGAACGGAACTAAGTCCTGAACTGCCTCTAAAGGAAAGAAAAAAACAGTTCATTTTTGCTGGTACTGCTTAGACAGTGAACAGATATCTTTTAATAGAGTTTATCCTTTTCTCAATGTGAGTCAGCACATTAGATGTAAGTTGGTATTGTCTGTTATTTCAGAATTCACAGTTGCTGCTCAAGCCATATGTTTTCCCCCTTCAGCCTTTTGTGTTCCATGTTGTACAAACACAACTGGTCCCTGGCTGTAGGTGTAAGAAGAGCCAGCTATGGGTGAATGATGGACCATGAGCAGAGTGCTGATCATCAGTGATTGTAGCATGCTAGCAGTCTTGTGACTTCAGTGAAAGCCTTCGAACTTCTCTTCCTTTTGAGGAGAAGAAAGAAATAATTGTGGTTATCTACAGATAGGTTTGAATTTTGTTTAGAAAAATGTTTGTGAGTAGTTGAAATGGATGATCTGGTTTATGAGTGTTGGAGGGTCTAATCTAAGATTTCCCTTTATCTCTCTGAGGATTGGAGGCTGTGCTCTCCTGAAGTAGTGAGTACTTAATACACAGATTTTGTTGTTCAGGTTAAGGAAGGAGCCCACTATCAATTCCTGAAAGTCACTGAAGCCTTTAGAAGACCATAGCCTTGAGACTGAGTTTTCAGCCTGTATGTAGAGAGTGCTAAGGGTTTTCTTCTGGTGCCACTAGTTCTATTGCCATTTTAAGCCTTTACAAACTATTTGGAAAGCTACACACTTAAGAATTTTGGTGATCTTTTCTTTTTTTTAAATTTTTTGGCTCTTCCATTTCAAACCCAAGGAGTGTGTTCTTTTTTGGCTGCCGCTTTTCTTTGAGCATGCCACTGTCATAATCTTTTAACCTGCTTTGGGCAATATTGGAAATGTAGGTCATAATGGTGATGTTACTTCATCTGTGTCTTTTACTAATTATTTTTGAAGTTAACGTTATGATATTTACAGGGTTTGTTTTACAGATGTTGCATATTATATAAATAAAGCCTGTTAACAATTAGTTAATGTAGTCATAATTGGTATTTCTGAAGGCTTGGGTACAGTGCCAAAGCTGTGTTATTTGCTCCATTTTGTTCTCACCCTGGTTTTTTTACTCTTCCTATCTGTTTAATTTTGATAGTTTATTTTAATGCTCTTAAACTACATTTGATTTTCTGGATCTTAGACATCTAGTGTTGAAATAAAAAAATAATTATTTCTGCACTCTGATTCATATGTATTTGATGTTTAATTTTTAATGGAAGAATGAGTGAATTCTGACTGTTTACATGCAGTTACAGTAAAGTTCATTAAAATACCAATAGAATAAAGTTTTTAATAACTTTGCCAGCTGTTGATCTGAGAGAAATGAAGGTAGTTTGAACCAGAGATAGTGGTGGCTGAAGTTCTCTGTCTGCTGTTATACGTAGGTGCACCTGGGAAACATGGGTGTGTTCTCAATGAAGATTTAATATTCAAATATTTATATAAGATTTTTAACATTCAGAATAGCATTTTAGTAGCTACCTAAATATATAGGAAGTTTATTTTCTGAGAGGGAAGGAATAACTTCTTGCATTCTCTTGTAGTAGTGAATTGACAGGGGAAAACTGGGAATCCATGCTATGTGGTGGCACTATTCAAATCTTGTTAGTTCTGTGCTTTTCTACAAAGTTATTCTTTGAGCTTTTGGGTGTTCAGAGTCTACTTTTTAGAATAGTAGAGGGCCTGAGAACTGCAAAATAGGCCTTGGAATCTAGGAAGATACTTCAGGAAGAGTCTATTATGTGAGCAGTGTCATTGTTTTGAGAAGATATCTCTGCTGGTCCCTGAAGTCCCATGTAGTGTGGAAATTTTCCTGTGTAAACTTGACAGCCAAACAAAAAGAAAGCTTATACTTGCCAGTGTGTTTATCGTGAGTGCAATAAACCCTTTAGTTGCCAAGCTATTTCCCAAAATGCTTTTATTTTGGAAGGCTGGAAAGACTGAATGCATGCTAAAAAGGGCTTAAGCTTTGTGATTTGAATGCTTTTAATTTGTTTTATGCCGTAAGTTAGTCTAAAATCTCAACTGCTTTAATGATTAAGTGATATATAAAAAAGATTTGCCTAGCAGCTGTTGCCCTTCAACATTTATGTGAGCACACATTTAGGCAAAACTTCTGAATTTCACTTCACAGTTTGTTTTAGCAAACTTTCTGTATCATGTAGAGCTTCTGATGAAGCCTTACTGTTCAATGATTTGGTGGTTGGTTTTGCTATGGTCTGTGAATCATGTAGTACCTCTCTGGTCTTGTTACGATCCTGTTCTGATTACTGCTGTAGTACTAGTTAAACATGGCATATTAATATTCCTTTTTTTTTTTTTTTTTTTTTGGTGTATCTGTGATCATACAATACTGAGTGACTGAGAGCTACCACAATACAGTCTTCCATACTGGAAATACTAGTGTAGGAAGATGTTTGCTGCTTTGTTTAACATATTGGCTTCCTGTATATAAAAAAATCTCAAAATAATCCTATCTTATGAAAACTAATTGCCTTTTCTTTGGCAATGCTTATATCTTTTTCTTAGTGAATCTAGGTTGAGAAGTGCATCTTTACAAAATTATATGGAAAAGACTTCTCTAGCTCTACTTACATTTAGCTGCAAGTATATCTTAGCTTATATAGCTTCATCTTGTTTTAACTGATAAAATCTGTTTTTTCCTGGTACAGTGTTTATGAAGTCTTGTGCCATTATGCAGCAAACCTTTTGGTTGTTTGTTTCCTTGTATCACCATTATTCCTAAGGCGTTGAATTCTTTATTCTGAAATAGTCTTTCTCTGTAAAACTTTTTTCCTTTTGCTTTCTTCTAGTAGGTAATTTTGACTACACTTTGGGAGATGGAGGTCAGAAACTGAGCTTGAAAAAAAAAAAAATTTTCTTGGTTGGGAGTCACTTTCTCAAAAAGCTTATGCTCCATCTGCTGTCATAGTAGTCGACCTGCTTTGCTTCAGCATTTTTGCATTTTCTCAGTGATGGATTTTACTTGAAAGTCAGGGTCTAACAGAAACTTAGTTCAATAGTAACAGGGTGTGTTTATATTTATAGAGAGAACTCTTCAGCTTTTCTGTAGGTGAAAAGTGGAGTAAAGCATTTGAAGAGGGGGCATGAATCATTCTGTGAACCCAGTCAGTGGTGTATTGCCCAGTGGTAACCAGCAGAGCATTTGTAGATGAGAAGTTCTGGTGCAGTAGCTGAGCCAGAGCTCAAACTGTGTGACTGACACTCCTGGCCACTGGAAACACAGTGTGAAGGCGTGTGCTTTTACAGGGGGTTGCAGTAGACTAATGTTTAAGGGTAGGTATGTTTTTTGTGGCGGCTTTGTTGTTTTTTTGGGCGGTGGGCAGTCATAAGAAATAAAGATATTAAAGTTCATCAGAATCTTGCTAGATCTATACATGCTAGAATATGTAAGCCACTATTTGAACTAACTTCTTACAGGTTTGTTTTGTTTGTTTGTTTTTCCCCAATTGATGCAGGTGGAATCAAGAGATACTTTAAACAGTATTGCCTTGAAATTTGATACAACACCCAATGAACTGGTTCAATTAAATAAGCTTTTCTCCAGAGCAGTCGTTCCTGGACAGGTACTATTACACTATATATGTTACTTATTCAACAAAGTCCTCTTTTACTATATTTCTCATTCCTACCAGAGTGCTAAAGTACTTCTTTCACTAATTTTCTTATTGGCTTTTTAAAAGATTTTTTCCTTTTTCTCCAGTCCATTCCTTGTGCCTATTAACTGCCTAAAAGGAGACATGTAAGGAAGCTACCTGTGTCCCTTATATAAGAAAAGAGGACTTGTAAAACTAGATGTACTTAATGGTACAATAATAACACTTAGATACAGGCCAGATTGTTGCTTTGCAAATATAGCAGGCTGTTTATGAACTCCAGCTCAGCAGACACATTCAGGGTAGAGCTTACGAACAACATTCCGTGACTGTGTATTACTGCCTGCAATTCTATTTTGATAAATTGAACAGAGTTTATGTTCCACTCTGGAAAGCTGATGTTTTTACCAGCAGTATTTGAATTACCATTCACTTATTATAGGTCACTGTTGCCTTTTTTCTCCCCTCCTGTTTTCGCCTTCAATTTTCACTTCTCGTTAAAAGCCAGGCCTGGAAACCAGTGATAGGTCAACTGTGGTATCAGGCATTTGGTATTTGCTCTTTGTTTGATAAAGTTCTGTGTTCATTTTTGATTGCTGCAGAACTTTCTCTAGGTAGATTGAATGCCTCTCATGGCTGAAATAATGTATTAAAATTGTGAATACTTTCAATTGAAATTTTTTTATATATTCAGTGAATCTGTTTCCTTATTGCTCAAATAGAAGAGTCATAGCAAGAGAAATATTTGGGCACATCTTCCTTGGACACTCTTATTTCTGTCATGCTGTATACTTTTAATGCTTTCTATCTGAACTTCTTCCTCTGTTATTATGACTGAAAATCAAAATTATATCAATATAGCGTTTAAAACTTGAAGTGCTAAAATTTCAAGTGCTTTGTTTAGTATTGTTTTTTCCCCTCAACTCATAATTTTTAAAAGCAGTGGGAGCAAAAACAGTTTTTTGTAGCTTATTTCAAGAAAGCATAGTAAATATACCTTAACTGGTGGGAAATCTAAAGTAAATATGAAAGCATAACTAACTTCTAACTACATTATATCTTCTTTATAGATTTTGTATGTTCCTGACCCAGACTACATATCTAGTGTGGACAGCTCCCCCTCTCTAAGTCCTGTAAGTCCCCTATCACCTACATCTTCCGAAGCAGAGCTTGACAAGGCTGCAGTAAATGTAGGTATACCTGTTGTCCTTAAAATTAATATTCCCTTACAAGATAAATGTTACAGATGCTATGCTTTCTTCTTAAACTGTCCTTTTGTTTTGGGGAGAAAGTATTAGACAGTACTTGGAATTGAAAGTAAAATGGCTCATTTTAAAAAGTAAATACAAGATTTTAATTATTGTAAATTACAGTTTTCAATGTGAAAACTGATTTAAAGACAAATTACTTGTAGCAAAATACTGTAATTACACACAGAAATCTTAATTAGTTCCTGTTGCATTTCTGTATTTGTTACATTTTAGATCTTGTTAAACATTTGTCTCTAATCTCATTGATGGTTTTGGCAGAAAAGGTGTTTTGGCAGGAATGCTCAGTTTCCCCCTGCTTGCTCTAGAGGCGTCGAAGAGGGTTCTCTAGTTTCAGTTCTCAAAATGAAGTTAAAAAAGGGGGTTTCAGTGAAGGACTAATGCAGAATTAACTGTAGCTGACTTTTACTCAGTAGGTCTACATTTGTAGACTTTCAAAATGCTAAAAGTGTTTAGCCACCTGTGTTGTGCTGTAATTCAGCTCAAATGTAGATTTTTGGGTAGGAGCTGGCTTTGTAAAAAGACGTGTGTCTTTCCAGGAACACTGGTTGCTGTCATCAGCATCCCATAGGGAACAGTCCAGCCAGGAACTGAGCTGGACTGCAGTTTTTGCAACTATGATCTCATTTGGATGATTTTTCATGCATCACCACTGTTCTTTTCCCAGTTATTATCTTTTCCTCTCAAATAAGAAATTTTCTTGTTAGCATATTTTGACGCTACTCAGTCAAACTGTCAAACATCTGTTCCAGGATTCTGTGTGCTCAAAATTTAGGAAGTTTTGAGACTTAAATCATTTACTTATTTGCTTATATGACTTGGTCCAGACGAGTTGCTTTGTTGCTGATGAGGTTCCCAAGCTGCATTACAAAGTCTATGGTGGCCCTTCTACTGAGTATCACTGTTTGGTTTTGCCGTGATATCTTCTCTCTGCTTAGCATGCCTCTTCTTATGTCTGCCATTTGTGCTGAATAATTTGTTTGATGGCAAACTGCGGGTGGTGTAGCACAGTAAGCAGACTCGCCTGCAAGAATACATTCTTGTATCATATATCTTCTAGCTATATCAGTCTCAGAAAGACCTACCCAGGTAATGTATGTTATGAGAAGTTAATAGAGGGAAAAATTATTAATTTTACTATTGGAAATCTGGGCTTTTCCTACAGATTCCATGCCAGAAAAATACCTTATTCTTTCTTTTCTCAAATATTTTGTGTATCTCTTAGCATATAGTAGATTAGGAAATGTAACCATACCTGTAATTTGTTTGAAAACTTTTTGTTGACTGTATGCTCATATGAGAGATAAAAACTTGCAAGTGTAGAAGAAACAAAGTAAATGAAAATACTGAAAAACCTCTTCTGCAAAATATTTTTTTCATTTAGTGTAGTCAGTCCTGTGCTAGCAACAATTGGAATGTTAAATTTCATTTAACTGATGCACAAAATAGTTATGGAACAATAAAGTATCTTGTTACATGTTGTGGATCATCACAATCAATTCTTAAATGCTTCAGGGAAGGTCAGATTGATTAGCAGTGAGACAGTGTGTAATGTAATTATTTTGCTTCTGTGGCCTTTCAAAGTACATCTAAGGAAAGAAGAAGTATTTGTCAAAAATCAAGGAAAGGAAATCACTTGTACTTGTCAGTGTGTTTGGTTTTGTTTTCAGTCTTCTCTAACAACTCAAAAGGCACTCAACTGTGTGAGCAGTTAAGGCTGGAGGGTTTTGTTCTTCATCATAACACCTGTCTTTCATGGTTTTCTTTTCTCTTTTTGCTGATTGCTATCATTATGAAGGAAAAACATACTAGGATACATTCTCTAACGCTCTCTTGATTTCTGTCTTTGACTGTCCTCCAGTTTTGACTCCAGATTTACAGTTTAAATTTGAGCATGTTTCAAGGTAAAGATGTGGTCTCCTGCTTATATAATGTAAAGGAGTCTTCTCTCTCCTCTGGTCAATAGAATCAGTGATTTCTTGTTACAAATTTAATAAGAAGGCTAACAAATATCTGAATGCCTGTTCAGTCAAAAATAAACTGACATGTTCTATTCTTGTTCTTTTGTTTTATCAAAAATTGGATTTGCTTACCACAGCCATGTGGCTAGATACAAACCAGCATGTGGCTGATAAAAGACCTGCAAAACTTTTTGTTAAAGCTGGGGAGTTTTTGGTAGGTTTTTTGGTTTTTTTTTTTTTGTTTTGTTTTGTTTTAATTTTGCTACACTTAAGCTTAGATTTCATTGTGTATTTCAATAATTTTGTTGCTGTCAGTAAGACTGTGTAAGAACTAGCTTAGATTTGGAAGCTTTTCTGGTGCTGCTGGGTTTTTGAAAGATTTATTCATTCAGTAGTCTTAGGCACATATTTGAGAAGATCCTAGATGTTTTGCTACCTATAAAGCTTAAATTCCACTTCAAAATAATATGTAGTGGCAAAGGCATTATCATTAAATTGGAAAGTGCACCATTGTGATGGTGCCTCCCCCTGCCCCTCCTTTTCCCAGGCCATACTGGGATCTGAGATTGTGAGAGATAGCTGGCTTATTCAGAGTGGGCTTGGATATCAGCTGAGCACTTTCAGAGCCACTTGCTGAGTTATGTGTCACAGGGGGGACCCTGTAGTTTTCAGTAGGAAGGCATATGTAGAAGGAGAATTAATCTCAGGAGATTTGTTTCCTAATTATACTTTGATTAGCTTTTTCAGCAAAATTCAGTTTAGTGTTCTATATATTGTTTTGGTTTTTTGGTTGATCTGTAATGAAGGTTGAAAGATGCTGACAAAGGCTAAAGTAGTGCCAGAGAGATGATGAACTGAAAACAGTTGTGCATAATGTTCCTAGATATGAATAAAGGCATTTATCTGCAGTCTGTACTGGTGAATAGAACTGGACAGGAAAGCAGAAAACCAAAGGAAATATGTGACTTCCTGTTTTCTGAAAATAGTAATATTTTATTAGTAACTAAAAATAGCAATTATTTATGAAATTGAAGCCTTTAGATGTGGGTGAAGCTCCAAAACAGGGTTTCTGTGCCTATAAAATAGGCTTTGGTGAAGTCTGTCTAGTATTTGTTTATCTTTAGTTTGAAAACAATTTTTTTCATTGTCTGTCCTGTCCCTGGTAGGGTTCCATGTTCACTACCTGGTTGGATATACTGGTAGACAGTGAGGTAGATAACTCTATTATCTTCCTGGGGAAGTAATGAAGGCAATCCTCTGAAAGTTAAATCCAGGCGTGTGAACGACAGAGATGGTTGGAAACAGCCAGAGAGAACTTACCAAGGCTATATCATACCTGACAATACTGATTGCTCTCTGTGAGGAAATGACAGGCTCAGCAGATGAGGGAAGTCATGTTTCTTGCCCTGACTAGAGCCAGGCCCTTGACACTGTTCCAAAGCAGCAGTATTGTTAAAATACTGGAAAAATGTGGACTGAATGGGTAGAGTAGATCATGGGCCAGAAACATTGCCAGGATCATTGTGTTAAAACTTATTCAGCATTTGTATATGTGATTTTTTTTAATATTTTGTAGAATCATAGAATAGGTTGGGTTGGAAGGGACCTTAAAGATATCCAATTCCAACCCCTCTGCTGTAGGCAAGGACACCTTCCGCTAGACCAGGTTACTCACACCCTCATCCAGCCTGGCCTTGAACACTGTTTGCTGTGTTGGTGGTCAGTTTCAAATCCTTGAGTCCCTGTTGGGGCAGTTCTTTTATAATCTGCTCATCAGTTACCTGACTGACAGAAAATCACACAGCAGAAAATCTCCAGAAGTTGGTATTGAAAAAAGCAAGTTGCTAAGTTCTTCTTTGTTTCTTTATATTTCCTTTCAGGATTCAGATGGAGTCCAACAGAAGGAGTCAGCTGTTTCGCCAGCACATGCATGTGTTCGTCCTTCAAGAGTGGTATCATCCACCTCCGAAGAGGAGGAAGCATTTACAGAGAAATTTCTAAAAATTAATTGCAAGTACATCACTAATGGCAAGGTACTGAAACATTCAGGTTTTACTGTTACTGTATAGAATGTAATAATAAAACATGTTTAAAGTATAAACATAGAGTAGACTTTAGTCAGGGATGAATAGATGAATCAACTCACAAGCATATGTCTGTATAAATATACTAATTTTTTTAACTTACTGTTTCCTTTGGATTCTCCAGGCCTCTTGTTCAGGACATGATTGATGCGAGTAGTTGATATGTGACAGACATCCTCGATGCTGTACTGTTACATAAATCTTGTATGTTGAGCACATGAGGTCTGTTTGTTCCTTATGTTAGTATTTCTCTTAGGTAATTTTCTTTACTTACAGTGGACAAAAACCTGTTAAACTGTGCTAGGATATATACAGCTGTGTAGCTTTGCTTCCTTTTTTTTAGCAGGACAGGGTGAGCAGAATAAACTTCTGATTCTGCAAACAAGTTCTGTATTTTTCACCATTTGGCTTGGTGTATTATGGTAGAAAGCTTGATTTTTTTTTTTTTTTTCTTTGAAGCAGTTACAGTTCTCTCAATAGCATCATTACGCAAAATGCCTCAAAGTTAGTGATGCTTAATTAACCTCTATTTTGCTCATAAGTGCACAAGTCTTGCACAGACTTCAAGGGACTGAGGTAAAGTGTTTTGACATTATCTCAGGGCACTTTACCAAAAATCAAAATGTGTTGCTCCCCTACCTCACAGAAAAATTACTATTAGACACTTGATCTATGAAAAATGCCTTCACTCAATGCATGCAATAAAATTCCAAGTACTTGTAATGTTTCCTCCTTTGCCTGAAGTTCAGGTGTGTATGTAGAAATATCACTGTTTCTGTGTTGTTCAGGAATGGGTTTTCAGATAAGGTACACTAATGATAAACAGGTTAATAAAAATCTCCTAAAAGTGTGATTTTAGATTTTGGCTGATGGGGAATGGATTGCAAATCTATGTGTGTCTAGGCTTGAAGCCTTTTGACAACATATGTGTATTGACAAAAGCTGCTTGGTGAGGCAAGTACTGAAACAGCTTGGTTTTACTTTGTTCTACTTTGCAGGTAGTTTTTTTTCACTTGTTGCTTTCTGTCTTTAGGTGACATTTTAGGTTGATGCTAGGCACATCTTTATTTATCAGTTTTAATTGCTGTTATGCAGAGGACTTGAGACCTGTGAGCCTTTGTTAGAAATTGGATGTACTGGAAAAAATCTGGGGTTAAAATTTACAGCATATTATTTGTGTGCTGTAATTTTTCCTCAGGATATTACAGGGGTATTAATGGTATTTGACTTGCAGCTTTACAGCCTATTTTCTGAGAGCTTCAGGGAGAATTTTGTTTGTAAAATGTTGTATAACCCATTACAGTGTCTGTCCATACTTGGGGAGGTGGGTGGGAGAAAAATGAATACTGACTTGCTCAGATTTGAGTGCCAGATCTTGTAAGTTTAGCATGTAATTTAGACTTGCCACATACAGTAAGAATGTCCTCTGGAATGTTGTCTTGCCTCTCCTTGATACATTTCCTCATGATGCAGGTTGATAAACTTGCAAAAGTTTTCTGGAGAAAGCTGAAAAGATTCGTCCTCTGCTTCCTGCTGTGAAAGTGATTTGTGAAGCTCATAGTTAGCTGTTCTTTAGGGCTTCAGCTGTGAAGTCTATCATCACTGTGACTGCTGCTTGTAAACTGAAATCTAGTGAAGGCCTATTTTTCAGTGTGTCTATGCAAAAGGGCTTTCATTAGGGCAAGATTGTCTCATTTCTCACTTTTTAAAACTGCTTATTCTGTATATGGTTGGAGTCACATTTAGTCACACTTGTGACTTTCTAGACAAGCACAGAGGCATTCTCTGAGGAGCAGTGTTTGGAACCTGGAATGCTTGCTCTGTTCATTGCACTTGCTCTGTGTTAGCTGGTTATGGCTACTGATAGAGACAGGGTGTTGAGCACAGTAAGAGGCAGGGTCATGGGGATATTCTGTACAGACAATAAATCATTGTGACCAGTGTGCTGCAGTCACACCTTGACTTGCTGCTTACTGTGTACATAGGTGTGCCCTGTCTTACAGCTGCACTGTTGGCTTCTGCTGTAGAAAAGTGTGCTGCTCTGGGTTTTTTTCTTCTTTGCATTTTTTCTTGTGCCAAAAGAAAGGTACTTTAAAAAATCTGCGTGATTGTAACTGAAACTAGTTAGGGAAGTTTGGAATTCTTTGTTAATTTTGCTAACTTACTTAACTGTTTTGAAATGTAGTACGTGAAGGAAAATTACTAATACCAAGGCTTGAAAAAACCCACACCACTGACCTGGAAATGAAAGCACAGAAAACACACATTTATGGTTCATTAAGTGAAAAGGGAGGACATTGAGTTTCAAAACTTCTATAAGAAACAAGACATAAAATAAATGTTATTTTCATGATAAAAGCTTCATAAATCATAAATTACAGTTTTTATTCAACCTTGTGTGTTCAAGAATGTCGTGGAACTATTTAGAGAACTTGTCTTTGAGAACTTCTTGTTAGGAGTCCTTTCAAACTTTCTTAGAACTGTTTTACTGAGCTGCTTAATCTTAATGTGTGGGCTCACAAATGGGGTAGTTTGGCTCTAAACCTCCCTTTATAATGATTGTTCAGATTTCCGTGTCAGGTTTTACATGGGAGTTAGAGCTTCCATTTCCTGAGGTGTAAGGAATTTTAATGGTAAGGCGACCCAGCTGATTCAGAACTGAATATCTACATGTGTAGTTTAATCTACCTTCCAAATGCATGTTTTTATGTATCTGGCTTAATATTTTCTGGAGCAGTTTTAAGACTCAAGGGATCTATTTTTTTTTAATAACCTAGAATTTTTAGGTTTTTAGTAATAGAATGGCTTAGCATTTCTCTTTGAGGATCTTAAATCAGAATTTCACCTGAACAGAATTTTACTTCACATCTTTAAAATATATTGCGTACAGGAAACTTGATTTCTACAAGTGCTATTTTGGGGAGATTTTTTCCAGAACCAGAACTTCCTGTAACAGTATCATGTAGAACTACTTAGTAGCTACATGCAGAGTCTAGTTTGTATTTCATTTTCATAGACAGTATTTTTAATATTTTTTTCTCTCAACAACTACTTAGGAATTATGGTCCAAGAGAAACAAGTCATTGGTTACTTTGTGGAGGATGCCCTAAAAATCTGTTTCCCAAGGTTCTGTAGCAACAATTGCTGTTTATATATGTTCATTTTTAAAATTATTTTTCCCAAGGTCTAGAAAATTAGGAGATTAGAGCAAACATCAATATACTGGGGTCATGTAGCACTTGGTAGTGTGCATGCCATTGTCCAGTGTTTTTGCTTGCGCTTGTGCTCTGATTTGCAGATCTCTAACAACATTGTTAGTACAAATAATTCTTGTGGTTATTCTGAAAAATTGAATTTGTAAGAAATGGAATCATAGAGCTTTTCTGAAATGTTAAGTGAGTATTTGATTTATTTTAAAGGGATCTGAGCTGAAGACCCAAGTTAATAGACCACAAAGGAGAAGCTGAGTTCATATTTTCTTAATATTGGTAGATAAGGGCTTTGTTTTTCATGAATAAGCCCCATGATATTCATCACTTTGAAGAATATATTCTTACTGAAAATATTTCCAGTAGCTCAACGAAGTCAGAGAAGGAAGGAGCTTGGGAACTTTCTCCCTGCTCTAAATGCAAAGAACCGAGGAGATTATATATGGGGAGCAGACTAGGCTCTCAGTCATCTTTGGTGCTTCTAAGATAGCAGGGGAGGTTAGCTTGTTGGAAGTGGCTTACCAACAGCAGCATTACAGAATCATTTAGGTTGGACAACACCTCTAAGGTAGAGTCTAATCTTTTCCTGATGGCCATGTTGTTGATAAGACCATGGCACTAAGTGCCACATCCAGTCATTACTTGAACCTCTTGGGATGGTGACTCCACTACTTCACTGGACAGCCCATTCCAATGCTTAACAATCCTTTTTGTGAAGAAATTCCTCTTGATGTCCAGCCTAAACCTCCTCTGGCACACCTTAAGGCTCTTTCTTCTTGTCCTGTCCCTGGTTGCCTGGGGAAGAGGCCAATACCCACCTGGCTACAACCTCTTCTCACATAGCTGTAGAGAGTAATAAGGTCCCTCCTGAGCTTCCTCTTCTCCAGGCTGAACAAGCCCAGCTCCCTATGCTGCTGCTCACAGGACTTAATCTCTAGACCATTCACCAGCTCAACTGGTCTTTTATGAAGTTGTTCAAGCACCTCAATGTGCTTCCTGAATTGAGGGATCCAGAACTGAATGCAGTATTTGACATGTGGCCTCCCCAGTGCTGAGTAGAGTGACAATCACTGCCCTGGTCCTGCCAGCCACACTATTGGTACAGAGATACTCCTGGGCTTTTTCTGGTGTCCCTGGTATTGCCCATTATTGGGTATTTTGTGAGATGACTGTGACATCTGCTGCCATAGTGCATGAATGTGTATGAGTACCCAGAAAAGTTGTTTCAGAACCTTGAAAGATGAGTGCCTGATACTAAAATGCTCAGGAGTTCATCACTGTGTGCTCTGATACAATAGTTCTGGAGTATTTTAGGAATGCTAACATAGAAATCTGTCTGATCCTTCATTTCCAACAAGGAAATGAAGTTTCAGGTATTTCCTTTAAAGAGTAGATGCAATTTTTTCTTGACTTATGCAAAGCTGTGGTGTTAACTCTCAAAGGCTGAAGTGTCTTCAGTTTCCATCTCTTAGGGAAGACTGAGCATAATACAATGAGCAGCTCTTAAGCAGTTGGCTAAAGGCTTGTGTGCTCCCACTTGTATGTTTTGTTCTGATGTTCTTTTTTACTCCCAAAATCAACAGCACTTGGTTTCTGTCCATACTAGAAACAACATCTTTTGAGTAATAGGTTTTAAGGAAGCTTTTACTTCTGCAAACAAGGTAGTAAAGACAGAAGATATTTTTCCTGTAAGAGTCACAGAAATTGTAAGAGCAAGTGTCAGAAACATTGGCATGTCTGAAAATGAGTAACTAAGATCTGCAGCCAAACAAAATGTTTCTTTATCTGGCTCTTAGCTGAGCATTGCTTAGCTACCTGGGCTAACATTTAGTGATCCTTAGAGGTGATAATGAAAAGTCATTGTTAAGGTGCTATAAATCTACTGTTTTCAAGATACCTCTGTAATCTTTCCCTTCCTTATAGTAATTGCAAGTGAAGTGTTTGATCAGCCCCTTCATCAAATCCAGATAAAAGTCTGCTAGGTCTGAATGTTTAATTCTCAATTTCTATTGCTCTAGTAAATTTTACATAGAAATACACATTCCAATTAATTTGCATGTTGAATACCTGCCTGCCTCTTGGTGTTGAGGGTTTCTTCTAAGGTCAAGATAAGCTTTTATTATTTCTAGCTGTGTCTTTGAGGCTGCAGAGGTAAGGTTTAATCCTTAATTCCATATGTGCTAAGGCCATTGTCCATTTACCAGTTTGGGATTCTTTGCCACTAGGTGGGTCATGGTCAGTCTTCTCTAGGAAGCTTCTGTTTACAATACAAGGTCTCTTAAACTTGTTTATCTTATATAGTGAGTAGCCTTGCACATGCACAGATTTTTGTCCTTGATGTCATGGTGTTTGCTTAAGATACTAACAAGCCTGGCTTGTGGGCTTTGGGAGGGCTAAGTTGGTGTTTTCTGAGCTGCTAAAACTGATTCTGAAGCAAGACAATTGAAATGAGTGGTTGATGTGAAACTGGTTCTTCATGCATGTTATTCTGATGATGTGACTCTCTAATATTCAGATAAGCAATGTCAAACTTATGAAGCTTTTTTTCTTTAATCAATTTTTTGACCTGTGCTTTCAGCTGAGGCAGTCTTATCTGTGCTCTTGAAAGCAAGCTATAAAGCATTGGAGTTTGTTGACACAAGTGATATCTTAGTTGTGACAGCACATCCTTTGACAGAAAAATATCATCTCTTTATTGCCTCAAAAGCTTTAGTACTTCCTGTGCACTTAATTTATTGAGGAAGGTTCCTGAGATAGCGGACAAATGAAGACGATAATATTCTGGAAATGAAGAGCTCTCTAATGAACTCAATTACTGTTTTTTTTCTACTGAATAATGCGTAATTGTGGAAGTTGGTGTTGAACACTTAAATCCTTCAGACAGACCAGTCATACAGCCTTACCATTTTCTCTTCAGCCTGGCTGTTTGGAAGATCCGCATGCCATATTTGGGCAGTGAAGGAATAGAATAGGATATTTTGGTTGGAAGGGACCTACAATGATCCAACTGTGATGAAGACTATGACAATTTCTGGGTCAGATCTAGAGAGTATTAATAAAATTCCATTTTCATGACCATTAATGAAAGAGCTCAGATGTAGAAAAGCTATTGCTTTTTTGTTTTAATTATGTACTAAATTTAAAGAGATGCAGTCATTCTTCTGAGTAGACTCATTGACTTCTGCAATTTAGTTAAATTTGTTTTCTACACTACAATAGATATAACAAAATGTAGACTTCTCTTGGGGGACAACCTTGAAAGTTTATTTCCACAATACAGTGCTAGGAAAGAAATGGCCATTACAGCCTTGTTTCAGTACTTTAAACACCTTGGAATTATGTAGATGTCTTCTGCTGACTTCAAAGTCTTCAGCACATGTGTTGCACTCTAAAGATGTATATGAAATCTGATTAAGCACTGAACAACTAAAAGACTCAATTACAGATGCTTGGGCTGTTTTTGAGACATGTCTTCATGTTTCCGTACTAGAAATACTAGAAACTAGAAAGTTTCTAGTATTTCTAGTACAGAAACATTTTTCCGTACTAGAAATACTAGAAACTAGCATTGGTCATTGTTGAGACGTTAATAACACTTTTGTTTAGCTGGGTTTTTTTTATAACTTGCACTTTTCTTTTTGCTACTTGGCATCTTTGTTTTCCTATTGTGAAGGTCATCAACTATCACCTGGGAACAAAATTTCTTGAGTTCAGAAGAACTGTATATGTGTTCGTGCTGTGCTAATGTCTTCTCAAAACAAAATTGAAAACAGTCTCCTCCAATACATGCCCTTTATAGTAGTTGTGAATGTTTTATCAGTAAGATAAATATTTAATTCCTTCAATGGCACGTGAACTGAGTTCTTGTGTGAAAGTTTGGAATGTCTGACAAGATTTGTAAAGTCTTTAGGAATCGAGCTCTGTTAGTGAAGTATTCCTGTCACTCTACTTAAAGCTAGGTTTTCTTCTGTTCATAGTTTTAGCTCTAACTCCACTCTTCTAACAGTTAAATGAATTTCTGTAGCAGGCAATTGCTGTTTGCATGTGTTTCTAACTTTTTTTTGTTCAAACGGAGTTAACATATTGTAAATAAACTTTGTTTTTATACTTGTATTGTGTAAGAACCCTACAATTCATAGTATGAATATAAACCTCAAAGTTTTTCATAGTTAAAGTTTAAACTCTACTTGCATTTGTGTACTGCAGTAGTATCACTGTGATTAAAACCATCCAAAGTTTCATCTTTGATAATCTTGAGTCTTTTTAATTCTAGTTTCATTCTGTAAATGTGTTTCTCCAATCAGTCAACGTGTCCCTCAAGTTAGAAGGACTTGTATCAGGCTGTTACTTTTGTGTAAAATTAACTAAGATAAATGATAGGTTTTTAAGGTCTCTCTAAATAAATCCTAGAAAGTGAGAGAGAAGAGTTAAGAGTCAAGTTTTAGACAAAAATTGCTTGCAAACCTACCAGTTAATCCCTGTGGTTATCTGGGAAGGATGTCTCCTTATCTCAGAGGAGCTGTTTAGTGTATTCTTCAGTGTGTAAGGTTTCTCTTACTTTACTAAAACCAGTTATTGATTAATTGTGAGGAATAAATAAATAAATTTCTGTTTTCTTATGGGAAGGCAGGTGGTATTAATTTGCTTCCCCAGAAAAAGTTAGTTTCTTGTGTTTAACAGTGACTTAGTAGCATAACAGGTTGCTTAAATATAAATTAAAAATGGCTTTATTAAAAAAATAATAGAAAACACCTTTTTCCTACTGAAAAATGAAGAATAAGCTGGAATTTGAAGGAGAAAAATTACCACTTCTTTTCCTTCTCATTTTAGGGTACGGTCAATGGTGTGCTGCTAGTGACGCCAAATAATATAATGTTTGATCCTCATAAAATGGATCCTCTGGTCCAAGAGAATGGCTGTGAAGAATATGGCATCATGTGTCCAATGGAAGAAGTGATGTCAGCTGCTCTGTATAAGGAAATTGTGGACAGCAAAATTAAGGAGTCATTAAGCATGTAAGATAGAACAGCGTTTGTAAAGCTTTGAGTAAATCTATACTATAGCCACATTGTTGACCATAAAAAACTAGCAAACCAGCATTTTCCTTCTTTTTCTTGTTAGGAAGGGATATCAAAGATTGGCCTGGAAAGATCCTGTAGAAAGTTTGCTTTACCTTCAGCTCTCACATCCTATATATGATGTAGGATAAGTCTTCTTCTATATACATGTATTCTAATTTCCTCCAGTAGTCTCTTATAAAGATCTGTGGTACCACATCATTTCCTCTGCCCCTTCCCCACTATGGAAACAGTAGTAGATGTTCTTTGGTTCTTCAATAATTTAAAAACTGGTGTTCACAATAAGAAAGTGCAACTTTGACAATTTTAGGAACAAATTTTTATTGTTTAGCATTTTTCATTTGCTTCTCAGTCTTGTTGCTCTGACAAATGATTTAAACTAATTTTCTAAGATTTGTATATATAATCATGGGCCCAGGAGTATATTTTTCTCCCTTTATGGCTAGGGGAGGGACTGCATATTCACATTAGGTGTAGTCTTTTTTTGTAGTTAACAGTGAATCTCGATTGGTGAGGTCTAAGTGCTGGTGTTTAGTGCAGCAGGTATTTAAAATCAAATTTAAAGAGCATTATGAGAAATCTTTGTTCCATTCTCTGTTTTTTTATGGCGAGCTTTTATATTACCATCAGGAAAAGATAAATTCTGTCTTGAAATCCAAAAAATCCCTTTACCTATCACAGCTCATAAAGCACTAACATTTGCAGACTACCTCAATTATCTAGCTATAGGGAAGTGGGCTTCTTTAACCAGGAGAGTGTAAAGCTGTTTGCTTAATATGTAATGCTAAACCCTACTTAAAATAGTTCCATTTGTTAAGATACTTAATAATTCTTAAAAGTATCCTCTTCCAGTTCGTATAGGTAGTACCCTAAGCACATCTTTCTGGATAATCTTAACTATATGGACACTCAGAAGTAGTAACTTGCCTCATACCATTTATGAGCTCAGTTTTGGCATAAACCTGGGAATGAACAGGTATCTTGGCATAGTCTCGTCTGCTGCCCAATGTCATGTGTCTATTGAAAGGGCAACTGAAATACATGTTGCTACAGTAGTACTTTTGGGGCTTTTAATGATGATGGTGCCTTCAGCATAATTTTTTCTGGAAGTTTATTTTCCAGACTGAGTTTTAAAAAGTAGCTCACAGTTTCTGTTTCAATTGATAGACAGTGGAAAGAATTAGATAACTCTATGCTTGAGTCATGTTATTGTGGTTGCAAAACAAGTATTTTTCTAAAATGCTTAGTTTGTTAATGACTTAATGATGCCATTGATTTTTGTGCTCCTGTAGCACTTGCATTTTCTCTTTTGTTTATAATATGAATGCATGTGGAATGAAAACGTGTCTGCTAATAAAAGGTCATACTCTGCATTCAGAGGCCTGTATGCCCAATTTGATTTATCTTTCTCGTCAGCTGTATAAACTAGTGGATGCTTGCTGATAGCATTTTCTTCAGTCCCTGCACTTTTGTGCCTTAGCTAATTATGAGGCATATTTGTGAATTTGGGGGAAGACAAAAATCTTTTAAGTCTAAACAGAAGTCCTAACAGCTTCAGCTAGATCTGACAAGTCCCATGTGGGTTGAGGTGTTTGACACTTAAATAATGTTTCTCACTGGCTTTTTTCCTACGTGTTCCACTGTTGTAGTTAACCTTCTTCCACTCTCCCCATTTTTCCAACTGTCAAACCTGCTTGAACATGGGGAAACAATCTTATTTTTAGTGTTCAGATTGTTGATATGGAAAATGGTCATAAGCCCAATGGATGCTTTGGTTCTTAAAGCTAAAATTTTGTGTTGTATGCTTTCTATATATAAGCCACAATCTCTGCTGAAACTGGACAAAAACATCTGACTGCATACAGATGTTTTACAGATTTCATGAACCTTACATTGTGCTTCTATAAGAGCACCTATAGTGAGCATAATCCTGCAAATTTAAATAAATGGCCTAGTCTAATAGGTAATGATTTCTAAAGCTGAATCCACATGCTTTGTAAGCAAAATCATTCAGTCAACTAAAGCTTTCTACAAGTTTCATGTTAATGCTTAGGTAAGAGGGTGCATATGCTTTGCAAACATCCCAAGTTTTAGCAGCATCTTGGTAATATGATCTAACTGATATGAAGTTTTGTGAGACTGTGGAATGAATTTACAGAGATTAATATATAAGCTTCTTCAAAGCATTTAGTACTAGGTAATGGAAGAGTTGGTGTGCTTCTAATAGCAAAGAAGCTGACATTGAGAACTCTAGTCATGAGCAAGTTTAAATATGGGAATTTTTTTGTAATGGCTGTGTACTGCCCAGGTTTTTTGACAACAGGGAAAAGCTTGAGTTCTGTAGGTCTACTTGAGGGTGTTCATAGTACCTTTCTAGTTTTCCTCTTCTAAAAGTCATAGAATTTCTAGTTAGTTTATTTTGAGAGGCAGACTTAAGCAAGATTATTTCCTCTGGGTAAAATAAATTTTATGCTTGTTTTTTTACACTATTTATCAGCATCTTCAGATGTATCGGGTAGTTTGGAATTTATTTGCCAAACAATGGTATCCTCAAAATTAGGTACCTCTGAAGACACTAAACACTGTTTCAGGTATTTTCTATGGGCAGAATAGTGAGATGTACTTTGAGGGTTCCTACTGCTCTGCATTTACTGGCTTTGATATCTGAGGTTAGACCAGATGATTCCTGCCATTCACATCTTACCTGTGAGCTAGGTGTCAGCTTCCTTGGAGGGTGGGACATGTCTCTACAATTGCGCTGACTACTTGGGGAGAAAAAACCTAAAAAACTGTGGATGATTTTTACGTTTAGAGATTATGGTTGTGTGTAGCTTTTTGTTGGTTTTACTTTGGTTTTTATTTTATTTTTACACTTTAAGTGCTTCTCACAATCTTGTTAGTTTCATAGGAGAGTTTCTTGAGAAAGTAATGTCATGAACTTGGGAAGTCGCAGCTGTGTTGTGCTGGCAAAAGGTCAGCCACATTTACCATTATGGTATGATATTTTATGCTTGTTTCTTACTAATGCTCTGGATTAAGTTGTTTTTAGGGTATTTGTTTGTTTTAAGAGTTTGAACAAAATAGTGAAGCAAAGATCTTGATACTTTAAAGGTACCTGTTATAACAACATTCTTATTTTGCTCAACAGAGATGTAGAACAGCTGTCAGTAAGGGAACTTGGCCATTCCAAGAAAGCTGCAAAGAGCAATACAGATGACACGGATTCCAGGGTTCGGGACACAGGCAATGACAGTGCTAGTACTGCCCCGAGAAGCACCGAGGAGTCTCTTTCAGAAGATGTATTCACAGAATCAGAACTCTCTCCAATACGGGAGGAACTTGTTTCCTCAGATGAGCTTCGACAAGATAAATCTTCTGGAGCATCATCAGAATCCGTCCAAACCATAAACCAGACTAGCGCTGAATGTTTAACAGTCATTTCAGACTCCAGTGAAGCTGCCAGTGACTTAAAGCCCAGTGCCGAAATGGTTGTAGGTGTTAAACAGTTTGGTACCCACTTAAGTTCAGAAAGTGCTAAAATTTCTATGAAGGGAGGACAAGAACCTGGTGAAAACACTGCAGATGTCCTCCAGCAGTCTTTGCCAAGATCACAGGTTAGTGAGGAGCACAGCAAGGAGACAGAAGTGGGCAAGGATCGGGGTTCCTCACTAGGAAAAGAAGCAGATAATAAGATGGAAGAGGCATGTCCAGGTTGTGAAGATACCACCGACTCTCAAAAGAAAGAGACACCTAGCAAAGGAAAAGTAGTGGGAGAGCAAAGTCAAGACTCGGAGGCAGAAGTTGAAGAGCTCCGCAAGCTCTGGAAGACCCACACTATGCAACAAACAAAACAACAAAGAGAAAACATGCACCAGGATTCACAAAAAGAGATCAGTCAGAAAGCTGTATCTGCAGGAGATGGGCGGTTAGAAGGTGAGTCAGTGGGTATTGGAGGGTTAATACTGTACCCATAGATTTAAAATATATCACCCTCCAGTGTAATGGAAATTTTGGATTTTTTTCATTCTGTGCACCATATTTCTCCATGTGCTGGTTATATTTCTCATTGGCTTGAAGATACTCCAAAGTTAAACTTTACTTAAACTTTTCAAGAAAATATTTGATGCTTTTAGAATGCTGTTTCACTTGCATCTTGTCTTACTTTGATGCTGACTGGAAGAAGGTTAAGCATCCAAAAAGCCTGAGTCAGGAAAAATGAGGGCTAGATATTAGGAAGCTGGTGCTATGGATACAGTGAACAGCTAGGTTTTATTTCTTGAGTACCTTGATTATTCTGCAAAGATCAGGGTCCTGGGATTATTATTTGGAAGTTACCCTTAAAGTCTGTTCAAGTTTTTATCATACAGAAATATATGCCTTTAAACAACTTAAATATGCTTCTGGATGAATTGGAATTTGTTTTCTAAAAAATTCAGAAGTTACTTTCTGATGTCTTCCCATCTTACTAATGGAGATAACTGAACTATTTGTTTTAATTGTGCAATATTTGGGGGACTAGAAAAGACTATTAGTGTGTGACAGGCATTAAAGATAAGTGAAATGCGTTTGAAAGTTAAATTCATTATGTTAAAGTTGAAATTATATTGAATAGAAGTACATTCTTTGGTTAACAGAAGTTCCTCTACACTTCAAAATCTTATATAATAGTTTTTGCATGTTGGTTTGGGGGGGGGGTGGTTGGTTGGGTTGGGGTTTTTTTTTCTTCTTTTAAGGAAGTAACTGAATTGTGAAATTTGAAGCAGATGGATACTTGCATCATTCTGTGATAAATTTGGCTTTTATGCCCTAAATGTTAGAAGTATTTCTAATACTTCTGGCTCCTTTCTAATATACTTACTAATGCTACTTTCTAATACCTCTGACAGATGTCAGCTAGCAATACTTGCTGGTTGTGACTTTAAAAAAATTCAGGTAATAAGTGTTCTTTGGCACAATTGTAGCTTTTCTTACAAATGAATATTTGTAAATCAGTTGCATTAAATGCTTTAGTTTTGTATTTTTTTGTAAGATTGTATCATTGACTGACTGCAGGTTGTTGTGTGTTATGTGATCTGTATATTTGCAGAGTAAATATACATATAACCAAAAAAGTGTCTGCATACAGTCCTACAGATGAGTGCTGGCTAGAAACCTTATATGCACATAGTGCTGCTGCCTCACTCAAAGTTGGTGGGGTAAAGTACAAAGAAAAAAACCATAAAAAGCACAAGATGTCTTTTGGAGATTTATACCAATTCAGTCCAACTTCAGTAGGAATTATTGCATCTCTTATTCCTGCATGTTGTATTAGCAGAATGCAAATAAATGAATAAATTATGAAGTAATATTTCTCAGCCTTGACAGATTTGGTGAAGCTTCTACAGGCATGATTAAACAGAAGCAAGGAGAAGCATAGGTCTGCTTTGTAACTCTTGAAAAACATCAGACTGAATATGGCATCTATTAGTAGTAGGTCATTAAAAACACCAGGTCGTTTAAAATTTGAAATATAGTAAACACTTTCAAGTAGCCTTTCTCAAAATAAAACTCTGAAGTAGTCATACTATGAGTTTTGGATCAATAACTTACCTAGACAGTCTTTTTTTTTACTTTCATATAGTAGGAACTTAGTTGAATTTTTTCTCTTTTAATAGCAGTTTTGAGAATTTAGGTTTTGAGAACTATTGTTTTTTGAACTTTGCAGAGCCCAGATATTTGAGTTTGAAATTAATGATCTGAATGTTTGTTCTGCATGTTGAGGTGATGCAATGCAAGTAGATACTTTTGAGTAGACACATCATGTTTGCAATAACTAAAAAGGTCTCGCTTGAAGCTACTTTTATTTTTCTTTGCCCAAGCTTCTGTTTTTACAGACACCTTTCTTAACCACTGGACTGAAATAAAGCTAGATGTAGTTGATACTTTGGAGAAATTGTAAAAATCTATAATTTTGTGTATGTATAAGCAATTTAAAATATCATTAATGATAACATGTCAAAATATTTGCTGCTTAGCTGAATACTGGCAGAGATTGAAAGAAAAGACAAGAAGAATGAGACACAGTAGCCATTGCTGAAATCTTTTCTCATTAATTCTATATCAAATATGCAAGAAGATATTGAAGAACTCATTAAAAAAAAAGGCATCTGAAATAGTCATGGTGAGACTTGGGGCAGAGCTAAATTGTTTGTTTTTATTTTATCTAATAGCTGGAACTATAATCCCACTTCTCTGAGCTCAGGGAAGTCCTAATCTGCTGCCTCTGAAGGACCAAAATCAAAAATACCAAATCATTTGAAGAGTATTTATCTAACACTGCCACAGAGTTTGCATGCCAGTCCTATCAACCAGGCTTTTTTGTTTATTTTTGTTTCTTTTTGGTGTTGTTTTTTTTTCCAACCTGACAATTTATTTTTGAGCTTACACATTAATAAAATACTTCCAAATAATGCATGTTATTATGGCTAATTTACTGTACTATATGCTGCAGGTCTAATTCTAAGATGTTGACTGAAAACATGACAGAAAATTAGGAGGCACACATTTAAATAGTTACTAGAAAAAAACAGTCTTTTGTGAAACAGTGCTATTCTAAACTTCATGGTGAAAATCTCATTGAGAAAATGTTTATAGAGCAAGAAGGTGATGTTTTCTTTGCTTAGTGGATCTGTGGTAAAGATGTGTCCTGAAACTTATCTGTATGTACGTGTAATACCAGAGCTAGGATAAACCCTTTATTGTCATAACTGATCGTAATAGCTCTTAAAATTACATTTTCCTTACTTTAAAAAAGTCTCTTGTGGCTGGAGGATTTAGCAAATATAGTAAAAAAAGAATCTTAAGAAGGCTTCTTCCTTTACCTTGTGCTGAGTTGACAATTCAGACCTTGAGGGTAATCATATAACTCTACTAGTTCAATTAAATATACTACCAGAGAGAAAAATCCTGTACTGCAAATCCAGTCTACTTCCTCCTGAGGTGGTGTTCATACCATTGAGGTGTTTGATGTAGCTAAAAGATTAAAATTCATCTTAATCCTGTATCAGTAGGGCCAAGTTTTCCCTTGTAAATGATAAGTAACTAACAAACAGCTCTGACACGTGTGAATCAAGTGTATTTAACACAATTTTTTTAATACATATTTAACACAGTATCTTCTTCATATATGTGGGATAGCTGTTTAATAGTGGGAGGGTGGTGATTTAGTGTTGAATGTATGCATCAAGAACACTGTATGAATACTTGCAAGCTTGGATGAAATGCTGTAGCAATGTGATCTGTAGTTGGAAGCAGAAATGAATGTTAGAATTATTTAGTGTGTTGTACTCTGAGGTTAATTCTGCTGTTGTGATGTGCATAACAAAAAAGGGCAGGTTATTATTACTTATCTTACCCCATCTCCCACTACTTACTTACGTGAATGTCCTATATCCCTCAATTGTCTATTATAAAATTAATTAATGATTTTGTTAAGCTCTTTAGTACCTTGTGGACAGCTTACTTTGTCTTTGTTATTAGGTTCTTCTGTTACGAAAGAAAAAAGACGACATCGATCTCACAAGTTTCTGTGTCTCAGGGTTGGAAAACCCATGAGAAAAACATTTGTTTCTCAAGCAAGTGCAACAATGCAACAGTATGCACAAAGGGACAAAAAGCATGAGTACTGGTTTGCTGTTCCACAAGAAAGGTAAGACAGAGGCAAACTGTAAAAATCAGCAATTGCCTGTAGGTGTTTGAGCTTTTCATTTTTTCTGCACCATGCAAAATTTTGCAGCGACTGTATCATTCTAAGTAATCACAAAAAAGGGTCTGAGGATGTTATTTGATTGGGTTGTATTGTATTTGCCATTGGAGTGCCTCATTACCTTACTGACATTTTACTGATTTACTTGAGTTACTTGTGAGTTTGCCAAGTAGTTTCTTCTTGTATTATTTAGGCTCTTGTTTGTAGCAACTAAATTACAAAAGAAAGAGTCAAGTGGTGTATGGTGGAGGAAGGAAGTTCTGCAGCAAAATTTTTGTCTTTTATCTGTGCTTCCCATTATTTGGAAACTTTCTAAAAATCCTCTCTGAGTTCAGAAGAGCTAACTGGGGTTCTTTTGTCTTATATTTGTATATGGAAGGTGAAACCTTTCCATTAACCACCTTAAGCATGTCTACTGGAAAAATACCTGAATTTGTTGAACTCATTCAAAGACATGAGATTGCTCATGCTCACTCACTGGTACAGCCTTGTATTCTGAAATTATCTTTATTGATAGGAAACTCTGACTTATTTTCAGCCCAGAAGTGGTTTTTAGGGGTGTTACATCCTTGTCAAAGAGTGGGGTGAAAAGAAAGAAACAAGTAACTTTCAGTTATCATCTGGTATAAATACCTACCCGCAATGATCAAGTCACTTTTCCATCTTTTCTTTTGAGCTGAATGGCATAGAATGTCCAGTTGGGGCACTGCAGTTGAGGACAGATATGGATCAAATGGAGAGAGTCCAGAGGAAAACAGCAAGACTATTTAATGCCTAGAAAGTGTAACATAAAAAGAAAATGATAAGTAAGTGGGGTTGTTTAATCTAAAGAAGAGATTGATTACAGAAATAAAATTATTTTATTCTAAAATTGGCTGCAACAAGAAAGGCAGTAGTCTTTTTTTTGTCCACTATGAATGGAAATGTATGATGGACTGAAATTATATCAAGTATTATACTTGTGCAACTGGTAGAATTGTGTCTATGGTAGTGCATCACTAACCTGATTTTAAACACCACCCCTACTACCTCTTAAGTGGTAGAGAGGATGCAAAGCTTTGAGTCAAAAGGTCTGTCCCACTAATTCTGCTGCTGTTAATCCTGTCTAGGCCAGGAGTTGTCTTGTAGTTACAGTTAACTCAAATCTGCTTGTTCTGGGAGTATCGTATTTAATTTGAAAACATAAATGTTTCGTACATGGCAATGATGTCTAGATTAGTTGATTAAAATGATTACTGTCTCTTTGATTCATTTTCTAATGTAGCAAGCACTTAGCTTCAGCATAAAGCAGAATTGATCACCTGTTTTGGAAGAAATGTTTCTTATTTTTCAGTCTTTACTGACCTCCTTGGAAATAATTTTCATCTGTGAAGGGTCTCTAATTGAATGGGATAGTATACTATCAGTATCAGTTCTTCATTCAATGTGTGTTCTATGTTTTATGTAAAGTAGCAGCTATGTTCTTATAGTGAGGTGTTTGTTTTCTTAATTTGGTGTTAACCTTGCTGAATGCTAGTCTGCATAGATGAAAATACTTAGTGCCAATCCAGTTGTCTTTGTCACTGAGTGGTACAGAAGAGAGAAGAGCATAATTTCAGTGTTCTTACTCTCAAAGGAGCCAGTCTGGGAAGGAGAGTCTTATAGTTCCTTAAGCATCAAGCTTCATGTGCTTTTTCTAACTGCTATAATTGTACATAACTCAAAGTTCTTGAAAAGCTAAAATCAGGACTTAAAGAAACTTTCATACTTGCATGACAACTTAAAATTGATGCCTCATTCAGTCCATGAGGAGTCTGCAGCTTCTTGTTTTGGACTTCTGTGATAGAATTTACCTAAACTTATGCTTCCAGAATGTTTTGTTCTTTCCTACTGCCAGAGAAAGATTTGCTCCTTTTTTTCCTCCCCTTTTATCACTGTTATTCAGGAGCCTCAATCTTAACAGGGGTGATTCTGGAAAACTGACCCTGTTCAGAGACTGTTACTACATACCCGTGTGCATAAATCTTTTGGCAGTGGTGCATGAAAAATATAACTGCGCTTCTGAGAAATGTTGCAGTTCTGTATCTCTTGCTGTTCTTCATGTGTTCAGTTTTTCAAGGATTATTAAGGAAGGGAGAAGAAAAGGCTCAAATATTATTCTTCATGCTAGTACAATACCCAGATATAGCAAACATCTCTGGAAGAAAGACTTAAGGAATATTCAAACTCTTGCAACCAGAGCCATGAAGCTCTAGCTCTGACTCTCTTCTCCATGATCAAGAGATACTAGTGGATGCATTGCAAGTCCTTTTCCTGACTGCTCTGTCTGTGCACCTGCAGCAAATATAGAATAGACTGACATTTGTTAGGGTTGCAAATAATTTCCTCCTATGAATTTGAGTGATTTTTCTCTTCTAACTGGAGAACAGTGCCATTTGTGGCACATAACTTAAAATAAGGTAACTTTGAATCTTGGTACTTACTACAGTTAGAATAGTCTGTAGTTTATGATTTTATGATTCATATATATATGTGCGTGCTTTCAGCAGTCTTCCCCCACATCTGTAGTACTCCCCACAATTTGTATAATTCTGATTATGTCTTAGAGGTGGTCAGCTGTTCTTCAGATATAGGGAAAACAAACATGCAGACATTTTTTAAATTCCAATTTTGTTTGGTTTTATGTAACTCTTTCTAAATAAGATAACAAAAGTCTTTGTTTTATTTTGGGAGTTATTTCAGTTTTAAGCAGAGGTATCCAATGGGACAGAAGTGGTTGAAAGATCATACTTATATGTGAAAACACAGCTAATCTATTGCCAACTTGTTTCCTGTTTTTTTCTCCAGAGTCAGCTTCATGTATTTAAAAATTAAAAAAAAAAACCTAAAGAACTAGCTAGGTTTTTCCAAATGTGTCTCTAATATCTAGTAAAATATGAAATAGTATAATGGTATTTTTATTTTAACTTTAAATACTTAATATTATTAAACAGCACAAACTTACCTTATATTTTTTTTTCTGTGTCATAACTTGACTTTTCTAGGACAGATCACTTGTATGTCTTCTTTATCCAGTGGAGTCCAGAAATATATGCAGAAGATACTGGGGAGTCTCTTAGGGAACCTGGATTTATAGTGGTAAAAAAGAAGGAAGAGCCTGAAACTAGTGAAGAATCAAGTACTGAAGATGCTGCTAAAGAATGGGAGGTAAGGAAAAGCAGTATCAAAGATTTTTTTTTTTAATACACTCATTAGAATATATTAAAATAATATTAAATATTTTCCAAGAGAAAAAAAACACCTTATTAGTCTGATTATCATGATCATGGCTGTTCAATTTATGCCATCCTAATGCTTTACTCTAACATCAGATCAGGGCAACATTTCACAATTCCAAATCATTTTTATGTGGAGCAAGTTGTAACTTAAAACTCCTAGGGAAAGGAATGTAAGTACAGCAACAAATTTGGAATTTTGGTGAAGCAGACTTAATTTTCAGTCGTATAAACTGACAGTTTTCTGATATTTATTATTCCTGTATTTAAAGTATTCAGTGTTTATTGGTAAGACTCTAAAAAAGGGATGGGACAGCAAAGGATGAAAAGAACAGCTATTAATGACCTGTCTTTTAAATAATTTAGTAATTAATTCTTCAGTTGTGACTTATTCATGCATTACAATGCTGTTGGCTGTATTTTAGAAATATATTGTAACTGGAACTATTTCTTTTTTTTTTTAATAATAAGCACATTTCTCTCATGTGATTCTGTGTCCACTGTGTTTCTATGGACACATCTTTACACGTCTACGTGGTTTTGTTTTGTGGTGTACATGCAGTTAAAGCACTTCCAGTCTTGTACATTCAAGTGTTGGTCAAAAGTTTGATGATTCTTGTCATATATATATATATATATTGTAGAAGTATCCCATCAGCGAGGTTTAATTTGAGTCTTGGGACAGCAATTGCAATCTCTGACTGTAAGATTTCATTTGTTTATCTTCCCCCTACCCTGCAGTGGAACATGTTGAAATTAAGGAAGTCTATACTGTTTCATGTAGAGCATAAAAGAAATTCTAAAGAACTACAATAGTCTAAGTACAGGTAGTAGTTTTCTGCTTAGCTCCAAAACTTAGAACCATAGAACTCTGGATTCAGAGTTGAAATGTAGCTAGTTGAAGAATTAGGCCATGGTTGCAAAAGATTCCCTGCAACTCAGTGATTTTGCCTGGAGCATTTTTGCTTTGAGACATTGAAATTAGTATCATAAAAATGCGTCTTTTTAGCTGTCATATTTTCAGCATATGTATTACTTGAGGTTTTACTAGCAGTGTATTTTGGTGCTAACTCTTGCTCAAAGCCTTTGTAAGTATTTGAAGTTTTAAAATTTCGCCTTTTGGAACAAGGGCATCACTGAATAGTGATCTATATTATGGTTTAAAGCACAGTATATCTCTCCTTTAGTGAGCTATAAAGTAATTTGACACCTTAATATAACTACAGAATAATTTCCACAGACGAGAGTGAAAATGTTTTTTTCAGGATGGAATTTTTTTTTTCATGATGGATTTTAGAAACTAGTTCTGAAAATAGTTGAGGCAATACATTTTTTGCAAGTATTAAAATCTGTAAGTTATTTACCACAGAATGAGGCCACACCTTAAGCCTGTATTTAGGTCTTCTCTGGGAACAGTCATAAGAAACATTTCAAAAATATTGCAACTTCTATGTGTTATGTGAAATTGTCAAGCCTGGTTTTCTTAATATTATCAAATAATAATTTTCTGGATTTATATAATAATGTGATTAGTGAGATGGATAACTTTATTAAAAAAGTTTATGCAAGTACAAGAAATATGCAAATGTGGTCTTATGTGCATTTTAATTTGTGTAATGTGACTTCCTATGACTGACTTTTAGCACAAATCTGAAAGCTCCTAAAAACTTTCTAATCAGAGATGTTTGACAGTACTGGATGGTTTGAGCTGTCGTTACATAAAACTGCATTTTAGTGGCTTTTAACATGTATGCTAGAAAATATAAGTAAATATGGGGAATTGTAGCCGTTGTTGTCATACCCATTATTTCCACTGAATTTCAGTCATTATTTTCAATCAATGTATTTCCTTCCTTCAATGCAACAAGCTTTTCTTCTGTCAGTTTTTGCTCCAGGTGCAATCTAAAATAGCAGGTGAACAGTATAATTGAAACATTTTTCTGGGTATTTGGCTGAAAAACAGGCTGCCTTTTTCAGATCACAAGGATAGGAGAACTCTGGGTGGAAGGGAAGTGGAAATGCATGACAAAGTACTGTTCATTTAGCAAAGGATGAAGGTAGGGGAATACTTTCCCAAAACGCATTCTTCCTGCTGTCATTGTACAGTATCTTAAAACTAGAAGAACAGGGAAGAGGATTAATGGGTGACCCAGATGTGGTGCTCTGAAACAGCTTTTGTTTCTTTGCAAGTTCTGCTAATGCATTCAGGTGCAGCTTTTTATCAATAGACTTTGAGAAACTCTATGCTTGTTTAGTGGAAAAGAAATTATGGGAAGAAGTAATAAGCGAAGGCAAAGATCAGTAACATGAAATAAGTAGTAGATGTTGGTTTATTAAGTTTATCAATGAATAGGACTGAATGCTTATTCAAACTTCAGTTTTTGTCTCCTTGCTTCTACTTTGATCAGATACTGCATTGTACATAGTGTCAGGGAAAAGTCCAGCAATTCCTTTCACTTTCTCTTTTTATGTGATGCACCCTTGATAGAACATTGACTTACTAGAAATAACTATGAATCTGCTGCTGTCTCATGTTACCATCAGTCGAGGTGGCTAATTCACAGAGTCTGAAACACTCTGAGGCACCTCGCAGCTGCTATTGCTGATGTTGTTACTCAGTATTTGTCTTCCTGACTGTCATTTGCAAAGCTTTATAAAAAGGATACTTTTTCACTTAAGCTCAGCCCCTACTATAGACTTGTCTTGGTATCTGCTAGAAATGAATAGGCAATAACTTTATTTAATATACTGTCTAAAAATGAAAGGGATGCTAAATTCTCAGTTGTGTTATCCCCATCTATTTTTCTCAAATATCTCTTTTATCTTGTACTTTAGTGAAGGGGCTTACACCAAGAAAGAGGGTGTTTTGACTTGTGTGGGGTTGTTGGTTTTTTTTTGTTTTAGTGCTGTTTTTTTTACCATCTGTTCTGAGCTATAAGGTATATTTATCTTGGTATTCTTTTTTTACTTGATGTATCTAAGTTCAAGTGCTAATGGCTTTCTATGTCTGTTAGCACAAATGATGAATACTGTTATGTGTTAATAAACAAACTTGTTCTCCTAAGCGTATTCTGTACTTGCATCTAAACATGGCAAGACTGGACAGCAAGCTGACTCCTTCTGTTGTGCAGTGTCTCAGAAACAATTTCCATTGGTACTTTTGGTCTAATCTTGTTTCCTTTTTAAGTTCAAGTAGTGTGTATAGTAGGTTCCTATTTAAACCTGAAATCTGTTAAGTAAACACTTGAATTGCTCTGCATTACAGTAATTCTTGTTTAAAGCATTGATTCTTCCTTTCCCTTCTCTGTCATTTGATCTCATTGCCATTATTCAAGACTGAGTCGTACTTAATGTCCATGAAAATATAAATACTCATTCACAAGATATTTAAAAACGGGAAATTTCTTGTCTTATGACCCACAAACTGGTCTTAAAGTTAAAGCTCATCAGTTTGATTTTTTTCATTAACTTTGTTAATTGTGGAGGAAATACAGAAAATTTGATTTTAAACTGTCTAGAAGTTAATTTCCAAAATGAAGCTTGCGTTGATAGATATTTGCAAATATTTTTTCCTAGACATGGTAGATCATGTTCTGGACTTGCATTTCATAGTGATTACCTTTGGTTTTGCCTATTGAATGTCTGTAGGAAACATGGACACAATGCTTCTGGAAAGCAGTAACTCACTTGTCCATCTGAATTTCAGTTAGAACTTAAAATGTGGCTTGAAAATGCTTGCTAGATCGAGCCATTAGTTGCAATTGAAGTTCTGTCTTCTTGAAATGGTATTTGATTTGGACACTCAGCCATCCAACGTTGCTGAAGCTGTAACTTCTGGAGTGTCTCAGAATTCTATTTCTGTGTATTTATGGAAATGTGAAGGTCACAAACAGTGATTGTCTCCTGGTTAGATAAACACCTATGTCCAATACCCCAATCTTGAAACCTTTTTCAGATGTTAAGTTCTTTATTGGATCTGGACTGGAGCCTATGATGTTTCTATATTGAAGTGGATATTGCAGTTTTAGAATGCACTGCTATTTTAATTTGTTTTCTTAATCATGTTCTTTCTGTAAATTTTCTTCCATTCTTTGCTGTATACTTCAGTGCTTAGATGCTGGTGCAACATCTGGTTGTTGTGTCTTGCATTTTAAAATGTGATACGAACATAATGTTGTGTGACAAGTTGGATAATACTGGATGAGCAGAGAGGAGAGGAAGCCTGAAACTTGTAGGCTTCTTGAATGAAACATTGCACAGGATGTGTAAAGATGAACCATGCTAACAGTCTTCAGAAGAAGAATATTTTTTCCCAATATGTTTCTGGAGCAGCTATCTCTTTATGATAATGGATTACAAGCTAAATAGTTATTTGGTTTTTACATTGTGTATTGTCAGTCAAGAAATTGGATGTGTCACTATGCATGTGTTGCTGTGCATTACCACAGAATTTCTAATAGGCTTTGCTCTTCTACTGGAGGATGAGTCTCTTCAATTCTAGCAGTCATGTGCTATGGTAGAAATGTCTCTGTTAATTTGTTGTGGTTGGAGAAAAGGACTTTGGTGCTTATTTACATAATCCAATGCTCTTTGCAGAGATTGGCAACTTTCATTCTTTGCAATTTCATTCTTTTGCAGTTAACTTGAATGATATTGTACTGTCTCTCAACTTCATGCATTAGGATATTTCTTGTTTTGCTGTATTTATTGTCACTACTTAATCTATTTCAAATCTATTTATAACTTGTAAGTGAAAATTCAGAGGTTTTGATGACTTGGAGCTGTCCTGTAGTTGGAGTCATGAATGTGCAGTTGGCTAATTGATTTCTTGGATCTAGTAGAGGCATCTGGGATCCTCCCTCTGCTAAGAGTTAAAGCAGAGCCATTCAGCTAAAAAGCTTGGCTTTTGGGATTCTTAATGCTTTTCAGCATACCTTTGAAAATCCTCAGGAAAACTTTGTGATGGAAAAATACTGCCTTTTTTTTCCCTCCTCCCTTAAGCTGTTGACAGGAAACAAAGGATGACTTCTCACATTAGACTTCCTTTCTTATGGAAACTTTCTCAGCCAACTAAGAAGTTGTGCCAGTGATGTTGTATTGACAGGACAGGAGACAGCTTTTTGTAATGTTTTAGTGTTTCTTGCACCTGTAGAGGGAAAAGGGATCAGACCTTACTTAACTGTAATTGAATGTTAGCTTCACCTCCAATAATTTTTACAAAGACTCACTTGTCCTAGAAGACAGAGTAGTAATTTTGTATAGAAGCCAGTACCTGATTTTTAATATTTTTATTTCAAGTGCATTCTAACTTCATTACTCCTGAACTTTACACTTATTCATGTGGAATCAACAGCAAGTTGTAAAGAAACTGTTTATTTACAACAGCAAGTTGTAAATAAGCTGTAAATAAACAGGCCCCTTCCTGCCTATCCTGTGATCCTTCTGGGCTAACATCTGTCTCTTAAGAGGTGTGGAGCATGAGAAATATATTTTCTACTAATTAGACCTCACTCAAAAAGCATGAATGTTAAATGTAGGGATTGTAGAACTCAGTGTCACGACTTTTCTGTTGCTGTGGTATCAGGACATTGTTAGTGACTATGTGAAACAAAATAGTTCCATCTTACCCAGCTGCAAAAACCTTTTTCTATACCTGGTGCCCAGTCTTCCTTCTGAAGTTGAGGGTTACTGCCCTGTTGCAGTGTTATGTTATCTTGTCATGTGCGAACTTGAAATCTGGTATGGCAAAAGGTATAAACCAGGTAATTGGTTTGGAATGGAAATAAGGCATTCCATAAGTTGTACCTTTATTTGTTGTCACTCTGCTTTTTCTCTGCTGCTGCTTAAGTATTTTTTTGAGACAGATTAGTTTATTAGAAGAAGCAACATTGTGAGGTAAAATCCTGAAAGGACTATGCACGTTGATTGTGTAGAGATGTTTATCTTGGTTACGAATCAACAATGACAATAACAAGATTATCATTCAGTGTAATTAGATACATTTTCTGTTGCTCCATTGTCTATGTAAGAAATAGGTGGATGCCCTTAAGTTGTTGCTGCTGTTCTGCACAGGTCATGTGTGAGCTGGTGCTCCTCATTAGAATCTTTTATTAAGAACACTGATGGCAAGGCCTACATTAATTGCAACAAGATATGAGATTCTGATTCCAGTTAACAGATCTGTACTGTAATCCCCAAATGCATGAAAAAGTAAAAGGGCAGTTTATTAATCTTTAACTAAGTGTTACTGCTGAGGTCAGATTTCTCATGCGGGCTTCTTTCTGTGGCTGGGGTGGAGATTTGTCACCAGTGACAATTTTGCCACTTCCCTGAGCGTGCTGTGTCTCGGTGCTGCTCAGGTTCTACCACTCCCTCTGCAGCAGATGCTCCCAGCTGAGGGCAGCCGCCAGCTCCTGGGGGCAGCTGCTGCTGCAGGGCTGAGCAGCAAAACACTGTCAGGGGATCTCATGGAGTTACTTGTGCGTTCATTCCCATTAAACTTTGCAGCTGTAATTAAGTGAAAAAGTGAGTTGCTCACTTTTCTTTTGAGCAAGTTTTTAAAATACTTTTGAGAAGCTGTGAAAAGTAATTTTTATTCAGAGAAAAGCTTTAAACTTATAAGCAAATTTTTAGAATTGTTTAAGAGTAAATGTCGCAGGGTGAAAAAGGATTCAGTTATGCAGATTCTTTTCTTCCTTCCCAGAAACAACGTGTTGGCTAGTGCTAGGGAAGAATTTTTTTTTTTTCCTTGAAGGGCAGGGAACAGATGACTGATAAAGTAAGCTGTGGAAGAGTTATTTGTATTACTAACTTTTGCTTTCAGCCTTAAAGGTTTTATTTCCAAAGAAAGTTTGAAATACTTTTGCTGCATGTTCTCCATTCCTTTAAGATTTCCCATACTTGGCAGAGAAGGGGGTGATGTCTATAGCTTCTGTTATGTTTTTATATTGGTGATAATTCTCATTTGAAACAGTTTTAAGGGTGTCTGGTTTTTGTTCTTGTTTTAAGCCTCAGTATTAGTTCACTTATTATTTGAAAATTAAACCAAATAAAAAACTCAAGCACATAAATAGACATATGGCTAATTATTGGAATCATACACCATTTGACTATATATTTAGTCAAATCATTGTTACATATTTGAATTTCCTAAATCCCACCTTCAATATTCCAATGATAACAATGTTTTTACTTGCCACCTTAATGCTTCTGATAAGTTAGAACAAATTTGCTTTTACAGATGCCAGCTCCCATAGAAGGTTTTACTGAAAAGAAAAACATTTTATCCATCTGAATCTTTGACAGTAGTGCAAGGTGAGGTGTTCCAATACATAATTTGCAGTAAAATACAAGTTTTGGTACTGGTTTTCTCTGCTTGGATGTCTTGGCTTTTAGATCACAGCACAACAGCTGAGCGAGCAATGATTTAATGTTGTTCTGTTGCTGCCCTGGCCTATTTAATAGTTTCCCACAGAACTTGGAGCATGGGTGATGTGGAGATTATTTTGGTGGTTGTTGTTTGTTTTGGGGGATGTTGTGGGGGAAAGGGAGGTGTTTCATTTTGAGTGTGGGTTAGAAAGACTGCAAGTGCTACTGCAAGGAGATTCTTACAGGGCTGTCATGCTTTTTAGAATTGCACATGCCTGTTTAAATAAACATCCTTCCCTAAGGGAAAAAGTAATTGTGATTCCAAAAATACTTTCTTGCTGGGACTAGCATTTAACCCATACCGCAAATTTAGATTATAGACAAAAGGATTCATTTTATTCTTGTAGCTTACAAACTGAAAAGGCTGCAAGGCTAGCAGTTTCCAAATGCTTTAAAACCCCCTTTTTACAAATAATATTTTAAATCTTCACTGACCACTCTTCTAACTGGTTCTGGACTCTCAGAAATTACTTAAGGTTGTCAGCATAAGGAAGACAAACTATTAGTTTAATATTGGATGCAAACACTTTTCCATTAGAAATTGTTTACTTATATCCAAATATTTCAGTCAGTTCTTGGGGATTATTTTTGTGTTCTTCAGTATTGTGTACGAACAATTCAGCTCTGTATCTTTAAATACTTTCGCCTTTTAACAAACTAGTGCTCTGCAACCGCACTTGAGCACAGGAAGCCTTCCTCCCGATGTATCGTCATCATTTGCGATACATCCCCTGCTGCACACTCGCTCATTTGCTCCCTGCCTTGTCAGTCAAATGTGAGCGTCCAGCAAACTATCCTGTCACGGCGTCGTGGGGCTCTGCCTCTGCCTGGAGCTGACAGCAGGTACAGAGAATGCTTTCAAACAGCCTGGAACCGTGGGTTTTGTTTCATTTCTTTTTTTAGTCGCGTTTTATTTTTAGAAGTGAAATGTCACGTCTCTGGTATGGGAAGAAGGGAAGAAAGCACCAGCCAGTTAATCGTAAATGCACTCTGGTAATTTTCAGTGTAGTATGGTCATGTCTGTTATTGCGGTCTTTAAGTGTTGTGGTGCAGAGACGGTTTCTGGAAGTTTAAATTTTGAATATGTAAACAGGATGCCCAGTCACAAATTTTCATTATCTTTGAAATTACTGGTATTCCATTTGCATTAGATAATAGAAAGTACTTTGAGCATTAAGGAGTTCAGCAGCTTTAAGGTGGTTTTTTTCCCCCTTTCTTTTCCCTTGGAGTAATGCGTTTTTTCACAAAAAGAAGGCTTTATGCCTAAGTACCAAGACCAAGAGTTTGCATGGGCATACAGTTAGAGAAGTGTAAATTTCCTGGCTTACCATTACCTTCTCAGAAGTCAGTCAACCATATAAAGGTCTGATAATACATCTAAATCCATGGACATGAGTCCACTGTTGTCCCATTCTCATGTTTATAGTGAAGGGGAGGAAGCAGAAGCAGTGGCTGTGCAGTTTATTAGATATATGAAAGGAACTTGGATTTTTCAGTGTTGTTTTCCCTAACAGAATTTTTGTAGTACTGTTTAATATGTAGTAGAATCTAAAGGAAAAGGTTTTCAGTGAGACCTGCGAAACAGCAGCTTGAGGATAGGGAAGAAGTGATCTTGACAATATACTGTGCTTTTACCCACTGGTAAATTTGGAAGATAGTTTTCATTTAGACTCTCCTTGTGACAGGAGAGTCTAATTCTTAAGAATTACATCTTAGTGGGTTTTGAAGCATACTTCTTTCAGGGTGCTGTTGGGTTGTTTGTTTGTTTTTTTTAATTTATTAACGTGTTTTTATTCTTTGTCTTTCATGTATTGTTTCTATATTTATTTTTAGCCAGGATATTTGCAAAATTTGAAATTGACTTGTTGAAACAAATGGTTCTATAAAATGTGTGTTACTAAATAACAACACATTTTTGAAGTAATAGTCTCTTGACTTTCCTCTGTGGTAGTGGAGTAGAATGGGAATATAATACCTAAATGAAATGAAATGTTATTCTAGCATACCCTGTAGCAGTGTAAAAACTGTCTGAAGTTCAGTTTACAAAGAAGGTGGTTTTTAACATGTATCTAGATACATAGATATAACTTGCACAGATATTTTAAAAAGTAATAGTATCTCTTGTTATAATTGTTTCCCTTAGGACCAATACTGCACTTTAGCCAGAGTCTAACTATGTTATAAAAACAATACTTACCAGCTTTTAAGGACTGTTTGAACTAAAGAAGACTGTGAGAATAAGGATCAACTTTGCTGTGGGAGAGGTAGAGAGGAGGTTATTAAAATACGTAAAAAGTCAAATTGGAGAAAAGTTACAGAAGTTCCTACAGATGGGGATATTTTAAAAATGTTGCTATATCAATAAGACAAACTCTATTCTTGAAGTTGGGTTTTTTCTTCAATGAATGTTCATAAACCTAATGTGCAAGTGTAATCTTTTTACAGAAAGGAAAGAGTATTGGTATAATTATTTCTGTTATGCAAGACCTGTGGAAAGCATACTAAGGAGCCTGGCAGCATTTAAAATGTACAGGTTTGTGACTGAATCCCTCATTAGTGATTGTTCTGAATTTGGATGAAGTCTCATCTGACATGAAATAACAGTTGCTGGGCTAAATTAAGTGATACAATAAAACAGAAATGCTAGCTTGAAGCAACTAAGTTGCTCTAGATTATTTACCAGAAAGGCCTTTCCTTATGATACTGTTAATTTGAGCTGAGCATTTGAGAGGGTTTGGTAAGAAATCAGAATTTTGGTGACTTACTGGTGTATTATGCTCCTCCTTTAAAAAGCTAGTAATGTCAGCTTCCCACGTTTTAGTAAGTGTTTGCTATTTACTGAGTCTATTTTATGACAATACAAGAGATGTCAGTAAGTTTCTAGAATGTCAAAAATGCAGGCAATGGTTCTTCCTATTAAAGCATTTCGGACAAAAGACATCAGACAATGCAGGGAACAAAAGGTGGATTGCCATCTTTGGGAATGCTTGTCTATGCTTTGCACAGCTTGGATAGGCAGTACAGCCAAAGGGGACAAAACCAATGAAAACTGATCTTGGCTTTTATATTCTCAAGTTATTAGTGTGCAAAGAGAATTAAAATGTTGGTTTGAATACTTGAATTGTTTGACACTTGCACAACTTTTGACATTTTGAGTTACTGGTAACTTTATTTGGTAAGCTAATGGCTGTATTTCTTTCTCAATTATGAAGGTATAATAATAGAGGCTTACATGTGAAAGATGAGAATTTAGTACTTCTCCGTGGATATCAGAATTGCACACTATCAATTCAGTAATACTACTGAAATATTTTTAAAATCAGTTTTCCATATTAAGTTTTTAGATTAATTGAGTGAACTAATTATATGGTTTTAATAATAAAAAAGCAGAGTGAAATCCAGTACTTTCTTACACAAGTCATTTGGCCTAGAACCTTTCCTTGACAGATATTTGCTGTCCCTGTTGTCCCAGGTAATTTGGGGGTTATGCACCGTGTTTGTGCTTTCACTGTGACTGCATGGTCTCATGCAGGCCTCTTGGAGCAAGTCCGGAGGAGGGCCACCGGGTTGATCCAAGGGCTGTGTTTTGGTATCAGCTGGACACCTCTGCTATGGAGACAGGCTGAGAGAGCTGGGACTGTTCAGCCTAAAGGAGAGAAGGCTCTGGACAGACCTAATTATGGCACCTTGCGAAGCCTACAGGGGCTCTCTAGTAAGAGGGCTGGAGGGGGGACTTTTCACAATGGCATGTTGTGATAAAACAAAGGGGAATGACCTTAATCTGAAGGAGGGAAGGTCTAGATTAGATACTATGAAGAAATTCTTCACTATGAAGGTGGTGAGGCACTGGAATAGATTTGTCAAGTGGATTTGTGGAATTCCCATCCGTGGAAGTGTTCAATGCCAGGCTGGATGGGGCTTTGAGTAACCTAGTATAGTGGAAGGTTCCCTACCCATGATTGGTGGGGGGAGGGGGTTGGAGCTGTATGATCTGTAAGGTCTGTTCCAGCCTGAACTGTTCAATTATTATAGTTCTTCCATTGAATTATTGGGTGTTATGTTGTTTGCATTTTTAATAGTTGAAATAAACAGGGCAGGAGATCTTTCTCCTTGCAATGCCTTTATTAAAAGTGATCAGCTCAAGGTTGGGAGGCTCGAGGGGTCCGCGGTTTCCGCCGTCGTCGCTCCCTGGAGTGGCTCAGAGGAGGAGGAAAG
>JAYDZK010000113.1:133555813-133566198 GCA_034509185.1 Euphonia xanthogaster
ACAGGCGATTACAACATTCAACTAACAAAGAACTTTCCTTGGCCAGCAATCTGCTCCCAACTTAACTTGTAACTCTGCAACCTTTTTTTCTAAAAAGAATGAGCAGCTTTTTTGTTCATAACAATAGTTATGAAATATTAGTGTACCTTGACAAAGTTGAGGTAGAGTAGCAGGGGAATTTTTGAAAAGGTTGTTTATAAGTTAAAAGAAAGCAAATGAGTAGTAAAGACTTATATTTTTCCTGTATGTCTTTAATGATCTGTGGAATCTGATTTGGTCCTTAATTGACTTTTTTCTTTTTAAAGCAAGAGACAAATATTTTCATGCTGGGCTGTGATTCAGTTATTTCTAAGCCTGTGTAATGCTTTCTTGTCGTACCTGAGAGGATCTTTGCAAAGCAATATCAGAGCTGAGATGTAACCATGCTCAGTCTGCCTTCTCCTGTAATGGCAGCTTGCACTCAAGCACCAGGTGCTGTGGTTTCAGCAGCTGAACCTCTGGTTTCTCTGCTTGCAAGTGCTGAAACTTCCTGAAATAGTTTTGCAGGGGAGCTGGGTTTTATTGGTCGTGTTGCTACAGATCTTTTTTTAATTAGGACAAAATTAGTAAAGTTGTCTGGCCTGCCTCTTTAAGAAAGTAATTTTCTTAAATCTAATTCTTAGTTCTTTGCACAAACCTCCTAAACTGTTGAATGCGTGCTAAATTTAGTTTTCTTGCTGGCATTATCATATCTCTCGTACGAGTGTTTTCTCCTATCTTGAAAAAAATAGCTTGTTATTAAGGTCTACAGACTTGATGTAACACTTTGTGTGCTTCAGGCTTTGATTGCCTTCTTTTCAAGTTCATTTATTCTGGTTATTGCAGATACTTCAGTTTATCTTCAGTGTATGTTAATTACAGCTTGGTACAGTTGCTGTGGGCTTAGAGCACTTTGAGGCAGATACTTTACAGCTCATCCTGCAAAGCTGTGGGGACAATACTGGTCACAGGGAGACTGCTGCTGTCATGTGACCTACTCAGCATTTCTGTCCCTGCTCTGGAAAACACCCCAGTGTGCACAACGGTTTGAAGAGGGACAGCTTTAAAAATACTGAGAGAAAGAGCCATGGTGACAGCCAAACCTGGTGACAGCCAAACCAGGGGACTGCTGTCATTCTATGGTCCTTCTCTGCATAAAATGGCCAGCTGTCATCCCTTCACTTCCTTGTCACCAGTAGAGTGACAGGGAATTGAATTGACTGAATACCACACAAAACAGAAAATTAATAGCTTTGCAGCCACATGCTTTAAAAATTAATCAAATTAAATTAGTCTTAAGGTTTAGGATCTTTATCAAATGATACCTTACAACTGTTTATCTGGTGCAGTATGACCCATGAATTAATGCATTTTTGTGATGTAATCAAAATGTCCCAAATAATCATATTTGATATGATGGAGCAGAGTGCTTTTTCAATATTGTCTTCTTTCCAGCAGTCTTATATTTGTGGGAGGAAACTAAATTTGTCTGGAAAATGAAGTTTGTGTTTTCTCTTAAAATATTCATAGCAGCATTCAGTTCACATAGGCAGCTTTTTATTGGAAGGTATTCTAAAGTAACTTTGTAAGTGGCCTAATAAAACTACATTGGGGGTTTTTTTTTCCTTCAATTGAATATCCTGAAATATTTTTGAATCTCAAGAATTAATCTTCGTGAAGTTTATAGTTCAGCCAAATTTACACCTATGTATTAAGATTCAGTATTATGTATTAAGATTCAAAGTAAAATTGTTCAGCTTGTGTTCTTTCTTAATACTTGTCTTTTTATTTCATATTCTGAGTTGGTAACAAGGTTATAGATAACTTGCATTTCAGAGCTGTTTGTGCCGTTAAGCTTTATCTGTTCTTACTTCCAGAAGCACTGTTCAGCTCTGATAAGACTCCTCCCATTCTCGATGGAGACAGTTTGAGCTACTTGTTAGCTCTGAACGGTTAGCTGTGTTTGTTTTGAGGGCAGCAATGAAAGCTGCTCCCTGTTAGCAAACAGGCATGGGGGGGCAGCGGGGGGTGGGGGGTGTCACTTGTGGCTTTGTTAAACTGAGGAATCCCTCACTGGTGTAAAAAGCTTTTTCTACATCTGCCAGTAGCAGGATGATATGATCAGTGGCTGAAGGGGTTGGTCAAACATTAAAAAAATTTAACTGCGTTTTCATGTGTGTTGTTGAAGGACAAGAAATGTTCCATATTTAGAATTTTGTCTTCCGTTTCATTCACTGCAAGTGGCCAGCATAGCTTGTCAAGCTAGGTACTTTTGAGATATTTTCAGAAAAACAGTTTAGAAACATGAGTTTCTCCAGAATGAGAATCCTTGGCTTCTTGACTGTTTGGATCATTAGTATGCAAACCCTCGACTTATTGCATTAAATATTAAAACTGCTGGGTGTTTTGCTAAGTGGCTAACTCGCATATACATAGTGTGGAGAGGTTAAAAATGTTAAAGGGTCATGCCACAAGTCATACAATTCATCCTGTGTTTTTTCACCAATGCTGCCAATATGAATACAGCAGGTAGTATTAGATCTCTAAGGATATTTCCATGTCTTTTCAAACTTGGAATCACAGAATAAACTGAGTTGGAAAGGACCCACAAGGATCATCCACTCCAGCTCCTGGCCCTGCACAGGACCATCCCCAAAATTCACACCATGTGCCCAAGAGCATTGTCCAAACTTCTTGAACTCTGTCAGGTTAGTGCTGTGACCACTTCCCTGGGGAGCGTGTTCCAGTGCCCAACCACCTTCTGATACCCAAACTAAACCTCCCCTGACACAGCTTCAGGCCATTCCCTCAGGTTCTGTCCCTGCTCACCACAGGGCAGGGATCCATGCCTGCCCCTCCTCTTCCCCTCATGAGGAAGTTGTAACTGCAGCAAGGTCTCCTGGCTGAACAGACCAAGTGACCTCAGCCTCTCCTCACAGAGCTTCCCCTCAAGGCCTTGCACCATCTTTTGTTGCCCTCCTTTGGACACTCTCTGATAGTTTTCTGTCTTTTCTTGTGGCACCCAAAACTGCCCCCAGCACTCAAGGTGAGGCCGCCCCAGCTCAGAGCAGAGCAGGACAATCCCCGCCTGGCTGGCTGGCTGCCTGGCTGGTGATGCTGTGCCTGATGCCCCCCAGGACACACTTGGCCCTCCTGGCTGCCAGGGCACTGCTGGCTCATGTTCAACTTGCCATGGACCAGGAACCCCCAGGTCCCTTTCCATGGCACTGCTCTCCAGCATCTCACTCCCCAGTCTGTAAATACATCCAGGTTGCTGCATCCCAGGAGCAGAATTCAGCGCTGTCCCTTGTTGAACTGCATGTGGTTGGTGATTGCCCAGTCCTTTGATTTGCTGAGGTCTCTTTGCAGGGCCTCCATCTCTTTGAGGGAGTCAGCAGCTCTTCCCAGTGAGAATCATCTGCAATAGACAGTTTCAGAACCCTTTTTGCCCTGAAGTTCACTAACAAGTCAGGCTATACACATTACTTGTTTTGCTCCGTTCCAAGCAGTGCCCAGATTAACCATAAGAGGTTTAGCTGTTTTTTTCTTCTCCTACATTCTTTGTAAAGCAGAAAAAACTAGAGAGAGAACAAAACGTCCTTCAGGAACATTTCCTGATCCTCAAAAATTAGCTTTGGTTATCCAGGAAACTGGATGCTGAGATGGCATAGTAAAGAGAACATAGTAAGTAAAGCACATAGCAAAGTCATATAGGTAGACCTTAAACTAATAGTTTTAGTGGAAGGATTTTGTCACAAAGGAGTATTTTGTATTGAAAACTACAGTCCAGTATGGTGAATATTAATCTGCATCTACCTGCTGTTTATGAAATGTTTTGCTTTCTAGGTATTTATCATATGGTATGAAAGACTACGTTCTGTGTTTGAGAATCAAAGTTCAAAATAGAATGAGGTAGAAGTAGGTCCTGGAATGATAGGAAAACAGACAGCTGATGAGGGGCAGGGAGTGGGGCAGGAGATGGAAGAGAACACTGGTTTATTTCGCTTGGTGAAATAGACTAGAAGATTAATAGGATTGCAAGGAAGGAACATGAGGAAATCTTGATGGAAGAGGAAATAGCATAAGCAGTCTATTAATTGAACCAGGTTATAAGGAAGAATAAACTTCTAATGTTACTACTAACATTTCAAAGCAGTGCTCTCAAGCCTGGCAGTGACAAAATGCTGTCATATATCTGTTTGCAAGATATATCTCAATTCCTGAATGAAGTTGAAGGTAGCTGCTAGTAAGCTTAGACCTATGTGACTTTAAGATTCTGTAGCTCATTTACTCAAGCAGTATATAGTCTTGTCCACTGCAAAGCAAGAGTAAAGCATGTTGGGCTAAACCACAGGCATTATATAGAAGGCCAGGTGCTGCATCTGAAAGGTTGAAGTATCTTAACATAATAATTTGAAGCCTAGTTCAGTGATGAGTGGATAAACTTGAGACAGTGTCTCATGGTTTACTCGCAGAACTTAGTATGGACTGTGTACTTGGTATACACTGTATACTTAAAGTAAACTCTGGGTTTGAGAGCGTGGGTTCTTTTCCTTTAATTTTCCTGTGGCTAGTTTGACATTCTATGACCTGCTGTTTATGATGTTTGTCGTTGCATACCAATGGTCTGCCATTATGCAGGTTTTTGTTCTCAAAACAAATGGAATGTGACAGTGTGGAACAGATTCAGCATGCCAAGAAGCTATTATATTGTACACACATGAATAGGTATTCATGTTTCTCTCAAGCAAGAAAAATAAGGCATCTCCATGGCATATGAAAAGGACGATCTCTGAGTTAAAAAGCTGATAAGCGATTCACAGATGTAAGATGATGACAAGTATGCATTTGAGAGGCTGAAGGCAAGATGGCAGTGCCCATAAAACTGTCTGCATTTCCATTATGTGAAACAGCAACTATATAATGGTGTCGGAAATTTTGAGGTTTTTTTTTCCAAGAATCTCCTTGAGTAACCACGCATTTACAGACTATTGTAAGTTACCTACTGCCTCACATGTGGTAGGGTATAGCTTAAAGAAACAGTAAGGCTAAGGGGTCCTCACATTACTGCTTTCAGGGTTATGTTCATAAGTTGCTAGTGTGAGCAGTGTAAATTTGCAATGAAGTATCATAGTAAATACAAGGATAAAACTACTATCACATGATTGAGTGGAATACTGCTAAAGCTTTGCATATAGCTGTTTAACTCTGAGAATGCACAAGCCAATACAATTTACAGCAATATTTGTTACCTGATTTGAGAGAACAGTAGAAAAATAATGGAGATAAATTGAGTGCTAGTAATGACAGATTATTCCATAATAAGGCTGGATGTCACAAGTATTCCTTTTTCCTTGCCTTGCAGTTGCATGGGGTAGAGTGAACCATCGCTGCTCAAGAGCCAGTCATGCATGACTGTGGGCTCTGTACTCAGGACAGTGGCGAGTATCTGGCCAAACTCCTTGTAGTAGGGACAGGTAGATGGGGAGCTGCTGGACTTGTGGTTGTCTTCCTTTGCACTGTGGTAGGCTCTAGAAGTTTTTAATATGCTCTTACTACATGGGACATCCATTTAATCTCTTCACCAGCTGTTTAAAGATGCTTTCATACCAATGATGATTTTGAGTTGTTCTCAAAATCACATTATTTGCTCTAGTTACATCAAAATGACTGTTGTAGTCCTTTTAGCCAGCTTGTTGCACCAGAGCAGCATGTTCTAGAGCTTTCTAACTAAAGACTTTCTGGCTGTACACCTCCTGCCAAAGTGGAGATGCCATTTGAAGTGAATGTGATGACAGATGAGCAACTCCAGAAGCTTTGGAGGGGAATGGAAAGTCCAGGACAAAGAAATTGTCGGGTGGTATTGGGATGTTATTAAACTGTAGTCTTGCTACATTGTCTTTATCTTCACTGCCAGACACGAGAGTTAGAGCTTACTAAAAAGCCTGAGATTTGCTTCTAGTCTTCATCTAGGCAAGCAAACCAGGTTCACAAGGTTCATTAATCTGAGTGTAAAGAATGTTTGAGAGGACCTTGGGCTGAAGAGTTTGGGTTAAGGCATGTAACTCAGATTGACTTTTCGTTTAGCATCCTGATACTGGAAACTTTATGCACTCCTATATCAGTTCTTTATTCATCCTAGATCAGTGAGATATCTGACTGCTAGTGCCCTTAGTGTTTATTTTGTAATCTTGCTGTGTTTACTCATATGTCTAAAATCACCTACATGTGCACTGTCCTTGCAGAAGCAAACATCTTTTGGCCCTTCTTGTTTGTTTGTTGCCATTGCACATTTTCCCTTCATTACTCTCCTCCAGTTTTTTCTTTCATACCTTTTTACTTTTCTTCAACTGTCAGTGGAATTATTGTCTTCCTGTCTCCATATTCAGGTAGTGTCAGTGGCTGAGTATCACCGCAGGATCGATGCTCTAAATAGCGAAGAACTGCGCACACTCTGCAGACGTCTCCAGGTGCCCTCTTCAGTAGTTTAAACCCCATCTCCAGATACTAAAACATCTTTCTTTGTAGTGTCTTGGATCAGGGCAATTCCTGCACTCAGTGGGTTTGTCTTGTCTACAGCACTACAAGGATCCAGCAGAAAATTCCTTTGTTTTGTATGTATTTAATTGTGCAATTCTATGATGGAATCAGTAATTTTATAATGGAATTACTACTTCCACCCTTTTCACACAGGAATTTTCTGTTAGAATTTGGAAATTTGTTTTCAGTGCTACTTGACTTGCAGTGTTGTGTTTTAACTTCTACTTTAGACTGGTGTGTTGTGTTAGAAGCTTCCCTAAAAAGAATGCAAAACAGGTGAAGAATCAAAACCTTGTTGCATGGGTGTTTAATTTTATATAGGAATCTTTCATCAAGAATCTCACAGTATATGGCAAGTATGAAGCTTCACAACTTCTGTGAAATAGGTAAGTATTTTTCCCATTATAAACGCAGGTAACTGAGGCAGTTCAACATGGCAAAGGTCATACACATACGCACAAAACACTACTTTGAAATCAGTTTGGATTTTTGAAGGTCTGTGGCTGTGGATTGAAACTGATATTTGCATTCTCTTTAGGTGTTCCATAGTTTTTTGAAAGTTATAAAATTGTTAGCTGGTGTGCACATTATACATGCCTTACTGATGGAAACATAGCTTATATTTCCTTAGAAGCATTGAGTATTTTGTTTTTCTCTAGTACTTGGCTGCTGAAAATGTATGATTTTGTTTCTGGATTTTTTTATTTCTTTGATCTTGGCTTTTTTTTTGCATATTAATAAGCAAACATTTTATTAGCTCTGATATTTCTGTTTGTTTAATAATCCAAAATTAATCGCTTTTAAATGTTTTGTAAGTAGTACAGTTACATAGATCAATAATGAGCATGAACCTTGAACCCAAAAGCTGCACTGTTATAGGAAAGTCAAAAATCTTGGAAAAAAAAATTATTCCCACTTGAGAACAGAACTGTTCTGTTTTTGGCAAGCGGTGGTGGAGAATCCCTGTATTAATGCTCTGGAAGTGTAGGAGCTCTTTCCAAATACTTTTCACCTGATATGCCCAAACTCATGGTTTAGGCTGACTAGAAAAATCTGATGTGATGGGCTGCAGCCTATAAACTCTGTTCTGAGGCCAGTTGAGAGTTGTGCTCTCAAATGTGATGTAGCCTGTGTGACATTTACCAATCATGGAAGCCCCTGAAATCTGACTACAGCTTGGTCTGCTCTGTCCAACTTTGGTAGGAAATAAATCTGCCAATTTTGAAGTTAGAGTGCTTTCTCACAGATTTTTGAACAGACACTCTTTGACTGCTTCTACAAAGCAGTTCTCTTCCTAGAAGAAGTGTTCTTCCTAGAAGAAAACTGCTTTACTTTAATGATAAGAAAAAAAAAAAATCCATCAAAAAAAAAAAATACACCAATCACCAAAAACTCTTAACCAAAAAACTCAGTTCGCCACACCACTTGAATCCAAATAATTCATGTTTTGCAGGGTGGTCTTTAATGAAAATTAAAGAATGACAAGGGGAAAAAACTCTCTACTTTACAGTTGGACAATGATGAACTTCTCTGGAGCTGAAGCAGTAATATGATGGATGACAGGCATTTAAAGTGTAAAATACTTGGAATATGAAATAACATTTTAGAGATAGCACTCTGTAAAGCAGCATGCAGATCGTCTTTTTGTACGTGAAACTATATGGATAATTGCATTTTTTGTTGCGATATGGAAATTAGTGCTTAGTCTATGTTGGAAGTTCTTGTTACCTTCCATTAAAGAAAGGAAAGCTTCAGTTTTTTTCTTTCTGGATACTCAGTTTAAGCACACCTTTTCTTGGGTTTGGAATTGATCCTGTAATTGAGTTATTGTATGAATATACTTTGATATGTTGACTTTATAAGCCGATTTTTAAATAACAAGAGTTTGTGATAGGAACTTTTTTTGTAGTTCTTGAGAGGTGAAAGGGGTGTCCTTTTTTTTTTTGGCTCAGGTGGCTGTATTTGTGTAAATATTCCTATCTGTATTTCAGAGTTTTCTTGATTTGCGTTTTTTTTAATTAACTAAGGAAGTTCACAAAAGGTTGGCAAAGTTTACCATGATGGTACTGTGAGATATTGCAGTTGTGTCCTGTGTGTTTAAAGTATGAGGGATGTGACAAACTGGATTTGGCAGGTATTATCTTGAAATTTTCAGGATTGAGGATTTAATTTGGATAATCTGGCTTTCAGTGAAACCTGGTTTAGGCCAATAAATTTTTCAGATGCACTTAATCTTGTTAAGATTTCTTTTTTCTCAACATTTTAGTAAGTCTAGCTGCAGTGGCTTATCTTCCTAACTTCCTCACTTTGTCCTACTCCTCTGTCGAATTTCACTGTTCCTAGGAAGTTTTAAGTATCCCTGCAGCTGGATTTATAGATGGAAATCTGTTTGGATCACAGCTATTCTAGTTACTGAGACATGGCACTTGAACTTGGAAGTGCCAGTGAGTGTTGACTGGGGTAAGAAGCTGTTGTGAGCTACATCTGATGAGGAATTTTGTGGCCTCTGCCATCTCCACTCAGTAGGGTCGATGTGTAGGTATTTTCAGGTATTTTAAATTACTGCAGGACCCTGCATAGTGCATCTTTGCCAGACCTCAGTGCTCACTATGCAACTTAAGCATTATTGCTGCTTTCCCACCCCACCATCTCAATTCTTTCTTCTTTGATTCCCATAAGTACTCCAGCAGCTTATGGAGCAGCACTATTCCTAAGGATCTGTTCAAATGGTTTGTTCAAAATATATGGCAGCAGTCTTCCCAGAGTCTACTGCATATCTGAAAAGTTTAAGTACTCTAAAAGAGTATTGATTCAGAAGCTACTAAGAAATATTCGTGTTGAAGTTTTAATTCCTTTCCTTTCTATTCTTTTTTTAATTACGCTTAGAATGCTATGTCAGTATTAAAATGCAAGAACTTTTTAAGGTATAATCTGAAAAGCATTTGAAGCTCTTCAGCTGTGTATGAGAGCTCTTTGTTGTTTTAGCATAAAACCGTAGCTTTCTTCTGAGTAGGTGTCCATGTAAGTTATTGCTATATAGTTGTGTACCAGTTTGCTATTGGAAACAGTGAAAATCTCTATCTGATGGATTTCTAAACTTTGGAAGGACTTGCATAATTGATAACTGCATGATTTTAAACCTGTGAAGTTTTACCTTGTCTGCTAATAGGGTGGCATATACTTATTTTCTTGCTATTCTTTTTGTAGATAACAACAAGAGAAGATACCGATTCACAACAGGCAACAAATATCAAAACAGACCTGGAGCCTGAAGCATTCCGGCCAAATCTTAGTGATCCAAGTGAATTGCTACAGCCAGAACAAATTGAAAAGGTATGGACTTAGATATATCATTTTTTACTCTTGCACATTAATGTGCAATCGCAAATGCTATAACTGCAGTAGATTTGTGTAATCACAAATGCTATAACTGCAGTGTAAAACACACCAATTAGAAGGCCTTTTGTGATATCAAATAGAAGAAAATAAACTGTGTATATTAGAAAAGATGGCTAAGACCACTGAGTCCAGCTGTTACTTCAGCACTGAAAAGTCCACCACTAAACCCTTTCTCTAAGTGTCAGGGTCTCTAGCTGGTCATAGTGACCCCAAGAAAAGTTTGAAAGTCTCTTTTCCCAGCCTGGTGCTTGAAGAAGGAGAGTCAGGGCTCTTCATTTCTCAGTCTCAAGGTTGTTTATTGTATCTTATCTATAAAATTTTTTTCTCCTGCCCAGCTGAGGTCTGCTCAGCAGGACAGTTCCAGGCACTCTGCCTGCCCCTAGGGCAGTGTTATCTTTATATTCTAAAAACTACGTGTAGCATGTTTA
>JAYDZK010000113.1:133566298-133606044 GCA_034509185.1 Euphonia xanthogaster
AGTTCCAGGCACTCTGCCTGCCCCTAGGGCGGTGTTATCTTTATATTCTAAAAACTACGTGTAGCATGTTTACAATTATTTTCCAATACCCATCACCTATGTTAGACAGCGAGTTTCTACTCTAAGCCAATCTAAAAGTGCCAACATCACTACCGAAGATGGAGGTAGAGAAGAAGAAGGAGAGGCTAGACACGCCCAAGTCCCTCCATCTTGTCCCCAAAAACTCCTTTATTAAAAATCCCAAAACCTACATTTACACCCAGTTCTGATTTTATTATTACATTATTTAAACTGCTGTGGCTTTTAGGTCTTCATGTAAAGCTGGCAATTTTCTCCACAGTTCATAATCTAACCCACTGGTGTTCTTGGCTGCATGCCAGGGTCTCTGAGCCCCCCAGGAGGGGTCCCGGCAACTCCGGACTCCCAAAGGGGTGTCCTGAGTTCTGACACCTAAGTGCCATGGCTTACACCTCCTTTAAATATTTTGACAGCGATGGTAACTCAGCCACTTCCCTGGTTACCCTGTTCCAATGCTTGACAGCCCTTTCACTTAAGAACTTTTGCCCAGTATCCAATCCAGGCTTCCAGTGGCTCAACTTGAGGACTTTTTCTCCTATCCAGTTTTGGGAGAAAAGACTGACTGTTACAACCTACTCTCAGGTAGTTGTAGAGAGTGATGAGGTCCCTCTGAGCCTCCTTTTCTCCAGGCTTAACAATCCCAGCTCCCTCAGTCCTCTCCAGACCCTGCACCAGCTTCACTGCCCTTCTTTGGACACACGCCAGCATTTCAATGTTTTTCTTTTAGTGATGGGGCCCAGGACAGCACACAGTACTCAAGGTGTGGCCTCACCAGTGTGCTCAGTACAGGGGGGCGAGTCATGATTCTGTTCTTGGCCACCTGGGCACCCACTATCTCATGCACAGCTGTCTTGTCAAGCAGCACCCTTAGGTGCTTTTCCTTTTTCCAGCTGCTCTTCTCCCAGCCTGTAGTGCTGCAGGGACTTCTGCAGGACCTGGCACTTAGCCTTATTGAACCTCATACGGTTGGCCATGGCCTGTCAGTCCAGCCTGTCCAGATCCCTCTGCAGAGCCTACATACCCTCCAGCAGATTGACACTTTTGCCCAGCTTGCTGCAATCTGCAAACACACTAAGGATGCACTTCATCCCCTCATCCAGTTCATTAGTAAAGACATTAAACATGACTGGCCAGTGACTGGCCACAAAGTGGATTTAACTCTATTCACCACCACTCTCAGGGCCTGATCTCTGCCCTGTCCTCCCTGTGGCTCCCTCCCACAATCATCCAGCCAGTTTTTTACCCAGCAAACAGTGCAGCTGTCCAAGCAGCCAGTTTCTCCAGGAGACTGCTGTGGGAAGTGCTGTCAAAGGCTTTACTTAAGTCCAGGCGGACAATATTCGCAGCCTCATCCAGCAAGCAGGTCACCTTTTCACAGAGGAAAATCACATTTGCCAAGTACTAAGTTCTTATGAACCCATCCTGGCTGGGCCCGATCCCCCGGTTTTCCTGCATGTGCTGTGTGATGGCACTCAAGGTGACCTTCCCAAGCCCTGAGGTCAGACTCACAGGCCTGTACTTCCTGGGATCCTTTCTACAGCCCATCTTGTAAATGGACACACATTTGCTAACCAGGATGTCCCAAGTTATCCTGGAATACTGGTAAACGGTGGGAAGCGGCTCAGTGAGCATATCTGCCAGCTCTGTTTCCTGGGGTGGATCCCATCTGGCACCATAGACATGTGAGTGTCTAAGTGTCGAAGCAGAGCACAATTCATAGCTAAAGTACTGATTTTTTAAAAATCCTAACTTTGAATACACAATATATTCAGACAGACTTTTGTCTGTCTTTGCCCTACTTCCATTCTTTCTTGAAAACATCAGTGGAAACACAGCAGTTCTTGCTGTGCAGTCCAAAGTGATTTCATTGCAAATGTGTTCATTGAAGTTTTGGATTAAAAAGCACAAAAACAGGGCAACAAGCAGCTTTTACCCTTCAGCTTGAATGATACCCTTGCTGGCTTGAATTATCTGCTCACTCAAAACTAAGGCACTGGTGGGACATGTAATATTGTTTTGCAAGAATAATTACATGGGTAAACCTTCTAGAGACCTTAACAAACGCTCTTTAGTTGATAAATCATTCTTCTGCAGGTCACTAGTAGAGGTAGGAAAGGAAACCTGCTGGAGTGACCAAAAGTAGAAAATATACATGTGAAACATCAGGTTTAGGTCTTAGGTTTTAAGGCCAAGTAAAAATGGTTGAGCAGAACATAATCTGCTTTCATCTATGTGTAATACATTCTGAAATATAAAACATATATTAAATAAAGGGTTGTCATTTTCTTGTTAATAGCTCACAAAGTCTCTTCCACCACGGACTATTGGCTATCCATGGACTCTTGTCTACAGTACTGCAAAGCATGGCATGAGCTTGAAGACCTTGTATCGGACAATGATGGGATTAGACACACCTGTGCTGTTGGTTATCAAAGACAGTGATGGACAGGTAGGAAAAGACTTGTGTGGCAGTAGGGGACCCATCACGAAAAATATTTGAGAAGTATAAAGGAATAGCTGATGCTTCAATCCATCACGGCAGATAAAATTATGTGTATCAAGCAAGTTAAAATGTTGCATATCAAGCAAATTTTCTCCTTAGAAATGTGTTTTACTCTTAAGCAGTCCTCCAACATACTACATGTCTAGGAAAAACTTTAATGATATAAGTTAGCTGTTGTAATGCAAGAGTCTGGTAATATCCACTTGATCAATATAATTTTAATTTTTTTTATGCACTTTAGACATGACAAATGCAGTCTCTAAAACTTTCCAATACTGGAAGGTCTTGTTGAGTTGGAAGGCTGTTAGCTGTGGCTGGTGCTTCTTGGTATATTTTGTGGCTGCAGCCAACATCTTTCAAGAGCAGTACTACCTTTGTTACATTATTAACTTGTTTTTTGAGTCTCTGTAGTTGTGCTCTGTTTTCTTTTGACTGGGTTATGAACTTCAGGAAGTGGCTCACATCTCACCATTTGAATAGCAAACATCCTCTCTTGAATAATCTAATAACAAGTGAACACTGCAGGCAGTATGAAACTTCTTGATCCTTGTTCTGCAACTTCTGTGTTTGCTTGTCGAAGCATGTTACTGCTGTCATGAAAAATTGACAGAACCTCTATGAAATCTGTAGCATTCAGTTAACTTACCTCTCCCAGTTTGGTAACCACTGTTTTTATTCTCAGGAAGCATGGTCTCATTCAGGGGGTCTGAAAACAGTAAATGAAGTTTATCTTTTCTTATTCAAGTCACAACCTGATTTTTTCATTATTTCCTACCCCTGGAGTCCCTTAAAAATAAAAACCCCTTCTAACTCTCTGCTAGTAGTGGATTATTTCCCAGAAGTTCTTTAAAAATATTTTCTCATTTACCTTTTGATCTTGAAGAAAAAAACAATTTAATAGACTTGAGATGTCTCAGCAGACTCATCAGTCCCATAAATGTTCTTTGATGACTTCTCTAATTCACTTATTAGCTTCTCAGGATAAATTAGTAAGATATACCTGCTTCTTAGTACCTTCCTAGTACCTGATCTGTCCCAGAAAAAAATGTCCTTTTTCTGGTGGGGCTGTCTTGCCACCACTATGTGGTATTGTCTGTTGCTGAAGGAATTCATGTTACTTTCTGTGTATGAGCATCTTGGCTTGAATGTTCAAAAAGTGTCATGGTTGCCCTGTGAAAACATGGAGTTAATTTCAGCTTACAGCCTCATACCTAGGAATATGTATGAAAGCGTGCCTTGGAATTCTGGATCAAGTAGTCACTGAACTCCACACAAGAGTGGGGGAAATCTCTGTCTATTCAGTGAGCAGCATATGCAGAAGGAGTGGTTCAGATGAGTTTTACATGCTCAGTCCTTCACCAGTATGGTGTGAGTGGTGTTTTCAGTAGCACTGTCTCATGTTATTAATGAAAAATGTCTGCATTTGACAGCAGAAAATTAATTTGCACTATTTTTCTGTTCAAAACATATGGAAATTAAGCACAGAGTCTTTCTCCTCTTCATTCAAGGATCTACAATCATGAAACATAAGACAATGGTAACTAACTATGCTCTTTGATAATTAGTCTGGGTAATTCATTTTATTTGTGAAGCTATTGATTTCTTTGAAAGAGGTTAATTTATTTTTAATGTCTTATATCTCCCTGGCAGATTGCCCTTTAAAACGCTTTCCATGACCGAAAAAAACCTCTTAAGTACTTTATAGGAGAATGTATCCAGGAATAGTTCACTAGCAGTATGCTAAGATAAATACTGTATATGCCCTCCAAAAATGTGTTTTAAGAGACCAGGTCGTTATTCGTACCCTACACTCGAAGATCACTGCCTGTTTTCTAAGATTCTAGTTCAGAGAAGATCCTAAATGAGATTCAGCCATTTTGAAAAATGACAGAATTATGACCAAATACTTTGTTGACATTGTCTGAGCATACCTACTCAGTCCTCTTTGGTATTAGTTCTGCTCCCTTTGTATCTTCCATGCTTGTGAAAGATGCTGGAATTGTCATATCCTTGGTTGAGGCACTCTTCTTTTAAACTAGAATGAATTTCTTTCCTGGGCTGCTTCCCTGGGTCCCCAGATATGTTTCTTTGTTGCCCATGTTTATGAAGACTGCTTTTTTATTATGTTGATAATAGGTTGAGTAAGGAGCAAGTGTACCTTGTAAGTCTTCATAATGTTCTATTAAAGGCTACTAAGCCTCATGCTACTGAATTTTTTTTATTCAAAAACCTTTTCCAATTTTGCTTCCTTTTTCAGATCAATTAATAATTTTATTTAAATGGCTGGCCAAACAAACAAAAGAAAAAAAAACAAGCAAAACGCTGAACTTTTACAAACTTTAGTTGTGTAAAAGCTGAGCAATGCCTAGTTGGAATTTGGAATGTAAAGCAATCTGAATTGCCTGCTCCAGTCAAATCTAGGAGATTCTTTAAAAAAGGTGCCCATGAAATCTACAGTTGCATCATTACAATTGTTATGGATTGTCTGTCTGCTGTTTTGTGCTTCTGTTAGTGAACCCTGAGAGCCATTTAAAAGGGAATTGGCACCTGATTCCTGAACATAAGTCACTAAATAAGTGGTGGTCTAGAAGTGGGATTAATGCAGTTAACCGCTCCAAGGACTGTCTAGTTTTATAAAATGTTACTCTTCCCATTGTATGCCCTCCAGAAGTGTGAGACATGGAACCTAGGACATGGGAATTCTAGTTATCCACCCTAACAACTAGCCACAAAAATTGGATCTCATAGAAAAATCCTAGGGACATTGCTTCTCAAGAACTAGAGCGACTGTTGGGAAGAAAATTGCACTTTCTCTGTAAAGCCTTATTCTTTTTTTTGTTGCTTATACCAAAGAGGTGATCTTTCAAGAGCCAGCTTGAGGTATCTAGAACCCAGAGAGATTGTCAAATCCTGATTCCTGAGGGTACTCAACTGGACAAAACTGAGTCAACCTAATAGCTTCAGAATCAGTCCTCCGTTGAGTAGGGAATTATGTGGGAGGCTGTCTGAAATTCTTAATAGCTAAATTTATTCCGTAATTAGAAATAAAGCTTCTGAGTCTCTTAAGTAAAATATGTAAGGTCTTCTGCATGGTTAGAATGGACAAGTTTTGTGTTTTACTGGATGTACAGATAACATCGTTGAGAGGATCCAAGACAAACGCTGGAATAAGTGTTGTGTGTAAAGTTTACACCTGTGTAGAAGCTGAACTGAGATAGTTTAGGTTTGACAAAACTCTGTTTGATACTTTACCTGAAGGTTGATTCCTCTCAAGGAATATCTGTTGTTAATGAAATCTTACATTTACTTTTTATCTATTTTATTTATATTTATTTACTAGATGTGGTATCAGCCCTAAGAATATTTATCTGAAGTAAGGCATGTCATAGCTACCTGAATGTAGCTTAGCTACCAGAACTGCTGCAGTTTTTTGAAGAATGACTTGAGCCCTTAAAAGAAGTTACGATACAGAGACTCAAATAGTTTGAGGACTAAGAAATAATTGCAAGGGTTCCTATTGCCAGAAACTTTGCAGGTAGTTACTTAAATATAGAATATTGTGTATTTCACCAGCCCGTTTTGTTATATTTATTGATGAAACTAAATGTTAATTCAATATGGATTTTTATGCTAAAAAATGTTCTATATAAGTTCACTTATCTGCATACACTAAGTGCAATCTAAGGTCACAAAATGTTTGACAGAGAAAAGTTAACAGCCAGTTTTCTGAAGTCTAATCTATTGACCCAGGTGCTTGAAAAAACAAAAAGGAAAAAGTGTCTCATCTGTCCTGCTTTTTAGAGTTTACTTGTGTGAAGACCATATCTCAGTACACTCAGAACTGTGATACAGTGAAATTCAGAGTGAATTTCAAATTGACATTATTTACATATTACAAATTGACATTATTAAACCTGATTTATCAGTACCTATTATAAGAGATTCTATGTTGTTTCTCTGAAGTTGGATCTCTATGTTGGATTCTATGTTGTTTCTCTGAAGTTTTTCTTACTCTGATGTATTTTTGCTACAGGTTTTTGGTGCACTAGCATCTGAACCATTTAAAGTGAGCGATGGCTTTTATGGCACTGGGGAGACCTTTATGTTCACTTTTTCTCCAGATTTTGAGGTAAGTAGTAATGACTTTGTATGCTTTTGCTCCCTTCCTCACCACCACCTCAAGTGCATGATATTAAAAACCTTAAGGAATAAATCTAACTGTAAATCTGAAAAATATTACAAGATGGCCCAAAAAAAAGTCATCACACTAGTTTTTTGTGGAATCTTTAAGTGCAGAGTGAATTGGGAGTGTTTGCATGCTGAACACATTCAACCTGACTCTTTAATTGTACTGAAGGTTTTTCTACTGTTTAAATTCTTCCAGGTGTGTGTCTGAAAATGTATAAACTACACCCTTTTCAGGAGCATATCATATAATCTAAGCATATTTCCTTGGTATTTTTCATTGTGTAGGAGTTTTGGTGCTCAAAAATGACCTGTTTTGGAATGGTCTTATTTTAATTAGCATAAAATGTCAGAGAATTTTTGTCTTCAGCTATCTGTTTGCTGAATTTTCTGTGTCAGCTTCATTAAACTGGCCTCTACCACCCATAGTCTATCTTTACTGATGGTTTCCCTTCTGCCAAAGTGAAAAGTTCATATATTTTTACTTGCTAGTCTGTTTTTGTTTGGTTTTTTTTTCCTTAGGTTTTTAAATGGACAGGAGACAACATGTTCTTCATTAAAGGAGACATGGACTCTCTTGCTTTTGGTGGAGGAGGGTAAGTTACAGTTAGAATCTGTTAAAAATATTTGTCTGGACACCTTTGAAAAGAAAAATTGGAATTTGGTAAATTTCAGCTTGGTAGCTCAGGACTCAGCAGTTACCAGCCAAGAAACTTTAGTATGTCAGGTGTTTAGCTTCCAATGCTGACAAAACTTAAACAGGAGATTTGTCTTCCCCATAATGTGGCATAAAGTTTCAGCCCTGCAAGGTTATGATGCCTTCCATGCTTGACTTGCATGTGTGTCTTCCTGTATTCAGAATTGGACCCAAGATACGATTGTGGAAGGATGTAAATGTGAAAATTATGTGTAACTAGAAGAGGCCTGAATTGAAACTGAGCCACCCCAAAACATGTCAGGGTCTCCAGAAATCATACATTGTCATGTCCTGGCTTTTTTCTGCCCATGTAGGTGCATATGCTTCTAGAATGCTTTCCTTATTTGTTGCTAGCATTCTCTTTAGATATTAAAGTGCTATTATGCCATCTCTTTAATAAAAATGGAAGAGGCTGAAAACCAAGGAATTCTAGTTAGCTTATTTCAGAATATCTACAAAAGGGATATTCCCAAATTAATAATAAATAGTAAAAGTAAATAAAATCCTTGTAGCATAAATTTATTAACAGCAATGAGGTACTTGTGTTAAAAACTAGTCCTTTAATTCCTTCTCATTTCTAAATTTTGAGTGCAAAATACATTGATGGATTAAATGCTTATTCTCTCAATCTTTTGCTTTAATACATTGTCTGTCTTGCAGAGGAGAGTTTGCTCTTTGGCTTGATGGTGATCTCTACCATGGAAGAAGTCATTCATGTAAAACATTTGGGAATCACACACTTTCTAAGCGAGAAGACTTCACTATTCAAGACATAGAAATATGGGCTTTTGAATAAGTATTTCACTATTTCTACAGGTTATTGTCCCAAACCTGACATGAATCAGTGCAGCTTAAAAATCCCTAGGAGCAATATAATGTATTTTACTTACCTGTTTTGGGTTTTTTTTCTAATTTTTCAGTGTGGCCATTAGTTATTATTTTTAGATAGCAGATGTTTTTTCATGCTCTTGCATCTGTAATATACTATCATACTTTTTCTAAGCTATAGACTCTTTTACAAAATATTGACCTTGTGGACTAAAAATTAACATTAGTTACTTTGAGCCTTGTGGCCTGCAAAATTTTCTTATCCATATTACAGTTGCCTCCCAGATTTCCCACACACACCTTTCCTGCTATCCTGCTAGGGGGCTGCTTCATTGAATATAGCTTATTATTTTTGTATTCAAATTATGTCTATGAATGAAGTTGCCCTCTGTGAACCTCTGAGAAAGTTGCGTGTGGGTATTTGGCAGCAGCACTGCAGAGATTGGTCCAGACCAATGATGGGTTACTCAAGTGGTGCCACAAATGGATGAGAAGCTGAGCATTCCTTCTAAATGCATCCCAGTACACACGTGGTGAGGTTAGAAGATATCCAAAGTCAAGAGTGACACTTATCTTGTTTCTTGTTCATGTGTAGAAAAAAGTCAGTTAATATGTGTTGTAGCTGCATGCTGATTGTATTTAAAGAGTGTTTTGCACATGCTGTTAATGATCCACAGGTTTGGGACAAATACTGACAATATTGAGCTAAGTGGCAAAGACTTACAAAATTGCAAGAGAATGTAAGAATATGATAGTTCCAAAAAACTAAAGGCTAAAGCAAGCAAAACTCAGTGAACAATTTGTAGCTATAGTAGGGCATTAAAAGTACAGAAACAGATGCATCTTTCTTCAACATAAAGTGTCAGATATATACTGTTATACTGTTGTAGCCGTGTAGCACATCAGCTCCAAGAATATAGCTTATTCCTGTCCAAAGAAAAAAAAAACTTGTGATGTTTTTGGGTGGGTCTATGTTGTAAATTTACAATTAGCACCAGCTCTGATTAAAATGACATCATGTATCATAGGTAGACAATATTGTAATTCAGTAGACTTGTGGAATATGCAAACTTACTGTCATGTGACCTCAAAAAATAAATGACAGGCTAGAATACAGTTCCAGTAGCTCTTGTCCACTTTTGTAGAAAATTTGATAAGCCATTGTGGCAATAACAGCTCAACAAAACTGTTTGTTTCAAAGCTTTTATTCTATGTTCTGCAAAAAAAAAACCAAACCAAAACAAAAAAGAACAAAAAAATTGCTGTTAAGTGTGACAGTGACTGACTTTGTGCTGAAATTTCAGCTATTTCAGACAAACATTGTATATTATCTTGTAAATTAATGTTTAAAGTAGTTTTGTTATTATAGAAAAGTGTTGATTGACGGGTTGCTTATAGCACTTTAAATTATTCTAGAAATGGAATAAAAGCCAAATGGGTTGGCTTACATAGATGTAGTTGTATATTTCAAAATATTTGCATTTCTGGAAAGTTAAAAAACTTATTTGAAGACAGCTTACTGCTATGGTAATGAGAAAGGGCAGATGTTTCATCTATAATATGCTAATGCTCAATATGAATAGAAAAACAGGGCTTTGTTTCCTGTCTCTATGTATATCTCTTTATCCTTCTTAGAACTTAGTACAATGTGTAGAGTAAATGTTTACAGAATAAGGAACTGTAAATAAATTGAAATGGCTTTTCTCCCCTTTGGTCTTCCACAGCAGTATTATTGTCTTTGTGGAGTCACAACTGATTATTACAACAAAAAAAAATCCTGTAATGGATTTCAAGTACTATAAGCTCACAGTGATGTATAGCAAATAAATCTAAATATATGTAAAAATAAACTTGAGTTGGAGTTTATTTAGAAGGTTGGGTTTATGTAGAAGCACAAAGGCTGGTTTTTGCTGTTCATTTAACAACTGAATGTATAGGATGCATTTTCTCATCTTTTCTGGTGTTTCTGGGGCTTTTTAAAGCCCCATGGAAAACAATGAGAATGAAATACATTGTCTTCAACTATTTTGAAGAAGGAGAAGGAATTAGAAAAGTCTCAGATCGTCCTTGCTGACAAAACCATTAATTCAACTGTATCGTCTTTATCCTAAGCTCACATTGCAAATAAAGCATATTTTAGTTTTTTAGAGGGTGGTGTGAAGAATTTTATAAATAATTATACTTTGAATAATTAAATGAAAGCACACAAAAATCTTCAGTAGCTAAATGTTGCCAAGTATTGGACCAGTCTTGGAAAAGCAAATAGGAAGCAAAAAAGTGCAAATTAATGCTTACTAGTGTTTACTAAGCAGTAGATCAGCAATCATGCTTGTAAAATACTAAATTAGTTAAGAAATAGAAGCATAAGTGACTGTGGCAATGCTTGGTGAAGCAACTGATTGTGTAAGGGATCTACAGAAAGTAGTGCATGTCTGTTTAGGCAAGACCATTAATTTTATTTTCAGAGGTGTAGGTAATTTCTGTATGACACACATAAAAGCACAGTCTTGATGTCCCTTTTGCCTTCAGTTCATTACCTTTTTTTGCAGTAGAATTTGTTTCCATCTTTCCTGGAAAGGTTTATTTCTGTGATTGTAAAGCATTGAAAGTTTGACATTCCCTGAAGGCTTATGGGACCCATTACCTGGAGCTGGCTGCCAGAAGAGTGTTTCTCAGCATCCAGTACTTAGATGGATTCACTGAGTAACTTGATGTTTTATTTGGGTACCTCGGATCCAAACATGGGATTCTTAAATTAACACCTTTTGCCTCTAAATCGTGTCTGTGTTAGTTACTGCTTTTGTGTAATCTGCAGAAAGTCATAATTTATGGCATAGGGCTTGTGCTTGCATCTTCCTGCTCACCTGTTTATATTAGAGTTATTTTTTTGTACGGGAATTAGAATGTCTGCATAAAATTTGCTCTTGGAAGATAAGTAAGAACCTTGACTATTCAAATAAAAAATAAATTTGTATTCTTCATTCAGTATTTGAATCTTAAATCTCACTGATATGTTCTCCCTTCATGTCATCAGGGTATTTTACTGTTGTCATTGCTGTTTAGAGCTCAATTAAGGGAGAAAAACTTCTCTTTCTCCTCTTAAAGAGTGTGTGCTACTGCAATGATAGAGAGCTACACTGTGCTTCTGGAGCAGAGAGAGGGATTGTCCAGCTGAGGGAATGGTGAACACTTGGTGTAGTATGTGCAAGCCAGTCCTGCTGGCTCTAAGTGCCAGTGCCAGCTCTGCTTTCTGCTGTCCTGCTTACCTTACAAGCTGTGTCATCGGAGTTTGTTTTCTCTTGTGATAATTACACTGCTAATGGTACACGTGCTGTTGAATGCTAAACTGCTTCGTGCCCTGAGGTGTCAGCAGTGGCTTTAGTTGAGATGTTGGGGCAGTGCAGTGTGTACATAGCAGCTGAAGTGGCTGTGCGAGGAGGGCCTGCCAGTCTCTGTTCTGTGATGAGTGATGATTGAACATACCACCATGAATAGTGTGCTCTTCTCTACAGCTCATTTTATTTCAATAGCCTTCCCCTGTTCTAAAAATGAGCTGTGTTACTGAACCTTGCTTGTACAGAAACATTTGTAAAGAAGGAATTATTGCTGTGGAGGAGGGAGCTGATTTCTACTGGGTGGAGTACATGTCCAATGAACCTTCCAGTCACTTCAAGCCACTGTGGTAAGACTTGGAAAAATACAAAGGTGTAAAAGTCAAATTTATTTCTTCTGATGCAAGTTTCATGCTGTCACTTAAACTTTGTATTAGAATATGAAAAATGTATCTAAGTTCCTACAGAAGAAGATATAGAATTTTTTCACTACCAAGGGTGTGCAAAACCAGTACTAGCTTCAGACAGGAGAGTGCAGGAGCTCTGTTTCAAGTAAAACATTTTGGGAGTGAATACAGTATTTAAGAAAAGAATGTGCACCTATAAGCTACCATGAGAGTAGCTGAGAGTTGCTCATCAAACATTAAAAGTTTTATTTTCAAAGCAAGTCAGAATTAGGAAAGCAGGTCTTAAATAAAAATTTACAGAGTGCTTTAATCAAGCAGGTTTTGACCTTTATAATCTCTGCTTAGAATATTTAAATTTGGCAGAGGTTGTGCTAGTTTCACAGGAATGTAACACAGTGTAGTTGGAGAGTTAGGGTGGGTAATTCAGGGAGTACTTTTAGTTTTGTTTTTTAGTGAGGTCAGATTTATTATTTCCCATGCCATGGATAAATTTGTCACACAGCCTAATGTAAAAAATGCTATAAAGCACATAACCTACACAAAATGCTTCCAAACACCATTACTTATATCAACATTTAATATTTCTTTTTGACAAAAATGGTAAATTATTTTCTGAAATTTTGCATGATACTGCCTACTTTGCTTTGCATGATACTGCCTACTCAAAGGTAAATAGTGGAGGGTAGTATGAGCAAAAATACTAGTTATGTCACATGGTTTTCTCATCTGATTGGAAATAAAATAGTTTGAGGGGAAGAATAGGAAAAAGGTGGGGGTTTGGTTTATTTTGCATAGGGATGACTGAATAGGAGGCTTAAGTTACCTGCAGTGAGCTGCCAATCTGTGAGTTTAATTCACTTAGCACTTACTTGCCTTTAGTATTTTTTTACAGGTGTTTTGTATAAGGTCTGTTGCCATGTACTCTGAAATCTTTTTCTGGTGCTTTGGACAGAGAAACATTCAGAGGAAATATTTTAACAGCCTATGAAGAGGAGAATATATGTGTGCTTATATTTTGAAGCAACTTTAGTGACATCTTACTTCACTGAATATGCACATGTATTTGTTTCCTAGTGTGTGGGAGAATAACCCAAGTCATAATTAAGGAGTTCATGTATTCCTTTGACAACAAAATTTTATCAAGACAATTTAGACAGCTATAAAAGGTCATTGTGTAAAGATGTAAAGAATAAGGTAAGAATATGCAGGTAAAAATTATTATATGTAAGTATTGCACTAAGACATCAGTTTTGTAGGTCAGCTTGAGTAGTCTTCAGAGATCTCAAGAAAGTGTTAAATAAGCTCCATTGATTCCATCTTACAATTTTTTCTTCTGTAGAGTCATATAATATAACTATGCCTAAGTATTATTGATTTGCATAGATTTAGAATAGATGTAGTAGTCAGTTCTTGTGTCATTAAGTTATAAAATATTTGGTTTATTTGTACAGCAAAGCTTCAAACTGGAGTGCCTGTACTCATAATAAGACAGCAATATTTGTTTTATCAGAGACAAGATGTTAAGACACCTCTACTTCTGTAAGAAGATATTTGTTCCTTCAGTTTGAAAGAATATTAAGGGGGCAAAAAAACACTTCTTTTTCATTACTTGTTTCGGAGCAGATGCCTGGGCAAATGCTTTTCCCTGTGAAGCACGCACATTTTACCAGGATAGCTGTTTTTACAGTGGTAGAGAAACTGATCTCTCTAATCCAGCTAGTAGCAGAGACCTTACAGAGATCTCAGATTTGTGAATAATACAATTTTAAGTCCTAAAAATATTAGTTCATTAGCACTTAGTCCTCTCTAGCATCACCTGGACTGAAATACATTATTTAGTGACATTGGAAGGGCAAATACTCTAAAATTGGGTCAGTATTTCTGTGTAATGTGGAACATTTTCCTCAAAGTTATGAATGCTGTTTCTCTCTTTTTTCACGGAGGTACATTTCAATGGAAGTTGATGATGTTAGTCACTTTTTTTGCTGTATATAAAAGTACAAGTACCTGGCTAGTTTTTATATGTTACATATTATTTTTCCCTGTATTTATAAGACAGTATCAGCATAGATAATCAGATAAGACATTGCACAACATTACATAGAAGGTAATTTTTTGTAGCTATCTAATCAAAACATTTTTATTCATTACATTCCAATCTCCATAAGTTTAAATATTAAACAATCTAAAAAAATTAGTTATATAAATACAATAAATATAGAAAACCTCATTTATAAAAAGAAGAATTTTTTATGTGATATATAAGAGAAAGTTGTGCCAACAGTTGTATCAACAAGAGAATAGTGCAGTAATAGTTACATATTGTGCTTGTAAAGAAAACAAATGTATCTTTGATTCTGTATTAAAATAAGGTAATTTTACTTGTATTTAAATCAATTAATTAGAAAGTGCATGCATAAGGGCATTTTTCAGATCAAAACCTTTGAGCTTATTTTGTCATTCAGCTTCTGATCTGGCACGTTTCATATTCCTGTAGCTATTCATATTGGGCTTTTATCATCAGCTGCTTATATTCCATTTAGCTTTTTCTCCTTATTTTTTATGTAGTAATTAATTTAATTGTCCTGAAAGCACTTCTGATACAAAACAAAGTCCATTTGGGTGTTTGGGTTTTCATGCACTAATTATAAAATACATATTTCAAAAAATACACTATTCTGTATGGTGAACAGGGGAATCATATGTTCAAAATGTGCAAATGCTAATGGCAAGGGAGAAGAGGAGAAAAGTTTTCCAAAAGTTGTTCTGGTTATAGCCTAACTTATTTTAATAAAGTAATGATGACATTATCATCTCTTCCTTGCCATAACATTTCTCCTTCAAAGTCCACCAGCCCGTGTTTCCTGGCTCTCATCAGAATCCCAACAACCTTGTCTGAAATACGAACATATCTATCGAAGAGTTCCCCAAAAGTGACTTGGATCTTGCCGTCGGGCCGTGGCTTGGCCATCGACTCAATGATGAAGCACATGTCCCTGATCTCCCGGTGGATGTGGGCCTCAGCTCGCTTGGCTCTCTCAGCAGTTTTGGTTCCTTCCTTTGGGCGGCCGTACCCTTCATCTCCTTTGTGCAGGCGCGTGGACATGGCCAGCTCGTGGTCAAACTCCTCGCTGAAGGGGTTCAGCTTCTGCGTTGCGATGTGCTGGTCGGCCCATTCCTGCCACCTGTCCTTGAGGCTGTGCACGGCGCTGCATTTCCTGCGCGCCTTGCTCCGCGCCTCCTCGCTCAGCCGGCTGGCGCTGAAAGACACAGAAACGCACCTGAGCTTTGCATCTCCTCCTTTCCTGATACAGTTCTGCTGTGTATTGGTCTCTGCTGTAACTGGGTTCTGTGGTTTAGGGGCGAGCTGGAATCCACCAGGTGGCACGAGTTCACCACTTCTAAATTAGTTCTCTGGGGGCTGTTCATCCACATTCAGTTTGCACACAAAGGCAAGTTCCATGACCACAGCTTTATCCTATCTACACTACCACCTTCCAGCCCCAATCTGAGCCTGGTTTCACAAACTTTGTCCCAGAATGACTTAATTCTGTAAAGGAACAAAACAGTACGTTGCTGGTCGCCTGCCCTTTCTGTACCTTTGGTCAGTCACGCAGTTCCCCATTCCTGCCTGCTTGGCCAAGCCTGAAGTGTGCCTCCCCTGAGGTTAGAGATGCTCATTGCTGTAGGTGTATGACCTGGCTGAAAACTAGAGGGTAGTGCCTAGAACAATCTGTCCTCTGTAATAGATGTCAGTGATTATAGCAACAACAAAAACCTAATTGAGTGCCATAGCTCTGTCTATGCTTCTGTATATGGAGTATGGTTCTGAACAAATATTGGAGTCCAAAATTCACATTCCTATGGGTAGGGTAGAAGCCTGAAAGTGTCAAGGACAAAGGATAAGAAAAGACCTTCAGAGATTTTTTTTTTTCTTTTTTACTTTGTGTGATAGTTCTGGATGACTCCAAGCAGACACTATCCTCTTGTGGCTAATTTCACATGTTGTGGGGGAGCTGTAGATAGTCTGAGCTAGTCATTGTGCTGTCCACGTTCTGTCAATGTATATGTACTGAACTCTCTTGGGACTATGCTGTGCTGTGACTGTGCCAAAGTAATTTGTTTTCTAATATTTTTACTCCCCAGAAGGCTGCTCTGCAACCTCCCCAGTAATGTCAGCTGAATATTAACACCAGAAAATCAAAATGCACTTAGCAAACAGCACACAGGGCTGCAAAGTTGCAGAAAATTTTATTTCCCCACTGTTTGGACATTCCTTTGTTTTCTACTAAGCTGGTTGAAATAGAGAATAGGAGTCATAGAGATGTCCCTAGTTCAGATTAGTGCACCAGAATGATGCCAGGATTGGACAGGGCTATGCTAGGGTAAGAATTGCAAACACCAAGTGCCAGGGATAGAAAAAGAACTAGGAGAGCTCTACTACCTTATGAGCTGTGGAGTTGCCCTAAGATTGGCTTAGCTGTATTGAGGAACTGTGTTTTAAAAGCTCCGGAATACTCTTCCCTATCAATTTGGTGACAAAACATCAGAAGAATCTACCACACTGAGTTGCCAAGTGCACCTTTCTTCTGTAGTGTGACTGCAGAGCATCCTGAGAGTAGGCAGCATGTCTGTACCCGTAATTTTGTATACATGACTAACAGGTAGGTGTTGGCAGGAAAGCATTAAAATATACTAGTAGGGTAAATCTAGAAAATTTGGTTTCCCAACCATAAACCAAATGCTGCTCTATATAAGCTATTGTCATGCAGAGAAAGGGAGAGCTGTGATCCTTTGTCCCTCCACCTGAATTGTGCCTTCATTGTCAGAGGAACTGTGGGCACAGCGTTTGGCTATGCAAAGGAATTTGTCTCCTGAAGCCTATGGTTATCTCAAAAGTCACAGAAACCCTGTGCCAGCACAGTCTGAACTCCAGCTGAAGCTCAGATAGCTCTCCATGTGGAAGCTATCAGTTAAGGCAGGGGAAAAAAAATCCTAAGTGAATCAAAATTGCCTTGAAGAAGTGATGCCATCAGTCTCAGTGGAGTTTATGAGTAGATGTCATCATGGAGGGCTTATTCCTCAGCCACAGCCACCTGCTGCCCCTTCTCTCCAGGGACTATGACCACTGAGAGAGTCCTAGATGTTCAGTTCCCCAGGCTGAGTGGAGAGAAGAGGGGGACTGAGACAGCAGGAGGCTGTGTAGTCTTTGTTACTTACTGTAATTTAATGGTCTAGAATGTATTCCCTTCTTTTTCTACTGAAACTAATTTTCCTTTCTAGGATATTATTATTGCATTCCTCATCCAAATAATCTTCTCAGTGATTGAGAAACCCATCTTATCTATCTTTTTGCTTTTATCATGCCTCACATGGGCTTGAAAAAACCTACCTTTTTTAATGCAGCTTGTAATTTAACCATTTCTAGTTGCTGAAGTGCTATTTTTGCCATTGTTTAGCTTAATGACAGGTTTAAAACATGAATTGTGTACACATAGAAGCATTTTTTCATGTTTGTACTGTACCTACACAAAGGATTGTGCACCCAAAGTGAAGGTTTTGAACATCTACCCACTCTAAGAAGTACTTTACGTGCAACAATCAAGTAAGTTAACCTGTTGACCAGAATGACCATCCTAAATGCATTCTGACCTAGGCAAATAGTGCCCATGTTGCATATTTGCCCTGTTTCTGTCTGTAGGGGAAAGGTATGAAACCCATTTTAATGTTTTGAGTTTCATATCCCTTCTGTTGCATCGTTTTTGCTTCTAAGCATGAACAGAAGAGTTCAGAAGAGTCTCTTATGCCAGCAGGAGTCAACAAGCCTTCTACTAAGGAAGCAACCTTATTCCAGTATGCAGTGAAGCTGGAAATAATGAAGGTGCTGATGTGAGGAAAACAAAATACTTGCATTGATGTTTTTTTCCTGGAATGTGGAGAGGAAAATAGGAGATATGGTTTAACAACTGTGTGCTCATGGCCTTTTTGTAGAAGCTTAAACCACATTGAGAGGTTCATAAAGGTAGCAGGCTGAAATATTATATTCTCAGGCTGTAAAATAAATTTAAAAAAATGAATTGTTAAAAAAGTTCAGTCCTGATAGCAGCACCGTAAGTGCAGGAATTTAGTTCTGTGTTTGATTTCAGTGGAAGAAAGAGCTGTAAGTAACATAGAGGGTGTTATTTCAATAATTTGGACCGCAGTAAATACGGCTAATCAATCTTTTTTCATGGTAGCAGCACTAAAATGAGACATACGAGGAAAATATAAGAAAAGTTTAACAGAAGCTAGATGGTTGGTCTGTTTCTACTGTAACATTTGCAACTGAGAAAATTTGTTTTAATTGAAGTTGTTTACAGATGAGTGCTGCAAATGTATCTTTTTTCCACTGTATGTTTGGAATCTTTGGTTTGAGGTCGTAACTTCTGTGAAAGGATGGTGCACACAGACCTTGCCAAAAGCAGGCACCAAAAACTTTCAAGCCCTAGGTTACTGGGGAGCTTTTTTCACTTGGGCTGTTAACCATTTTCTTCTTACAGGAGCTGACTGCTCAGCTGTACAGCAAAGCATCATTCTAATTCCATTTGAATGGTTAAAATAGCTCTGGGGGTGTGTGTTCAGATAGCTGTGCTTCAAGGTACTGCATGGTTGAAATCCACAACTGTGTTCATCGCAGTCCAATGGTCACGATAATGCTCATCAGTAGTGAGGTGTAAAACCAAAATAGTGACCATGACACAGCCTGCCTGCCTGTGCCAGATCTGTGCAGAGATCACAATGTCTGTTTTGGCATTTTCATCAGTTTTTCATTGTTGGTGCTGACCCAGTTTTTAATTTCTGAAAATGTGATTGGGATATGGTATGAACTTGGGGTCCAAGATACTGTGCAATTTTCCTTTCTTTGAATTGATGAATTCCAAATCCATGGAAAGCTTCCAAAGAGAAGCAGTGAACTCAACTTTTGGTAAGAAATATGTGGAAGTAATTCCCACAACATTAATTTGGGACATTCTCTTCAAATTGCTCCTGAGAATATTTACAATTTATACTAAGCAAAATAATTTATAAATATTTGGAAATGCTATTTGTCAAATATATTGATTTAGGCAACATTTGCTCAAATAAATGAGTAGCTAAAGGCTCTTGGTGAGGTAAAAGTTGGGATTCTGAAAGATGGACTGAAGTATTAAGAATTAAGTAGCTATTTTGATGAACTGGTAAATCCAGTGTGAAAATTAAATATAATTAACAGGTCCCAAATATAACTTCCTAACTTTTTGTATTAGGTACATAGTCCAATGTTGTTGAGTAACTACTTAAGTATGGAGGGATAAGTGAAAGGTCTCCTGAATTTTGATTAATTTCTTCTAAATCAAGAATAATAGTTTTTCTTTGACCACTTCCTACAAACCTCCCCCCCGCCCCCCGCCCCATTTTCCCGATGCAAAGCTGTGCCCCTCTGCCATTTGTGTTGATGTAATGAAGATGCTTTACTTACAGAGATGGGACAGGCCGTTTAATCCTCACAGCTGTCACCTCCCAGTCACTGTCTTCCTGCTCGAGCTTGTCCTCTGCTTCCCCATAGCCACTGTCCTGGGCATCCAGGCTGTCATCACGGCACTTCAGCAGCAGCTCTCCCTTGGCCTCATCCTTGTCCTCATCTTCCATCTTCTCCCAGCCCTTGGTCAGCTCTGATACCACATTTGAACACTTCCTCCTTATGCTTGAAGGTAATTTGTTGCTAAGAATTTTGTCAATAGCACTTGATTCTTCTTTGAGTTTGGTCATCTCGGAGCCACTGTTGTTGTTCTCGTATCTTTCACTGAGAAGGCTGACATCGCCTCCTCGTTCATAGGCTTTGCTGACAACTGTTTTGGTCACCTCTTTGCTTTTAATGCTGAACATTTTGAGGTCTTCATCTGATTCCCGTGGGTTTTTTTCAGCATCTCTTATTGTCTCCGAATCCTTTGCTAAGGGTTTTTCATCATCTTTTTCTTGGTCCCTCTTGACGGATGGAATTTGCCATTTTTCAAAGGAACTTTCTGGTACGGGCTGAGCTGATGAGCTTTCTGCAGTGGGGACCCATCCAGAGGGCTCTTGCTTATGCTTTACGTGGTGGTCTGATGCCCACTGCTGCCAGCCTCGTGCCAAGCTGAAGACCTGGCTGGCCATCCGGATCTTGTGGACAGCCCTTCTCACAGGAGCAGTGCTCGGCTTTTCTTCGGGAGCCATGCTGCTGTCTGCTGCCATCCTGGCTTCTGCCTTCCTTCTGCTCAGCACCTTCTGAATGGGCTTCCTGAAGTGAATAATGCCCTCTGAAGAGGACCACACAGATTTAAATAGAAGCAGGAGCAGTTGATGCCTGTGGAAAATATGTGACACGCTTCTCACAAAGATAGAGTATCCTCACTGTTGCAGAAGTCTTTTTTTAAAACGCAGGGTTACATTTCATCACAGCAGATGAATGATGCATGATGTAAATAGTGTGACACAAACCTGTTCTGGAAATAGTGGGAAAGTAACAGCTCCTTTAGTCCCCCCTCCCTGGGACTGCTGAATTTCCAGTTTGTTGGCAAGGGTCTTGTTCTTTTGGAAATGCAGTATTTGGGTTAGAGATCCTGATGAGAGTGACTGAAAATGCTAAATGTGAAGGGCTGTCAGTGGCTAGGAATTTTGGCTAGAGTGGACATTCGTCATCATCACAAGAAAATAGTGGCCCTTGTCATGGAGTGTGAAGCCAGAAGCAAGTTATGACAGAAATTTTTAGAGGTATTTCCTAAAAAGATACTGGGTGATTTTTCCTTATTGCTCATGTGTCCAAGGAAATCGAGGTTTGTTAATTTTTTAAAAGGTATTTATGTGCTCTCTTCCCAGTCATTATCTATTAATGTCTCTCTCTTTAGAACGTACCTTCAGGGGGGCCTGGGAAGACTATCGTGTTTGGTGTCAGCACCAAGGAAGAGGGAATCACTGTGTCTAGGGATCAGTATAATAAGTCTGATTTGATCAGATGGATGAATGATCTCCAAGTTTTAGGGTTTTGAGAAAATAAAATATAAACTATTTAATTTCTCACTGCTTTTTCAATAGAGTTATATACAGCATAATTATGTTTACTGTGTACAATACAGAAAAAATCAGTTTTTCTAGGAAACCTTATGATTTGCTAATTTCAGAGGACTTTCTAGAGTGAGTTCGTATTCAAACTTGTAAGATTGTTTAGTGAATTGATACATCCATTGTTCCATGGTCATAGACATTTTTCTGAGATACAGTCCTGTGATATCTTATTTCTTAGTACAATGTTTCCTAAATAGGAACGGAAAATGTCATTGCTTTTCCAGTCCATCATACCTTGCAGATTACAGGATGACCTGTGCCACTTGACATGTGGTGCTCTGAGGCACTCAGAACTTCAAGGAATCCTGTTGGTTTTTTTGGTATTACATCAGAGATAAATATGGACTCTCATACTCTGTCTTTTTTTAATCTTCTCTCTGTTAAAGGCTGGGCTGTTTGAAGTAGGTCAGATCATATTTAGCTCTTGATTAATGCTATAAGACTACATCATACTTTTGACTTCCATGTAGAATTCCTCATTAATCTATGGAGTAATTTCCTCTTCAAAACTGATGACATAATGTAAGTTTGTGTTGCTATTAGATATTTACTCATGTTTCTATTTTAGAAAAAAATGTGTCACCTCTGTGTACTGTACAGTCTCAGCTATTGCCCACTGCGTCATAGCTGTGAGATGACATTGTGAGATGTACCCATGCAATTTTATTAAGGAACATGTGTCACCAAACATTTATTTTGGGGTAATTTTAAGGCTAATCAGGAGTGGGACCTCCTTGTGCTTAGAATTAACACATGTCCATGCATGCACACAGGGGCATGTATGGTCCCTGAAATACAAGGAAGAGGCAACTGAAAGAAAATAATGCACATGCAAAATAGCAGCATTACGCCAGTTGATTATGTCAATCTGTGTGGTTTCTGGAGTGTAAGGGTGGTTAATGCCTTTTAAGAATGAGCTGAAAGCTAAGCACAGATAAGGGGTCAGGACAAGGACAGAGAGCAGTGAAACAAGGGACTGTGGAAGGACAATGCTGGAGCATAAGGGCAGTTGAGATCCCTGTTAAAAGGCAGGGTCAGCTCCACCTCCACGTGCCCTGGATGGATCCTCTTTTACCTGCTCTTAAAGACTACCAGGAGTAGATACTCCCCACTGTCTAGGCAATCTATTCCACTGGTTAATTGGCTGAATTTTGCAATCAAAGGCCTCTTCTCAGTTTATCACTGCAAATACTCTTGAGGTTCATGAACGCTTTTGCTCTCATACAGTATTTGCAAGTAGTTGTATTGAGATTCATGACAGTGAAAAATAATTGCATTCCTGAGAAATGTTGAGAAATTACAGCACATTTCAAAGAAGTTGTTAATATAGAGACTTCTGTTTTTTCTCCTTACAGACTTGACCTTAGTATACTGGTCAAAGTCCTACAATCTTAATGCTTACATAGTTTAGATAAAGGACAATAAAGCGTTACAGACAAATGAAAACCACCAAGATTACAGATCTAAACTACTATTAAATCCATATTGCACAACAATATGTTAAACAAATGTTTAGTTTAAATTGGTCACTATATTAAGCTGAAGTGTTATCACAGACATGTCCAAAGTGCCAGTGAAACTTTGATGTCATTATTCTGAGCTTAATTTTAGGGTGTACAATGATGTTGCCTTGAATGTGTTGAATGTTGTCTCACTTTATATGGTTGTGCTGCCAGCCAGAAGTTAATTATAAGTATAAATTATGTCCAAATCAGCCAGTGATATTCATACTTTGTGTGTTGTTTACTTAGCAAATGTTTTATTGCTGTAAGGCTAGAATTTAGTACTTCATGATTTTAAGCTTTTATTCTTAATGAGATAATCAACCAAAGTTACATTTCTGCATGTAATTTCCCTACTGTGACTTTCACAAGCCAATAGCCAGCCCTAAAGGCACAGGTATATATTAGGTAGGCAGGACCCAAACACATTTTCTATGTGTCTTCCACACATCACAAGGTCACAAAATGCACTCTAAATGCTTAGCAAGGCTGCATGAGGGTGACTGTCACAGGCTCTCACAAATTCAGCAACTATCCTTGAGGCCAGAGTGGAGGGACCATTTCTTGCAGAATATCTATAGGAGAAAAAGTAATTGGAGAGAGTATTAACTTTGATGAGCAAGCTTGACACACGCTGACATTGTAAACTTCTTTTTCCTTGACCCTGGCTCCCTACATTTCTGGGATTTGATCTCTTTGACACTTTTAGAAAAGTTTGCACGTGTCCCTAAGACCTTGTTGCTGCTTGTGGATTTCTGCGTTTCACATAATATCTCTGACTTCCTGAATCCAAAGTTGAGAAGGACCAGCTGAGGGATTGCCAGCGTCAGAGATAAAAGTTGGGATGTTTTTGCTGTGTGATGGTTTGGGGTTTTCCCCCCCCAGATGGATTTTTCCCTGTATGGTTATAAACTGTTTAAAAATCCTTTAATTTTCTCTTTGCTGTAGAAGACTAACAGTGTCTGGGAGACCAGTAGGCCATCAAATTATTTTTGTTTTGTTAAAGGATGATTAATTTTAAAGGTAGAACTGTATCCTTCATACATCACTTTACCTCGCCAGACACTGACATAAGTTATTCAATGTTTTTGATTCCAAGGAATTTAATTTTGAACCAATTGTAAGTGTATGAAAGATGCTGTCTTCCTCCCCAGAGGTAGTGGTGAATAACAAAAACAAGATGTGTTTCTTTCCTAACTATAACCAGCTGCCTTTATCAGGAATCTCAGGAATTCTTCTCACCATGACAGAGTTGAAGTACATTGTGTCATAACATCATGCGTTGCCAGTTATCACAGGAAACCTGTAAAAAGAGTTAGAGTTTGGGATTTCCTTATTTTTAGAGTTCACATCAAACAAATTCCTTCTAACAACAGCAGAGAGCAACTGTGTCTCAGTCAGCATGCAGCTCTATGGACAATCCAGGTGTCTGAGCTCCAAGAAATGGATGATCCTGAGCCTTTGGACTGGGTTGTGTCCAGCCATTAACTGAAAGAAATTTATGCATTCATTGATGCAGTTTCTTATAGTTGCATCCTATATCTGGCTGCAGCCTTTTTTGTTTAACTGAAATTGTATTGTACTGAGAAATTATCCCTGTGTAATAATTACATGGAATTTTGAGTCTGCATTTTATTTATGTGTCATAAGAATTCAACGATATGAGAGATCAGGGCTTATCATGACCTAGCATGGAAGCACTGCTCTGTGAAGAAAATAAATCCAACAAACTGCCAAGAAAACCCTGGTCAGAACCCAGCCTGACAGACTCTTAGTTGTGGAAGGGTAATGGGGAGAGGGAAGATGCACTACCCAGTAGCAGCAGCTGCAGCGATTTGTGCAGTGCAGCCCCAAAGCTCCTCTCCCCTCAGGTGAGACAGATTTAAATGCAAATCACCAAGTAATAGAAACCAGCCCTACAGATTCTCAACGGGCTGATGATGGGATTTCAGCATAAATTTTCACTGCAGTCTGGTAGAGAGGCCTGGCTGTTAGAGCTGACACAAACCCAATTCAGAACAGGTTTACATGCATCCATGGATTTTTCAGGTTCTTCCCCATGCCCTGCTACTCAAGTGACAAAACTCTTAGCTGTCTTGTAAAGTTATCTTCACATTTCAGAAAACAAAAACTAAGACTGGGATATGGAGCCTTAAAGCCCTTTGGCACACTTTTCCTACTTTTTTATATAGTGACCACATCTTTTTTTTGGAATCAGATGCTTGCAAGAAATCCATACAAGTTTAATCAAATTTATACAGGAAAGGGAAGAAGAGGTAAGACCACATGCTTTTGTCCCATTTTACCTTTGAGCATAAATACAACTTTTATTTGAATAACTATAGTAAATGAACAAAAAGAAGTAACAAGCAGTAATGAAACAATTTTGTTTAAAAATCTAAGCAAACACTTGCAGGAAATAATTTGCATCAAGCATTTATTTCCACTTGCGCTATGAAGGAATTTCTGAAGACAATTTAAACAAGATAGCCTTTGAAATAAATCCACAAATATGTTGCTATTCAAGTTTATATTGATCATATCTATTTGTCAGTGAATGGTTATCCTTTTCTGATAAGAAAATTATGTCATATTATAAGTAATTCAGTTTTGTGGTTCCAACTTGCTGACGTATCTTAGTTCAAAGTTTACCTAGAAATAGTCTTATGGCTTTGAGAATATGGCCTTTTTGCTGCTATTGAAATCTGAGAAGAACACTGGATACAAGGAATTGAAAGTCTTCACATACCTTTGCAATACAAGATGGATGGGAGGCATACCAGAATAGGAGAACTTGAAATCAGACACCTGGATGTAATGTGAGAGATGGTAAATGTATTTTACACATCTACAAGAAAGAAATCACAGGTAAAAAAAGAAATAAAAAAGTACAGTCCTATACTGTCAAAATATGTTACAAACAAGAGATAAGAGGCATAATCAAATCCGTGTTCTCCAGGGATTAACAAGGCAGTGGTTCCATGCATTGTGGCTTTTGATTTTCAGAGTAATATTAACTGCATGTTTCTGCTAATGGCTCTTTCTCAGATTTCGAGGTGGCAAATGTGAGAAGAAAATAGAATTTTCACAATTTAAACAAAAAGTCCTGCCAGGGACAGTGTGCACTTAATTACAGCAGTACAAATTGGACCTGAATGGACTACTTTATAAGTGTTTGCTTTATCACTAGTCTGTTTAAAGTGCATTTACTTCTGGTTATCACTGCATGTGCATCACTTGGTTCTTCTGTATTGTCTTTACAGTCTACTATATTTATTAGCATATTAAAATCTGCCAATAAAATGTATAATCATAAACAGTTATTCCTTTGGTGTGTATAGTGGACCTACAACGGGTTTTTGGAAGGATCCAAAAATTTACTGAAAATTTACTTTCATACTTCTAATAAAGTTGCCAGTTATTGTCTTTACATTATAAGTATTGCAACTTAAAAAAAAATTAAAATCTTCATTTCTAAAATTATCTTTTGAGAATGGAGTGGAAAACAGACTATAAATTTTAGGAAATATGTTTGAATGCAGAAAACTCTATACAAAAAAAGAAAAAACAGAAAAATTTAGTCTGAATATAGTATAAATGCAATGAATATGATATAATATTCATTATAATAGAAATGCAATATTTCATTATTTGCTTTAATGTGTAATTTAGAACCAGTCTCAGAACTCAGGAAACAAGCCTCAGTATAATATTTATGTTTTATTGTGAAGATTTTTTAATATTTGCTAAGGGAAATACCTTGAATTAGGTAAATACTGCATTTCTGTTCTAATCTATCAATTGGCCAAAGCAATTAGCATATTTTCAATGCCTCAGTCAAAACCTTGCTCAGCTCTTTTGTTATTCCATATCCTGAAAGACCCTGGCACAAAGGATTGTTTGAAACAATTGATGTTACGGCTCAGATTTGGAAGTATCTATGGTAAAAAGCAGAAATGCTCTTGACTAATACATTGTGCTTTTTCTTGCAGTGTGGGGGATCTCATTGTAAAGGTGATAGCAGCGTGCTGAAGCCGTAACCTGTGACTGATTCTTGACCTTTGGGTAACGTGGATGAATCCTCGCGGGTGCCGTTGGCTCTGCCTGCTCCCTGCTATCACATTCCCCTGCCACAGGCAGGGCAGACCCTTATTTATTGGCTCTCACTCGGCCACCAGCTGCTCTCACAGCGTGCAGCTGTGTTTTTGTTAGCACAGGCAAACCCCTGGCTTTGAGGGAAGTCTGGTGTCCAGCCTGCAGGGGAGCGCCGCTCTCTGGAGCTGCTTGCCTGAGCCCCGTTGACTTTAGGTGTCAAGAAGTGAGTGATGGGAATTGCTGGAAGATCATGTGATATTTACGGTGCCCTATGGATGTTGCCTTGGCTCATGACTAAGCTTCAGTTGCCAAGGAAGCTGGCAGTGAAGAGCTGAGAGGCCCAGTGGTGGGCCTAGTTTTCATCAGAAACTTCTAAACCACATTAGATTAAATTCCACACCTACCTCATTTTAAAATTGTGCTTCAGACTTCGGCCTTACTTCCCACATGATGTAACAGTAATTAACAGGCCATGATTATGGGGTAAAATTCTTTGCAAAAAGAAGCTGAGAGTGGAGGAGCGGGAACTTGAGGTCATTATTTAAAGCAGCTCATCATGTGATTTGCAATATGGGAGCAAGCTATGCATTCCTCTTGGATACAATGATATCTAATTGCTAGTAGCAGCACCCAAACTGGAATGAGCTGTTCTGGGAGGCAGTGACAAGTATCTACTCATTTTTGTCATCAACTTGATCTTTAATTGTGCGGCTGCCTCATGCTTCAGCACAGAGACAGCTATGCCTGTTAACGCAGTGAATGACTTAGTGCCTGAAAATACAGGTCGGTGTACTAACAGTGACTTCGAGGGAAAAATCTACTTCCTTATCCCCTTCGCTTGACTGAACCAGGACAATATCCCTCACAATAGTGTCAGCCATTTCAGCACAGAAAATTTGAGAAGGTGATGAATTTTCAAGAGTGGTTTTTGATATTTGAAAACGTGTGACTGGTCAGCTTGAAGTGTTTTGCTTCTCAGGCAGGTAAACTGATTGTAACTCTCCCTAGACTGGAGACCTGGACCTTCCTAGCTCTTTCCCTGCATCACTAGTCACAGCTGAATTAATCCAGTCTTGTATATCCCAGGAGATTTGTAGGCTTGGAATTTCAGTGAACACTAACAAAATCAGTATTATCACCAACCACTTTCTTAGCTTTTCTACCTCTTTGCTTAATATAAAGGAGAAACACATGTTTACATTTGAAGAGTACTATGGTACTCACATCACTTGACTGGACAGAGTAATTTTAGGCCAATTGCATTTTTCTTTTTTTTCTGTGGAACCTTCCAAGGTTTGTGGCAGAGGTCAATGGATCTGTCCCTGAGGGTTTAACAGGTTTCCCAATATAATAACAGTATCAGAATTTTAAATCAGTTGAAAGTAATCTAGTTTTGCTCTTTTCTTAGCCATATAATTGCCAATAATTTTTTGTTGTTGTTGAAATTACTGCAGTGTATCAATAGTGGTCTTTATTTCCCTCTTGGTATTTCTCTTCAGATAGTGATTTATAAAGTTCCAGATTTACTCAGGAAAGAAGGAGAAAGTGATTGGGAGGTTTTGAATGGTAGGAAAGATGTAATAAAGATAAAATCTTCTCATCATACCTTTGAAACCCATGGGAATCACATGAGAAGCATTTCAGTGAGTGGAATCCACAGGCAAAAACTGGTATGAGAAAAAGTAATGAGCAGAGGTATGTACTTCTCTAAGGCCTCTCCTATTTTGAGAGCTGAATAATAAAAAGGATACAGTTTACTCAAGTCCCAGGGATACAGTTTTCCACATAATTTGCAGTTTAGGAAGAATCCTTCCCAGGAATCAGATCTGCTGCGTATTCACTAAAAGTGCAATTCTGAGCCTTGGGTGTAGGAAGAACATTTCTCATTGTCATTGTTTAGGAGGTACTTATTATGAAGCACTTAAAGGGTACTTTCTGCTGAGATTCCATGGGGGAAGCCTTGCTGTGATGAAACTTTGGGCAGCTCTTGCCCATCCACAACTCCCCTGGAGTGTACAATGTTCCCATGGAGTGCACAGTGCTCCCATGGAGTGTACAATCTTCCCATGGAGTGTACAATGTTCCTATGAAGTGTACAGTGTTCCCATGGAGTGTACAATCTTCCCATGGAGTGCACAGTGCTCCCATGGAATGCACCGTGCTCTGGCTCCCTGAGCTTCTCCTCCCACTGGTGCTGCTGATGATTCCTGTGCTGTGCCAGTGAGACTGGAATCATGGAGAGGCCAGGAGGCTGAGCAGTGCTGCAAGAGACTGCCTGCCCGCTGCACCTAGAGCAGAGTCCAGGGTGCCAGGCAATGAAGGTCTTTTGAAGAGTGTCATGGGAAGAGTCAGATACCCAGAGAAGGGCTCTGCAACAACTGGCCAGCTGAGGAGGTCAAAGGGAGGAAGACCTTATGTTGTTTTTTAGTGAGAGTTTGTAATCCTGGAATGTTTATGGGAATAATCCTTGGTAGCAAATAAAGTAGGTTAACAATGCAGAAGAATGTCTAAGGGAACATTTGATTTCTATGGCTGACCATGATTTTATCTAACTTTATCTAATCTTCAGTAAATCATTGTACAGAACCATTCCATCGTCCATATTTGTGCAGTTGCCTCTAGATGAGGATGGTTCCTTGACATTTATTAGCACAGACCAGAGACTGTAGTCCATCTATGGAACAGTACTTTTTAGAAGTTGCAGTATTAGACACAGATGTGGTTCTCTTATTATTTTTTTTTTCCTACATGAAAAGCACACTGGATATCTTTAAGCATATTTAAGGTTTTAGTACAGAAAGCAGTTCAAATCTAGGGAAATCTGAAAGAATCAGATTCTAACATCTACTGCTGCTGGTTAAGGCTTATTACACAGGGACTTGCAATGACACTAGTGAGTGCACTGGCAAGATAAGTGATTTTCATCTGATCCAATAAAGGGTGGTGGTCCATCAAATGAAGAAAAAACTGTTTTAATTGAGCTACAGAAAAGCTCTTGTTATTGGGACTGGAAGACATGCACAAGGGTGGACAAACCAGATGGTGAAGGGCATGGAATGGAATTCAAGGTTCCTGGCTGCCCAGGCTAGAGTGCAGGGTTAAATGACAGCAGTGATGAATGCACATACCACATACTAACACAAAGGTAAACAGTCACTGTGTAATCACCCAAATAAATCTGAATACATGATCAGTGTTTCTTTGAGTGTTGGATGGATTTTCCCTGTGGAACACATGATACATCTTATTATATAAATTTTAGGAAAGTGTTCCTCCTGCTCATTTGGCAACTGCTAACTTTAATGTGTTTAAGAATAACAATGGCAGCAGTTGTAAAAGTACCTCAGTGACACTGAAAATCAGAGAAACATCAATGTATCACAAGTTAGTTTTAGAAATATCCTTGCAGGTTAATGTGAATTAACTCCTACCCACCCCATTCTAACAAAATTGTCTATCTTTACTGTCATGAATAATCCTGAGCATTTGCCATGGAATTTTGCCGTAGACATTTATATGCATGCCTAACTCTAGAAGGACTTTAATCACAGAATCAGAATCACAGAATAACAAAATGTGTCAGGTTGGAAGGGACCACAGTGGGTCATCTGGTCCAACATCCCTGCTCAAGCAGGGTCATCCTGGAGTACATGGCACAGGATTGCATCCAGAAGGTTCTTGAATATTTCCAGTGAGGGAGACTCCACAACCTCTCTGGGCAAAATGTTTCATCAAAATAAAGCTCTTGATCCAAGGTTTCTCAGGTACTTCTGTAAATGAAAATGCAGTAGCTTCTCTTGGAGAGAATCTGTAAGAAGCACATGAAGTTCTGAAGCAATAGCCAGAAGACTTCTTGGCCGAATCACATTGACTTTGCGTTTAACGTTTTGCATCCTGTGTGAATCTAGGACAGAACAAGAAGCAAAGGTCCTTGTGACTGCTTTAACTTTGAACATGACACCAAGGGTTGCAGAAGAAATAGTAACAGGATTAAGATACCAGCATTGATCCAGAGCCTTCCTACCGGATCAGACAGAAATGTTCTGCTGTTAATGAGCAGTGTATGTAACTTCTGTAAGAACAGAGCTATCACCTCCCTCTGTTTGCACACTGGTATTGTCTATCTATGCTCCTGTTGGATATCTTCCTACAGCTTATCTCTTTTCTATATTTCAGCTGCTTTCTGAACAAGGGAATTTTCATTGCTTAGGCAGGACTAGTTCATATAATTGCATGACTACAATAAATCTCAAGTATCACTTCAAACACATAACTTTTAGTTTCCTTGCTGAAATTTTGGATGGTAAATGAATTCCCAGGTTAAATTTCCTTCTACAACACTGTCTGTCCCACATCTGTATTATTAGACCATTAAGGCATCTCAAAAACATAGGTAATCTCTTCTAAATGTGACTGTCTTTAAAAAAACGATGCTGACCTCCAAACAAATGTAAATAGATCATTTATGGATATAAATAAATTAGTATTGGAGCCAGATTTGTCCCAAATTCTTCAGTGAGTGGAGACTTGGACATAATTGAGAGATCAAGAGTCATGAGGTTAATGAGGTCATGCTGCGAGGGCCTGGTGTGGGTTTAGTATGACATGAAAGCCTGAGCTCTGATCTGACTGGCATGGTCACTTAGCAGCAATGCTTCCCACCACGGCTCTGTGGGGAAACCTGAAACCAGCCTCGGTCAGCCCTCTTGTGCTGCGTGACGCCCCAGAAGACGCACGTTCCTCTGCACGTGAAACCACTTAACCCTCCCTCCATGACTTTTGTGAAAGGGTTTATCAAGAAGAAAGAGGGGCTAATAAAGCTTCTCCTTTTTAAATATGGGTGGCCTTTGAACCCACCTAAAAGGATTGCTAGAATAGTAGCAAATAGTGTTTGAGAACTCCTACTAACGATCTACTAAGCTGTATTTGAACTATATTAAATGCCATGTTTTACACTGCACATTAAGAAGAGCTCTTACAATCAGTAGCTCTTATCTGAATGATGAGAATGGTGAATCTCCTGCTGCTGGATGCTTTATGACAGCTGACCGATATCAGTACAGACAACTGCTAGCAACATTTTTTTATTGTTGATGTTCTCAGGGTAGTGTGTGATAACAAACCTCAGATAAAAAGAATAATGGCTTGTTGCAAAACATTTTTGTCCCTGTGCACTGAACAAGGAGAAGTTTCTGAGGAAGGTGGACAAAGTTCCTGGGTGGAGAGAGATGCCTGGGGCAGGAGGGGAGCAGGTCTCAAAAAGCACAGCTCTTTTTTATTTTTGTACAGTAGTACCCATAATACTGTACTACAACAAAAGCAGCGTACTGCATGCCACAAAGCATGCTGCAGTTTACTAGAAAATTTTCTATGGATCACCTTCTCTATTGGAATATAAAGTTATAGAAAACCCAAAAGTTTATTGAAAAGAGTTCAGTGTCAACTAAGCTCTGACAAAACATTGGGAATTTTCAGAACTTCCCTTTTGTTGCCACATTAGACCTTTCACATGCACCCTCTGAAACCCAAAGAGTTTGCAAGGAAAAACAGAAAACAGTTTGTAAAAATTCAAAACTTTTCCCTTTCAAAGTTTGACAATGGAAAATATTACAGTTCATTTTTCGCTTTTATTTAATAATTTACTCTATGTAATATTAAATGTAAACTCACAATGTCAGCCTTACTTCTGCAATGAAATAAAATAAAACAGTTTTTGTTGGGTTTCTTAGTTAATTAAATGCTTCTGATTCCTTCACTGATTTTTCATTTGGAAGGAAAGCATGAGACTCTCTTTTTTGCTGCATCTAAAAGAGAAAGTTACTTATTGTCTCACACACATGTACTTTGTGAGCACGGCCCGCTGCTGAACTAAGTTATCGCAGTCTTTGTCAGACCTCCTATGCTCATCTTGACTGTCATTACTAGACTTGGTGTTCCCAAAATAAAACTGATGAGAATTGCAACACCTTCAGTCAGCAGTCTCCAGGGTCTGAGACTTCAGCAGTTCTGTAGTTTCCCATAAATTCTGGAAATAACCTATTTATGTGTTTCTATAAAAACATGTAGGAGAGCTTCATTTCCACACAATTCTCTGGACTTCTTCATCTCAGCTTGGGTTAGACTTCTGTGAATTCAAATGTTTTTTGCACTGAAATGAGGCTGCTCAATAATTCTCTGGACTATGATTTCTTTTGAATTTTTCTTCTCACTGTCTGCAAAGGTTGGTGTTTCACCAAACCCAAATAAGTTTTAGAGTAATTTAAACTTAATAACATTCTGTGTATGAGTGCTATCATTGTTAATTTGGATTTTACAAAGTGCTATGGTCACGCTGTAACTTGATTTTTGTTTTATTGCAACTCACTGGCTTCATCTTTGTTCACCGGTATTTCCATTTGATACAGTGGCTGTTCTGAAATATTCCTTTGAATACAGCTGATTGCATAAAAAGATGATAAACAGAGTTAGCATCAAAGATGAGGGGATTTTGCTTTTTTTTTATTTAAATAGTGCCTTGGGCTTAAAATTTCCAATCAAACATTTTAAACTGAACTGCAAATGTTAAACATCAACATATCTATTAACTGCATTTTGCTTTAAAAAGAAAATCTTTTAAAGTCTTCCAAATACTCAAAACATAAAAAAAAAAAAAAAAAAGGAATGACTGTGTGTGATGTGATGTGTTGAAAGACTATCTTAATGGCATCTTGACCCAAACCTTGTGATGCTGTTCCATGATCTTTTAACTAATGTGAGGATCATGTAAAACTGCTGCCAGATTTGATTAAAATAAGAAGCAGATCACTCAGGGGGAACTTTCCTGTTCCTACGGCCAAGGCATCACAGCATGGCCAGTCCTGAAGAAATGCCACTGAGCACTGCCATGGGCTGTCAAACCTCTTATTTCCCAGCAATCACAAATAAAATGCTAAGATTTTTACAAGTTTCTTTAATTGAAGGTAGCACTGGATCACTGACAACATGGATTCAGGTCATGACTAGGAATGGAAATAATTTTGGAGTCAGTGATGGATGGTCCCCTGTTGGTAATAGATGCTGGGCAGGAACTGATCCCTGATTCTTAGACCTCTCTGCAGACTGCAGAAAAACAGTAAGGCCTTGAAAAGTGTACTAAAATCTGATAGATTCTTCTTGGGGGTCCCCAAAAGGTTAAGAAAGGAATGTCTGCCACTAGACCTTGTCTTCTTCCTACAGCCATATTCTGTAATTCTCTTTTTTTCTCTTCAAGTCTATCAAAACTTGAGTGAAGCTCTGTGGGAAATGGAGGCTGTATGTATGTCAGCTGCTGCAGGCTGTGAAAGCCATGGCTGGTGTCAGCTGCCTTGTTATCATCCCCTCTCCTTCCATGGCTCTTTCTCACTCTTTACTGGCGAAGGAAACACAAAAAGGCTCCTTAAGCAATGCAAGTGTTCTTTCTCAGCCTTACTAAAACCTTGCCTTCCAGCCTAATGGATACAAAATTGTCCTCAGTTAGCTTATATGCTTATTTAGGAGCCAGATGACATCAATGAACACACAGGCAAGTGTATTTAGGAAGGTTCAGCTAGAACAAAGCAGTACTGCACATCTTACCAACACCAAATGTTTTCAGAAGCACCACAAACCTTTGCTTTTCTCCATAGTGGTGGAGAAAAAAAAAAAGCCAGACTAGAGACCTTGTTGTTATTTTGGAAAGAGTAAAATGGTTGGTTTGGGTTTGGAGTTTTTTTTAATGATTGCATAAAACTCTAGTATGAAGATGATCACTGATAAAAATTATTCCCTGGGTACAAGGAAGCCTCCAATTGCAGTAATGATATGTGGGAAGCAGCAGTCTTTCCTGGGGCCATTCTCTGAAATAAAGTTCCACAAGGGCAAGAATAAGTTTTGTCATCTTCCTCAGCGAACAACTGTTGTTCACACATTACGGTTCCTCATACAGCACCTGCTTACCTAAACTGCTTCTCTAAGCAGCTCAGAGTAGCCTTTAAAGTTTAAAAGTCACAGGTCAAGGAAGCATCATCATTTTGGCAGAACAGTTTCAGGCAATATTGGTTTGCAAGTAAGGGCAGAACTTTGCCAACAAGGAATCACCCAGGGCTGGTACAAAAATGGAAATCTGCTTCTTCCTAGGAAAGGCACTTGATGTTTATTTTGCTGGAGGCAGAAGATGGCTTCAGATCATGTCATGTTCCTGAAACCGGAGCCTGGACAGAAGTGGGCACAGACGTGACACCTCAATGATAATTTGTTGCTGCTCTCCCTCTGCAGTCCGAGGCTGAAGCCAGTGGCTGGAGCAGTCTGCTGTCTGTGCCAGTGGCACACAACCCAGCACTCAGAATGCAGCTACAGCCTTTCTAGTCCTGATGACTTCAAATCATACTGAGGCTACAGGATTGAAGACCAAGGGAATTTCATATCAAATTTCAAATCTTAGCTGGTATTACCTAAGTAGCTTCTTAGCCACAGACTGATTCTAAGAACTGCTTTTTTTATTTCTTATAAGGATTTTTTTTCCCAATAGCTTAATTTCTCTTCCATAACTAAGACTGATCTTACTTTGCTATGACCAGATTTGCTCTCCTTCCTCTAATTTGCACAGAGGAAGGGCACGTACAGAAACAGGAACTTTTCTTGAAAGGAGGTTCGCACTATGACCAATGAGGATCTCGCACCTTGTGCAGCTTTCATTTCTTCCTGCTAAACATAATCAAAAACAGCATGACAGTAAAGTGCCACAGCCATACACTATTGCATAGGAGGTATTAGGTGTCCCCCTTGAGCATCATCAGTAACACTGGACCATTCCTATGAAAAGAGAGCCACTTGTTCCTTTGCTATGGCAGTTTTCATGATGCTTTCCTGAATTTGATCGTGTAGCGGTGGTAGCAGTTACAGAGGGGATATTTCACCTGAAATCTGACAATCGATGTTGTCAGCCCCCAGCCAGCCTACTGGAGGATGCCCTATGGGCAGGGAGAGACTCCTGTGGCCGAGGGGGTGGTGTAATATACTTCACATTAAGTGCATTCACAGTTCCCTGAGGAAAGGGGCAGCAAATGTGCCAGATCACTCTAAAATCACTCTTAATGTGAAATGAGGCTAGAAAACAAGTTTAATTTACAAAAGGTGAAGAGGAGCTCTTAAATCAATCTAGAGACAAACAGGCTGGAAACACAATAAATGGCTCAATAAATACCTGGTACTTCATTGCAATTTCAGGCTTTTGTTTATTTTCTTCAGTTGGCAGAGTTGAGCACTGAAGTACGCAGACACAAATCATTTTGGATGCTACAGCTGTCTGTTTCTTCAACAAGTCACATTCTCCCAGAGTTGTCTTTCCAGGTAATCATTACTGGTATATGGAGGACAGGTAGGGATAGTACCACTGTTCTATTATAGTATTCCCTTGGTGCGGATCCAATAGCCCAGAACGTCTAGTGGTTTATTCAATATAAAGAATGTGATTCTGTGCAGAAAGGACTTGTTCCTATCATTTGAACAGGAGGTAGAAGAGGGGTCTGCTCATTTTCTTCTGAGTTCCTTCACTTTTGGGAAGTACAGAAGCATTTCTGAAAGCTCGGAATCAGCTATTGCTCTGTGAATGCCCAGAAATATTTCAGCTAGCAAACTATGCTAGCCTGCTGATTAGAAGTCAGGTAAAGACAACACATTTGTGGTTTATATTTAATAGAAATGAAAACCTCAGAAATGCTACTCTGCAAACAGAGCCACTCTGTGCAAATAGTGCAGCCAAGCTTTTCACCCCACCCCGGTGGGCTCAGCAGTGGCTTTGTTGGGATGTCGTCTGTCAGGAGCTCTGTGGCTGCAGGGAGCCATGGGTCGGGAGCCAGACCTTGTGCTGCAGGCTGGGCGTGGCTCACTGCCCTGCTCTGGCACAGAGGCTCTGTGCAGGACAAGAGAGGTGAGCAGGAGGCTGTGCTGAGGCACAGGGTGGGACCTAAGGACCCTGACTGTGTTCTCTGATCTTAGCTTCGGTGTCTCACAAATGGCTGCCCATCATCTCCACGCATAGTGGGGGCTTTCTTTTAACAAGAGGTGCCAGCGGTCACTTCTGCAGATGGCTACTGAGCCCGCCTTGAGCAGGGCTGCCTTGGCCAGCCATTCTTCAGGAGAACAGGGCAGTCTTCTGCCTGCCTTGTCTCTTAGCAGCAGCCAAAATAGTTTTTGCCACATATTGCTTACTGCAGCAATCAAATCAACTGGGTGATAAAGCAACAGCAGCAACTACCAGCTTCAGTCTTTTATTTCCTGCAAAAGTTAGAAAGATGAAATATTTGATCTTTTAGGTTATTGATGCATGACTGTTTGCCCATTCTTGTTTTTCCTTCTCTCTGAATATCCTTTTAACTAACTTTTGGGATTAATTTTCCATTCCCCCTTATTTTCTTTCCTAAATGCATTGCACAGTTTAGTGTTTTCAGATGTTGTCAGGGAAACTGAATTTTGAACCTGGCTTGTCAAACAAATCAAGGAGCAATTATTTTTGAAGTATTTCTATAAACTTGGATCAAAGATGATCACATACTTTTTAAGGGACTATTGCTAGAACATTTGTGTACAATTGCTCAGCATTTCCAGTGACAACTTCCTGTATTGCAAGTCCTGCTGTTCAGCAGGATATTTCCTTTAGATGTTTTAATTGGGAAGTACCAGGAAACCTGACCCAGCTGTTTCCAAGCAGAGAGAGCAAAAAATGTTGCAGACATATTCAACTAAGTCTTGCAGCTGTTTCCTCTGTTTGTAGAGCAGTCACTGTAGCAAGGTGAAATTTTCTGGGGAAGGAACACTCTGGCAGGAGGGGTTTGCAGGGAGGAGAAGGACATTTTTCTCTCCTGGAATTTTAGCCTGCATTTGGGCTAGTGCCTTTCCCAGGTGCAGTTGCAGCTATCCCTATTATGTAGTTTCTTCCCTTCTGCTGCTCATTGGAAGGGAATGTGGGCAAGCATCAGGCTCTGCTGGTGCTGGGCTGCTGGTGTGTGCTGGGAGATGCATTGTGTGGGCAGCCCTGAGCCCTCTCCTTCATTCTCAGCTGCTTTGGGAGCACACAGCTTCTGTCTAAGAGTAATGACAAGCCACATTGTCTTAGCATTCAGGGAAACTCAAATGCAGTGGTTGCAGGAGGGCTCTGTTGGGGTGGGCATGCCAAACCACCACCAAAGTTGGCTGCAGCCCATGTGATGTCCCAGGGTTGTTCCCAAGACTCTTCTGGAATGTGCAACTCCCCCTGAGGTCAGTGGGTATTTTCAGTTTGTGGCCAGGCACCTGCACTTTGCCATTCTGGCTGCACAGTGCTGTCCAGAAGGAGCAGGATGTTTCCAGTTTGTAATGTTGCTATCTACAGAGCCTTCTACTCCTCTAACATTACAAAGAAATTTTAAATCAGTATTACCTTCCACTTCATATAGCTATCTCAGGAAAGGGGTCCTCATACACCCTGAGACACACTTTTAAATAAAAACAATGTGCACTGTTTTCTCAAGAACCTTCTTGTACTTTATGTCATTTATGTTACCTGCACAAGGAATTCTTTTTCATCAAGGCTCTGTCTGTCAATGAAAGTCATTATGCACTCAGAACTTCAATCAGTGAGTGGAGCCACTAAATTCTATAGGTATTAGATTTTTACTGTTTGGTAATGAAAAATGGTTCTGTAAACCTGGGAATGAGAGAAAAAAAATATGCATGCACAGACTGTCAGTAATTATGGGTTGGTCTAAGGCAGCACTTTCCCACTGCACTGATACAAGCTGGGGTACAGCTTTCACTGTCCTGATTACAGAATACCCACAAACCCTGACTAGCTCACCAACACCCTGGAAAATCTAAGGAAAAATTATTTGATTTGACACAGCTTGTACTCTAGATCTTCTCACACTTCTTGAAGAGCTGCTGGAAGATCTTATTATATTACCCTCTCCTAAAGCAGAAAATATATCTCAAAATGACAGATCAAAATATTTTTAAAACCTCCAATATTTTTGCTTATGTTTGCAACCCAAGACTGTTACCAAAATGGTTTCCCCGTTCTTTTGTTTTTCTCACCTTTTTTTCAAGTTGTAACATTAGCTCTATATATTTTTGTTCATAAAGTAACAAATTTCAAGTGCTGGAGATCAAACTTAGTAGTAAATTTCCCATTTTTGTTTAAAGTGACTATACTGCTGCATTGCCAAGCTTCTTTATAGAAGAAAGAAAAAAAAAAATCAAGCAAATAAAAACTCAGTAAGGATTGTATCCTGGGCTGTATCACCAGAGGCACCACAGAATCACAGAATCTCAGAATAATGAGGTTGGAAGAGACCTCTAAGATCATAGAGTCCAACCTATGCCCTAACACCTCAACTGTACTATAGCACCAAGTGCCATGTCCAGTCTTTTTTAAAACACATCCAGAGATGGTGATTCTACCACCTCCCTGGGAAGAGCATTCCAGTATTTTATTATTCTTTGGGTGAATTTTTTTTTCCTAATATTCAACCTATACCTTCCCTGACATAGCCTGAGACTGTGTCCTCTGGTTCTGTCAGTTGCTGCCTGGACAAAGAGACCGACCCCCACCTGTCTACAACCTCCCTTCGGGGAGTTGTAGGGAGTGATAAGGTCACCCCTGAGTCTCCTCTACTCCAGGCTAAACACCCCCAGCTCCCTCAGTGGTTCCTCACAGGGTTTGTGTTCCAAGCCCCTCACCAGCCCCATTGCCTCCTCTGGATGCACTCAAGCATCTCAACGTCCTTCCCAAACTGAGGGGCCAGACCTGGACACAGCACTCAAGGTGCGACCTTACCAGCGCTGAGTACAGGGGAAGGATGAAAGCATGACCTCCCTGCTCCTGCTGGCCACACTGTTCCTAAGGCAGGCCAGGATGCCCTTGGTCTTCTTGGCCACCAGGGCACACTGCTGGCTCGTATTCAACTGGCTGTCAACCAGTACCCCCAGGTCCCTTTCTGCCTGAACACTGTCCAGCCACGCTGTCCC
>JAYDZK010000113.1:133606362-133623497 GCA_034509185.1 Euphonia xanthogaster
GCCATCCAGCCAGTTCCTAACCCAGCAAAGAGTGCTCCTGTCCAAGCCGTGGGCTGCAGCTTTCCCAGGAGTGTGCTGTGGGAGACAGTGTCAAAGGCCTTGCTGGAGTCCAGATAGACAACATGCACAGGCTTTCCTGCACCCACCAGGCAGGTCACTCAGTCATAAAAGGAGACCAGGATGGTCAGACGTGACCTACCCCTCCTAAACCCATGCTGGCTGGGGCTGATACCCTGGCCATCCTGTAAGTGCTGTGTGATAGCACTCAGTATGAACTGCTCCATTATCTTACCTTACCAGAAAGTCAAGGGAGGTGATTTTCTCCTTCTACTCTGCCCTTGTTAAATCCCGCCTGGAGTATTGTGTCCAACTAGGCTCCCTTACAGAAAAAAGACATTGACCTGCTGGAGCTAGTCCAGAGGAGGGTCATGAAGATCATCCAAAGGCTGGAACACCTCTCCTGTGAAGCCAGGCTGGGAGAACTGGGGCTGTTCAGCAGAAGAGAAGGCTCTGTGGAGACCTTAGAGCACCTTCCAGTGCCTAAAGGGGGCTACAGAAAAGCCAGAGAGCGACTTTTTGCAGGGACATTTAGTGAGAGGTCAAGGGGAAATGGCCTTAAACTGAAGGAGAATAGATTTATATTGGATATCATGAACAAATTTTTTACTCTAAGAGTAGTGAGACACTGACACACTTTGTCCAGAGAAGTTGTGGAATAGCTATCCCTGGAGGTGTTCAAGACCACATAGGATGGGGCTCAGAGCCACCTAGTCTAGTGTAATGTTTCCTGCCTATGGCAGGGGAGTTGGAAATAGATGATCTTTAATGTCCCTTCCAACCCAGGCCATTCTATGATTCTATCAAATGCTTGACTCGCTTAATTTGAAAGAAACATTGCCGGAAATAATGTAATGCATTTTCACCTGTCTGATACCCTGATAGAAAACCACAGTTGCTGGTGGATAGCAACAGTGTTCCATGGTGCTGAGGCCGCCATGGGATCTTTCTCTTGTTTGTAGGAATGAAGGCTGCAGTGCAGGACCTGGGCAGAGGGCTGGTGATGGACAATTAACCTTCAGCTGTGGTAACTGCCAAGTATCTCTAGCCAGACTTCTCAGTGCTTTTTGAGGAAGGCAGATATTTAAATAAATACTTTGATATACAAACAAGCTGTCAAAGGACAAGTTATCATGGTAAATTCTCTATGGTGACTATCTTCCTACGCTTTTCAGCTACCAGGCACTCTTCAAGAGATGAAAAATAAATTAATTTGTACCTTAATTGAAAAGTAAGTAACTTTCAATTCATTAGGTCACATTTGCCACGAGGTGCACAGGGGTGCATTGACTGGGAGCTAAAGAGGAGTCGCAGTCGGGCGCTGAGCAGCGCAGCCGGCGCCTCCCTGTGCTCTCGGCAGCCGCCGCCCGCTCCCCGCCGGAGCCCGGCAGCGGGGCAGGCTCTGGCGGCAGGCGGGCACCTCCGGGCGGGCCCCAGACCCGCAGCGCTCCGCCCAAGCCCCGCAGGTTCCCGGTAAGCTGCCGGCAGCGAGCTGAGCTGCGGGACGGGCCGTGCTCCGGGCGGGGACAGGGAGGGACCGGGCGCGGTGTGAGCGCTCCCGGCTCCGGCTCCGGCTCCGACAGGCGCTGCTCCGCCGGAGCCAGCCCGAGGGAAGGGATCAGTAGCGCTTTTGAGACCACCACCCACTTAAAAAGTCGTGGGTTTTTACGTTTTCTTTTGCTTTGGGGTTTGGCTCTGGGTTGGGTTTTTTTGGTTGGTTGGTTGGGTGGATTTTTTTTCATTAATCGGTAAACAAGTCTTTTCTTATTTCTGCCAGCGAGGAGGTTCTGCCGCTCCTGGGGTCGGTGTGCTTCTGTCCCATTCCCAGACTCCTGCTGACACCTGCTGGCCTCCCGCAGGGGGGAAGCTCAGAATGCTGGGGGACATCTGCGTGGGAAAGGGGGCCAGCTCTCTTCTCCTCTTGCTGCTGCTGCCTTCGAGGCTCTGAGATGCCGGTTGCTGAACTGTAGTGGAGATTTATATATTTAGAACAAATATTTATCGGGCTAAGCCTACATTATGCCACGATCATGGCATAAGAAGAATATCTCTACTCTGCACCTGGGAGGACTGTAAACATGATCCTTAGGTGCTTCAGTATTTCTTCCAGGCTCTTCTGAAAATGGGACAGGCCAAGCTGGTGACAATGGAGCAGACTTCCACTTCAGCTGGGGGCTGGTTCACCACAGAATGAGGCATCCCACAACCTGCTCAAGGAGACAAGAGTTCCAGCTGAGCAGAAGATGTACAGTGTAAATTGACGCATCATATGTTTCAAAATGAAACAGCAGTGCTGGCTATTTGGCATCTTTCATGACAGGACATTATGAAATATTAATTGTTATCACTACTTCAGAGTTTCTGACTTTGCAGGGATACTCAATGCAATGCTGGGGTCGAATAGATATCAGGCTGAAGAAACTAGTATTTATTTTCTAGCAAGCTGGAGTTACAGGCAGACCAAATTTTCTGTTGCCTTGACTGAAATGCAGTCGCTTATTTAGTGAGCTAAAAAAAAATGTGAAATGTAAATAACTTTACATTTCTCTGGATGACAGTGCAGCCAGGGTAACAGGAGACACAGTATAAAAGTTTGAGCGTAGGGTTTCATGTCGATCTCTGCAAGTGAATGTCCTGTAATCTGAACTGAAAGAACTGATTTTGGCTTTTTTTCCCCTTTCAGTTTGCGGTTTCAAACCTCAAAAACTGCAACATGCAGCACTGTTGAGGTTTAACCCCAAGCAAGCAACCAGGTATCACATAGCCACCCACTCACTCTCCTATCAACAGGATCCAGAGAGAGAATCAGAAGGGTAACAATTACCCTTGAAAACCCTTGAATTGAAATAAAGACAGTGTAATTGGGAAAGCAAAATTTGCACACAAAAGCAAAGAAAAGCAAGGGATTTATTCACTCACTTCCCACAGGCAGGCAGGTGTTCAGCACCTCCAGGAGAGCAGGGCTCCATTACACATAGTAGTCCCTTAGGAAGACAAATGCCATCATATCCCTCCCTTCTTTTTGCCCCACTTTATATACCAGAGATACTCTGGGATACCAGAGTATCCCTCTGGTCAGTTTGGGTCACCTGTTCTGGCTATTTCTCCTCCAATCTCCCATGCACCCCCAACTTTGTCAGCATGGCTGGAAAAAAGCAGAAATGGACTTGGCTCTATGTAAGCTCTGCTCAGCAATAAAAACTCATCTCTGTGTTATCATGCCCAAATCTAAATCACAGCCCTGTGCCAGCTCCTGTGAAGAAAATTAATTTTATCTCAGTCAAAACCAGCACAAATACAAACCAGTTACTGCTATTTGCTGGAATTAGATAAATGGAGTATTGAATGAAACACTTCTGCTCCTCACAAACCATGCTGTTCTGAGTGAGATGCTCTTTTTGGAGTGAATAACGATGAGACTCTCGGGGCTGGTTTGGTTAATTACTGTATTGCAGCAGCACCTGCAGTGTCAGCGTGAGAGGGACGGCTTTCACTGAGGAATAGCTGAGCAGAAGGAAAGAAGAGCTGCCATCTTGTGTGGGGAACTGAGACTGCACTGAACGAGGATACAACTTTAGGACAATTAAAAATTCATTAAACCTTTGGGAATTTATTAAGTAAAGATGGTTTCACATTGCTTCCATACTTTATATTAGTTTTTAACTAATATAAATAAATCACTTCAACCAGGAGTGCTGTAATTCTGACTTCATCAGTACTGCAAACTCATTGGGAGGATGCCGAGGCAATGAGAGCTGTGACCCATCCGTTCTTTCTACCAGACATTCTCAGCAGAGAATTTTTCTCAGCACAGTGGATTGGCCACAGAGCAGGAACAGCAGCCCTGTACACAAAAAATATCTTTGTGACCTTTTGTATACAAAGCAGAGTAACCACAACCAAGTTTATGATGTGTTACATGGTGTTGTTGAATCAGATGGCAACAGGCATCTTTCTTCAAGCCTCTTGGTATGTTCCTATAGGATATGTGGTCAGTGCTCTTTTTTGTTGCTGGATGTGGATGCTTAGCACAAACAGGCAAAGAAATGTCCTTGTTAATACTAGAACCAGAGCAATGTTATTCCAGCTTCTGTTTTCCAATTCCCTCCAAACTCCTAAACCAAGATTGAATATGAGACCTACAGTAGCAGATTGTGAGTCTACCCAGATGGACAATACACAAAACCTCACCTACTCTCCCTCTGATGGCCCTGGGCAAGGAAAGTGGGATGTCCTTTTTCTGGAGACTGTATGGGCACTGTCCAGCATTGTGTCATCCCCAAAGCAATTGAACCCCTGTGGAACAGTGGCCGCATTCCCTGTCTCTGTCAGTGAGCAAACATAGAATGACACCTATAGAGGCTATTCCAGCCTCTGTTGAGAATCCCAGTGCTGTTGAGAATTTATGAGATCCATACAGATCTCACATGAGAGATGATCATCATAATTTCCACTGATGAGCAAGAGAAAGCATTGCCCTTTGTTTGGCTTAGGATCTTCCTACTGCATCATGTGGAAACAAAGCTGGAGTCTTTTTCAGCCACTAAGGCAGCAGCAGGAAGTATAAAAAAACTCCTTACTTCAACTTTTCCCTTTTGGGAGTGAATTTGAATTTTTAATTCAATCACTGGTTAAATCCAAACTTAATAAGTTGGGCTTCTAAATCAACTACCTCTTATACAATCTCAGTGTTTGTTTGTTTGTTTGTTTTAATTTGGAGTTTACACACAAAAGTTACAGTGATCTTAGTCCTGATCTGTGTGTGTCAAGTTAACACTGCATGCTAATGCAACTAAATAAACAGTATGATCCCTTATTCTGGGGCTTGTGGAAACAATTCAAACTGTCTGCTCTCAAAGCAGTATTGGGGAGGAAATGCAACTGAGAAGGTTAAGATGTCTCAGCACCAAACTTGGTTGCTTCTTGTTAAAATTGTCCTTTTGGAAGGTCTTACACCAAATATGTAGGGATGTGCTAAATTTAATGTCATCTCAAAATCAGCCCTTTGAGTGTCCTTTCATAGATCACTAAGAAAGACCAGAGAGGAGCCACTGACACAATTTGTCTGCCCTTACTTTCATCAGAGACAGTTTGGATTTTCTGCCCTTTCTTTCTAGTAACTGATAAGCAGAAGATCTTACCAGCTCTAACTTCTTACCCCTGCTTTTTTCTGTAATCCTCTTGAGACGCAGCACTGTGCCACTACAAGCAGATAACTATCTTCAGTAAACCCTACAAGCATTAATGAGAACAGTAGTCATCTTCTACCTCTGTGCTGTAAAACATGATCTACTCTGATTAGCTGTTAAAAGAAAACTGTTTCCTAGGTAGAAAACAATTAATTGGAAAAGGACTTAGGCTAGAGAATTAGAAAGGCTCTACAAAAGCTTGGATAAAAGCTATTTATTCTTTCTATTCAGCACTTTCAAGCATTCAAACCTCCTTTAAGACACAACTGCCCCTGGTGTCTCTCATCCCATCCATACCTTATGGAATGGTATCGAATCAGCCTCTGGTGGAGGTAAAAGCCCTTTGCATTGTATGTCCTGTTTCAATTATAACATTTCAGAACACATAGCCATTTTATGATTGCTCACCTCCTCTCATTTTACACTGTGAGACTGTGCCAATTTATACCTAAAATCCTTACTAGTCATTCCGTACGTGCACATGTACCTGGGAAATTATCCTATCCCCACTCTTGTTCCTAATGTCCCTCTCTTGCCAGTGATCACCAGTCTATCTTGTATGCTGTTTTGATCTTCCTCTGGTGTTGCTCTCCAGCTATGTGCAATCAGCAAGCCCTACAAGCATGCTACTTTTTGTGACAAAATCTGTAATGAAGTTCCTCCCCACACCAAGCCTCACAGGGCTCTGTTGTAGCTCCTTTTTCTTCTCTCAACCTGATGCTTCACTTTTCAACACTACCCACAGCTGTTTTCAGCCTTTCATAATGCTTTTATTTCTTCTATTTTTCATTGTTTATCTATTAATATCTCATGCAATAGACTATCATATTCACCTAAGTCCAGATAGATCAGATTGCCAAGAAAGCCAGCAAAGACAGACGCAGGCTCAATTTGGCATAGCATGACTTTAATGAACTGATATGAATTAACCCCTCTAATAGACACCTCTATTTATATATTCAGCTTATCAAATATTTTTGGGCTAAGAGAGGACACAATCAGACACAAATGTGAGGGGAAAGAAATCAGATCTGTATTTGTATGGACTGTTTTCTGCTTTTTAAACTTGTATAATAGACTTGAACTGTTCTTTACCATCATTTGATAAATATGTTAAGAAAACTTGCTAGAATGTGATACCATGTTCCTATTCCCTTGGGGTTATATGACTGAAGCCCATGTCTCAGTTTCCTAATTTGAACATAAAGACTATATTACTCTGAGTGTTGTCATTAAAGAAATATTTCAGGCTGGAACATTACTATTGATTGTGTCGTTAAGAAATGTTCTTTACTGCCTCATCCTGATCTGTTTTCTGCAACTACAGAGAAGCTCTCAGCACAGAGAGAAACACAAACCTGAACTACATTTGTGCATTATCCCACTTGCCTGTGCTTAGGCTTATAGGCATGAATCAAGGAACACTCTAATTGCAATCCTAACCACACACCAGAAACATCCATGCTTTCAAATGTGAAGTATGTGTAATCAAGTTCCAGCTATTAAAACTCAGTTCTAGGAGCAGGTGTAGCCAGGCTGTCTTAGTTTGTAGAAGCCCAGTAACTAATCAAGATAACTTCACTTACATGCCTGGAAATGGTAAAGGAAATTGACTCACCTAAATGTGTCTTTTTGTGAAGTTTCCTCTATAGATCAGAGAGGCTTAAATGGCTAGAACAATTTACAGTTATTTACTCTATCCTGAACTTCTTTAACTTATTGTAGTTTGTGACAAGTTTTCAATGATTTCAAAGTGGCTTTGATGTCATAGTACCTGCTATTGGAAAAAAAAGGATGGGATTAAAAAACCCAGCAAAATTTGCTGTACTGCAGAAACCACTAAACAGAAATTCATGTAAACAAAAAATCTTACCAAAACGTGATGGAATAAAATGTTTATACCAGTTAAAGTAGCAAATATTAAAATAAAGACTGAGACAAGGTAGAAGGATCAAGAAATTCCTATCCAATTGCTAGGACAGTGACAATATATGGGGTGGTAATTTTTTGGCCAGTCTTTCAGAGTGGTGATAGCATTGCTATTTCCATCCTTCCCTTGCAATTTTTTTTCTTTTTCCCCAGAACTAAGTTCTGACTGTGCTTTAGAAAACACTTGATTTCTAAATTTTTTTGTTGGGAAAAGGGGCAGGTACACCAGTAGGACAATTTTATCACTGTTAAAAGTCACCCAAGTTCCTGTTTGTAGTGGAATGACAGTTGACAGGGTTCACTTCCCCAAGATTAATTTGTGTATCCATATCAAATAGTGACACTGAAGATCTACCTTGTATCTACTTGTTGGGTAGAGGTATCTTCAGTACTTAATCCAGTTTAATTATCTCCTTGAGATTCTGGGTTCTGCGTAAGTAGATAAGTACAGTCACACTATGCTGCATCTTGCACTATATTAAGATATTCCTTAAGCAATTTGGTAAGAAATTTATTTAGAATAAGCCTTATCATAACAATCAAAACAGAAAGTTTCCCTTTGGTGAGTTTGATATTCTACTTTCAAATACATCTTTAAGATGGAATCTATGAAATCTTCAGTATGTACTAAGGTCACTAAATCATGCAGGCTTTATTTTCAAAGAAATGAATATTTATGATATTCTTAACCAGCTCAGTTGGTAGAGGCTCAGGAATTCCATATGCTCTCTCTATTTAGTCCCTGATATGCTCTAATACAATGAAGAAAATTGCTGTGTTTTCTTACAACAGGGGAGCACAAGTATGTGCTGAATGTTCCAGGTTCGAGGTGCTGATGTTGGGTAACTAAGTTGCTGATGAGATAAAATGGAATGGTGAAACCTCTTTGCATTTCTATTTGTGTAATTTATGTCTTTATACAGATGTAGGCTTATGCTGCATGGAGATCTCTGGAAAGACTTGCCACACTTTCAGCAAATCCATCTTACTTTTGTGAGCTCATTATATTTCTGTGGCATGAACCAGCATTATTCATTTCTATATCAGATAGTATTATCAAAATCCTGCCAAACCTGGGATTTGAATGTATGTCCTTGTTTGGCAGCAAAAAGTTCTGTTCTTAGACTACAGAGTTCACCATTTTTAAGCATAGTTTTGAAAATATAAATGCAATGAACCATGTTTCCCATGGAATCAAAATAATGTGAAATCCTAATTTATTGTGTTCAATTATTAAACAAATAATTTCTTCCTTACATATTCCAATGGCCATCAGATTCCATCAGATCTTTCAAGATTGAATCTATAGTACCCTTCTAAATAGCTGCAGAAAAGTCTTTCATTAGTTATCACACACAGTGCTGTTACTGCATGTTCACTGCTGGCTGCAAAAACAATTCTTTGTGTTTCTTTGTTGTAATTTATTGCTTCTATCTTGGCATAAAATATACTCACTTGAGCCTCATGAGTCTAACCAGCACTGCCACCATGTAGAGAGCTCGGTACACACTCAGAATCCCAGGATCACAGAATCACTGATTAATAAGCTTAGTTCGAAAAGACCAACAAGGATCACTGAGTCCTGCTCCTGGCCCTGCACAGCACCATCCCCAAGAGTCTCAGCAGGTGCCCAAGAGTTCAAACACTTCATGAACTCTGTCAGGATTGGTGCTCTGATCACTTCCCTGGAGAGCCTGTTCCAGTGCCCAGCCACACACTGGGAGAAGAACCTTTTTTCTAAAATCCAACCTAAACCTCCCCTGACACAATTTCAGGCCATTCATCTCCTGTCACTACTCACCACAGAGAAGAGGTCAGTGTCTGCCCCTCCTTTTTCCCTCAGGGGGAAGCTCTAGATTGCAATGAGGTCTCTCCTCAGTTTCCTCTTCTCCAGGCTGAACAGACCAAGTGACCTTAGATGGTCCCCCTACAGCTTCTCCTCAAGGCCTTTCACCATCTTTGTTGCCCTCTTTTGGGTGCTCTCTAGTAGTTTAATGTCATATATTGTGGCACCCAAAACGGCCCCCAGCACTCAAGGTGAGGCTGCCCAGTGCAGAGCAGAGCAGCACAATCCCCTCCCTTACCTGGCTGGTGATGCTGTGCCTGATGCCCCCAGGACACACTTGGCCCTCCTGGCTGCCAGGACTCTGCTGCCTCATGTTCATCTTGCCATCATCCAGGACCCCCCAGTCCCTTTCCATGGCACTGCTCTCAAGCATCTCAGTCTCTAATCTATATCTACATCCAGGGTGTCCCCATCCCAGGAGCAGAATCTGGCACTGTCCCTTGTTGAAATTCCCTGGTCTGTCATTGCCCAGTTTTCTGATTTGTTGAGGCCTCTCTGCAGGGCCTCCATCCCTTTGAGGGAGTCAGCAGCTCCTCCCAGTCTTGTAGCATCTGCAAACTGGCTCAGTATTCCATTGATGAAGATGTTGAAGAGAACTGGGCTGAGAATGGAGCCCGGCAGAACCCCACTAGCGACACCTCCAGTCTGATGTCACCCCGTTCACTGAAATCCTTTGTGCCCAGCCTGTGAGCCAGTTGCTCCCCTATCACATGATGTGTTTATCCAGCTGTGATCTGGAGATTTTTTCTGTAAGGGTCTTATGACAGACAGTACTGAAGTTGAAAAGATTACATCAACTGGCTTCCCTTCATCAGTAAATGGCTACCTTGTAGATAGTAAAGGAAATCAGGTTTGATAAGCAGGACTTTCCTCGGGATGCTATGGTGGTTGGGATCAATGACTGCATCACCTTTCAGGTGTTTTTCACTAACTCCTCCATAATTTTACCAGGCACTGAAGTGAGACTAACAGGCCTGTACTTTCTGGGGTCCTTCTTTTTGCCCTTCCTTAAAATCAGGAGATCATTCACCAGCTTTCAGTTAGCTGGGAACAAGAATGGAGAAGATAGCAACCCCTTGAGTGGAGCATTTATCTGGTTTAATGAAAGGAACAGGGACCATAGCTGGCAGGTGGAGTAGAAAATGTTTCCTTCCAAACTTGAAGGGGATATGGAAACTGCTCCTGGTTGATGGAGAACTCAGACCATAGAACTGTAGAATCACAGAATGGTTTGAGTTGGTATAATTGAATATGGAATATTTTTTGTTCTTCTAATGCATTGTGAAATGCTTTCAACGTGCTCAGTGCAAAGCAGCATTATGTTTCACTTCTCTTCGAATTTGCACATTATTTGTCTGAGTTACAGACTCGTTGCACTTTTTTGAACTCTCCTCCGTGCTTGAGCCTCTTTTCACAGTTTGGGCTTTCTGGATGAATTTCTGCCAGTTGAATAACATCTCTTTTCCTTCAGAAATGGCTTGAATCTACAGGAGAGTGGGGTATGCACAGAATAAGGAGAACATAATTTCATTCTTCTTTAAATTTAGAGCTCAGCATCTATGCTACTGCCAGTAGACTTAACTGTCTGTAAAGCAGTGAAATGTTGTGCATTTTGTCCAGGTTTCCCTACTTATTTATGGTATTATTTTTTACTTATCTCCATTTCTGGCTGCACCTTGTTTGGCAAAAAGGCAGTTCTAGGTTAATTAATATCTTTAGTAATGGTAAGGAAATAGTAGAAATCATTGTTAATTAACGGAGAATACATAAGGACTCCAAAAAATGCAAAGTGTTTTGAAGGTGAGGTCCTTATGGGCATTCTAGAAGCTTTGATTCCTGAAAATTCAGATGAAATGGTAATTTCTGCTTAGGAATTGTATTTGGGTACTTTTTTTTTTTTCCTCATGACAAGAAAGAGAAGGATAATTTGTGGAGCTCAGTGCTGGTCCTTACTAAAAAATAAGAAAAAATGTGTGAGAGTTGCATAAGGAAACAGTTTGGGACACAAAGTGCTGGTCTTTCAAGAGGGCCATCATTTAGGATACATAGATTATTAAAAGTTAAATTAAAAAAAGAAACAGGCTGAGTCTTAGCTTGCCAATAGGCTCTTCTGGGATTGCCAGGGGGCTGAAACTGGCCAAGTTTCTATGGCCTGCTTGGAGAATGGCAGATGTGGGAGCTTCTGGGAAAGGAAACTTATGTTTCCTAGGGCTTGAGACCATGGGGGTTGTTTACGTAGACTGGTAAATTTATTTTGAAGAAGCATACACTAAAAACTGTATTTGAAAATAAATTCTTCCTTACTGCTTTTCTCAATCCACATGAGAAGGAAGCGAAGAGCTTTGAAGCCAGGGTTTGGTGCCATGCACACACACACACACAGAGACACACACACACCCACACCCCCCTATCTGGCATTCCTCCCTCAGGGGACAGGCCTTGTGCCTTTGCCTCCCGTGCTGCAAGCCCATGGTTCTCTACTCTTACACTGGGGTGAAGGCTATGGTATTTTTGTGTTTGAAGTCTGTTCATCCAGAAGATAAATCAGATTACTCTTTCTAATGTTTTCCCTGAAGAGCATCTATTGGTTTAGTGGAATGAGGAATCACTTGAAAGAAAACGCAGTTTACTCTTATGACAACATAAAATGACAAAGTGGGGGTTTTCTAATCTAGAATTATAAATGAGTACATGAATGCCTACCTGAATGGAGCTTTTCCTTTCTCTGGGCTGGATGCCAGTTTGTTACACAGTAGCTTCTGAAGCTTACTATGCATTTTTATAGCTAAAAGAAGATGTTTCTTTCCAGGTCTTAGCTGAGATATTTGAACTAGTTTAATAATATTCAGAAAACAAATGTTGCTGTCAAAGCAGCAACACTAAATGCATTACTTTGATGTTTTTTCTACAAACCTGCTATTTGGTTGCATCTTTTTCTTCATTCCTGCTTGCATTTCCCCCCACTAATTCATTACTGGATTAATGTAGCCTATACTTATAGGGAACTGCCTAGCAGACAGTTCTCAACACACTGATATATTGCTCTGGGGAAGCTGAAATCTATCACGGGGGGTGAACTGGAACTGATTTAAATTCCCATTCAATTTCTCAAGAATGCAAGTAAAAGAAAAACAAGGGGAGGTAGGGTGGTAAAGGGACTAAGGCTTTAAATAGTATTCTTGACATTTTGAAATAATGATCATTGGCACTAATGCCTAAAAGCTTATAAGCCACTGCCTTATGTGGATTAAAGAAGTAGGAAGGCCAGCTCCTTCTTAGGCAGAGTACTTTGTAGTGCTATCTTGGTTTTGTGGATTAAGATGGATTTCAATAGGCTTACATTCCCTAACAAGTCTATGACCACCAGTGCCTCTTATGGCTCTTCCAGTGTACACTCTGACCACCTGAGAGGGACAGGAAACACATCTTTCTGCTCGTAAGGCAGATCCAGCACTTGCTACTAGAAATATCACTTTTACTTGGCTCTTCTTGACTTGTATAATTTACCATAATGTGGATTAGAAACAGGGAGTATAGGCAATACAAATCAAGCTTAGTCTGGAGTCCTTGGCAATGCAGAGGAGCAGACAGGAACAGATTTGCTTCCTTCAGCACTTTGTCGTCCTTTACTCTGGCTTTCAAGACGCACTTTTCTGTGCTGTGAGATGTGCCTGCCTTTTGTGAACTTTAAAAAAGCTTTTAATGGCTTGGGAATACTGCCATTATGGAAGAATGACATCATTTCTTCAGACCAAACTACTCTGGCAGTTGGGGTGTACTTCCAGTGTCAGCCAGGCTGTCTTCCCTCCTAGCAGACTGCTGTGCAAGCACTGGCAGGAGCACAGTCAGCCCCCAGCTTAGCAAGGACAGAGAGCACCATTCACAGCACTAGATTTCTCACCATGTGTAGGAGAGCTGTATAGACACAGGAACTGCTCTGACAGGGGAGAGACAGACATCTTTAAAGTGAGAAAATAGCTAATCTGTGACAGAAGGTGATAAGTCTGCATGAAACTATTAACTCTTCTGGGGATCGAGTCCTGAATTATCAAAGTTAGTCTCTGAAGAGCCTGTAGAGATGTTTGGCAGTGGACAGTCCTGGCTGGGAAAGTGGCCTGCCTCCTCCTCAGAAGGAAGGCAGTGGGTGCTCAGTGGGAGGCAGGCTGGTGGGGCTGTGCTCCCAAGGAGAGCTGCAAACAGCTTTCATGGTGCTGAGGTTTGTATGATCATGTGCTGTGAGCCCAGGGAGAGAGCCCAGTGCTGTTCCTGAATATCTGATACTGGGGGTGGTAAACCAAGGCAAGAATCACTGCAAAGGATGAGGTTCTGTAGCAGTCATGGCAGTGGCTTTGGTTTAGGGAACCCTTTCCTCCTACCTCCTTGTTCCCATCCTCAGTCACAGCTCTCATTCCATGTCCCAGTTCCCCCTTCCTTCACTCGTGCTGCTAAAATTGCTGTTGAACAAAATGTAAATCTGACCTCTGTACCAGGATATCTCCTTTTTAAACTTTCCTGGTCAGCTTTTCTACTTGTCAAGTGCACTTAGAGCCTGTTTGCACAAGTTAACTGGATTCAAGAAAAATCTGATTTATGTTATTTTCATTCCCTCTTCACTCCCAGCTATTACTTTTGTCTGAACTAACCTGCCTGAATTTCCTGCTCCTTAACTTATGCCTGCTATAAAAACCAACTCATTATCAATCTGGATCATAAAATGGTCAAACAAATGTTATATCCTGCTGGCATCATGGGAGTAGAATAGCAGGAATGACCATTAAGGAAAGGCTGGAGACTGGAATTATTTAATCTATACTCAACACAACAGCTTGTGTGACTTTAGTCTGAGAAATAACACAGTCACACCTGAAATGCAAAAATTTTCTTTTTGGTAGGAGTGTGTAACAGGAGGTGATGCCAGAAATTAGCTGGTCTAGCAGAGATAGCTCTTCACACTGTGAGAAGAAGGAACCAGCAAAAGGGGAGTAACAGGATTTGTTTTTCTTAAAATCAGAATGGTTTTCCTCTGTTCTGCTTCAAATTTGTGACAAAGGTTTTGCTCTGAGGTTTGAATAGAATTCCATAAGCCTTAATGACTGAAGCTGCCGGGGATGGCCTTCAGATGTAGACTAAATTCTTGTGATCCAGAGCTAAAAAAGAAGAAATTACCAGAAATGAGTAGTTTCCCTCTCAAGTAAAAGGTGGAGACTCCATCATTCATTTTTTAGTGAATTATAAAATATGGAATTTTCAGACTAGAAATCCATGTGGATGTGGAATGTGTTTGCCATGCATGTTTATAGCTTCATTTATGCTGTGGTTAAGGTTGTTGTGTCCACGTTGGGAAAAATTCAATCAATTTATATAGAAGTTATTCACCAACTTGGATGCATGAGCAACCTTTCTTCTGGAATTTATTGCATATTTAGTATAATACTTTAGAACAGGAAAGTTTGTGGTCAATCTAATCTTTAAAAATCAGTAAGGCTGTGAAAACCATGCTTCTGCAATTGTAAGTCTTTTGGTGGGTGAACGAAGAGATGGGGCTCCCTTTCATTGACCTGTGGAGCCTTTGATTTATGAAGCATATTATTTCATATTTCATGATGGACCTTTGACAATTCTTTTCATTGTGCTATCATGTGACTTTAAAAGGAGCACTTGCCTTTAAACAATTTGGTATCTTAAAAACAACTTTATCTGGAAAAGTTGGGGGAATTTGGAACATCGGGAGTCTATTGCTTAAAGGTGAGCAAAAGCAAACCCATTCAGTTCTGCTTTCTAAAAGGGCTTTCCTAAAGACACAGTTATGAGAGGCCTAAAATAATACTCTCAAATAAAGAACATCTTCCTTCTCTTCTTTGAGTTGGTTTTGGTTTATAATGATGTAGAGAAGAGTTGCAGGTTTTTGACTTTGTGGTATTTGGAAGAGTTGCTTACTGGCCATGGCCATTATGGTGTTTTGATTTTACATATAACTTTTTCTAAACTCCATATTTATAAGCTCTTTTGTGTTACTGCTAGTTGAAAATAATTTAAGTTTTGTTAGATTTTTTTTTAATGAAGGTTCAAAAGTTTTATGCTCTTTTTTTGATCCATAATATATCTTTACAATGCAGACAGCTAGAAGATGGTTGGATGAATGAGGGGCCTAGAAAGAAATCTTCTGTCAGAATCTTGTATTGAGTTTTTTCTCCCATGTGCTGGTAGTGGCACAGCTAAGGCCATAGCATTTAAAGCAACTCCACACTCTGTCTGAGAAAGTGCACCCTGATCATGCTACCCAGGAGGAATCCCATAACCTTTAAGAGAAAATATCCATGTTTTCATATATTCAGTGATCACGTCTCAGAACTTAGACATGAAAGCATAAATAAATACTCTGAGCATCACTGGATGTCTCAGCAAGCATCAGCAAAACAAACCCCCAAATCTCTTGACCCAAAAGAGCAGTTAGACTTACACATCTTCTATTCTTGGTGGCTACTGCTTGAGGCTTGGCTTTGGGCTGGATGCCCTGTGGTGCAGCTTTCACAAGAGAGAAAGAACTGCCTCTTTTCTCTTGACACTGGGTTAGTGGATGAGTTCAGCTGAGGAGGTTGGGCAACCACCCAAATTGAAGCAGAAATACGAATATTAGCCAAGTATTCTCACGGGACACCCACAGAAATAAAAATTGGCCTCCTTGATTGGTCTCAGAGCCTGACAGAGCTTGGCAGACCTATCTATTTTCTCAGGCATTAAATGAGCATGTCTTGGATTATCCCCTTAAATATTTTCTCTCTTTTTGGTGAAGTATAGAAATTGGGGAATGACTTTAAAAAAAAAAAAAGAAAATGAAATGGAAAAATGGAAAGTTTGCATCCTGAATCCATATTTATCATAGAAGAGAGGGATAGGAGAGATTTCAAAAGGTCACCTACTTCATTTTCCTATTCCCAGGCAGGATTAATGATACATGAAGTGGAGTTCCCACGCTGTGGGGCACTGCTGATACATGGATCCCTTGAAAGTGAATGCACTAGTGCTGCTGCATAGAACTACAACTTTCTGGGGCAAATCTTCTGTGCACAGGAAATTCTGTTTTCAGATCATTTGGGATAGGCTTCTGAGCCTTCAGCCAAGGGAGGAAGGCCTGACTCAGGCTGTTCAGACTCAAAGGATGGCGAGAGCAGCTTAGTGCTGGATAGAGCAGGATGAATCCGCTGTTGTTCAGCTGGGCTTTCTCCCCGTGACAGCTTTCCTGGCTGGCCTCTCTTAGCAAGAGCTGTAGCTACAGTCCATGGGTTTCTCAACCACTCTGGCTAAATTTGTTCATGTCCCTTCTCTGACTCTGAATCCTGGAGTGGATTAGGATCATTGTCATTACTGTACTCTGTCATCTCTCCCATCTAAATGATCATTTGCAGGATAGCTGCCTATTGATGGCAACAGTGGCCCATTCAGACTCCAAAAACCTGCACAAAAGAGAGAAAAGAAGATTGTTTGGGAAGCCAAAACATGTTCAGAGACCATTTTAATAACTTAATAGAAAAAGTAGCTGAGTCCCTGGGCCTGGGTACATTGCTTGTTGCAGCTGAGTTTAATTTGATAGATTTAGTCCTCACCCTATAGATGCAGCCCCTCCCTGTCCCTTCTTGAAGAATTCCTTTATGTGGGATGTCTGTACATGAAGTAATCTTTTCCTCCTGGCCCTCCCTGCTTGTGGCTTTTTACTTGAGGTGTGGAACAACTTTCTCCAGGAGTTTTACACAATCTGGGCTATGCCTTTGTGTCCAGTTTGCCATAAGGCTCAGAGATTCATGCAAGCAGTTTTTGCAGATGGTGTAAGTTGGGTGCTGGTCACTTGAATGCTGATAACTTCCTGTCAGGGTCTCTAGCTGGAGTGACCCCCAGAAAGGTTAGAAAGTCTCTTTTCCCAGCCTGGCGCTTGAAGAAAGAGTCAGGGCTCTTCATTTCTCAGTCTCAAGGTTGTTTATTGTATCATATCTATAAAATTCTTTCTCCTGTCCCGCCAAGGTCCCCTCAGCAACACAGTCTCAGGCACTCTGCCTGCCCCCGGGGCAGTGTTATGTCTTTATACTAAAAACTACGTATACAATGTTTACAATTACTTT
>JAYDZK010000113.1:133641074-133660106 GCA_034509185.1 Euphonia xanthogaster
TCTCCTCTCCTCTCCTCTCCTCTCCTCTCCTCTCCTCTCCTCTCCTCTCCTCTCCTCTCCTCTCCTCTCATCCCAGAGAAGCTCTGTGTCTGCCCAACATTTTTATTATCCCTGGTCACTGACTTTATACAGCTGCAAAGCATGTTCTGTGTGGAAGTTATTTCCTTCCCTACATTATACTTCAACAAGATAGAGCCTTCAGAAAAAGTTATTTGAATACTATAAATTGTTTTGAACTGTTGTAGAAAACCTTCTATTAGAGCTATGCAGTACCGCAGAGAATTCCCTTCTTCCCAAGGTCATTGATTCTGGTGATCATTTATAAAGAAATATTAGTGAGGAAAAGATCCTTAAGAGAGCCACATAGAGATGTGCAGTCACATATGCCTTTGATTGTTTCTCCATTTTCTCTCATGAAAATTGTACTGGTGTTGGTCACTAAATTTAATAGCAGAAGCCACATATGTCATGACTGATCTCATTGATGGGAGATGAAGTCCCGCACTTGAATTTACATTCTTACTACTGACCCTGTTGTTAGCTGAGACTCCATTCTCTTGATTTGACTAATGTTTTCTTTAATTTTAGCTAATGTATGTCACAGCTTGCATGTTGAGTTATATGCTGGCATGCTCTTGTAGGAGCCAGCACTGCTGTTACTCTGTCAACACCGGGTTTCAGAAGGAATTCCTTCAGTCAGTCTGCCTTCAGTGCTGTGCCCCTCAAATTTGAAGTTCGTCCCTGCAGAGGGTAGTCTTGCTGGTTCAATATCTCTTTCAGCTGTTTTCATAATGCCTTCCACTTACTAGATTACTGTTTTCTTTAGGGAGTGCCTTAGAAGGCCATTTAAAAATATGTATTTTAATAAATACATATGTAGGGGGAGCAAGAGAGAGGCAGAAACACTCTAGAGATATCTAAACTACTTCTTTTTGTGCTACAATACTTTTGATCATACTTCACTGAGAGACATTTTGTGAATTATTTCCCCGTGTTGTATATTTCAAACTAAAACAATCAAGAAACAAGCATTTTAGGAAGACCAGTACTATCTCCTTAAATAATATTACAATATACTTGGTGTTGTTTAATCCATATTGAGCAGAAATACTTTCACTGTCCTAAATGAGCATTTATGGTATACTTTGGACCTGTTACAAGAACTGCTAAAGTGAAAAGGTTTTGGGGTGACCTGAATAGTTTGATTGAATCTTTTGTACTCTTGAGTAATCTGATTAACTCATGCAGGCGCCAACAACGCCTTCATGCCAATCCACAGCACACTATCAAGTCATTTTTCGCTCCCTCATCTAATGTAGTTTTCAGCACCTATATCAAAGCCAAACTGCCATGAGTCTCAAGGCTGGAGAAGGAGGGATTGAAAGTTACTTAAGCCTGAGAGTATTTGGGCACAAAGGTGGTAAGATAAATCTTTGTGAGGAGTTATCCAAAAGTTCAGGGCATATAGAAGAGACGAACAAATTCTTCCTCACGTAACAATGAGCCATGCTATAACTGGTAGGTTTCTTTGTGTAAATGAGAGGAGGCTTTGGCTGAGCATTTATCTAATAGGTTAAACATAAATAGAGTCCAGGAGAGAACTGTATTTTCCACACTAGACTGAGTTACTGCTGGGAGTTAAACTATGTGTGTCCCTTTCTTATATTAAAGAATATGAGTAGGAGAAATACAATCTAATCACTTGCTGATATTTCATCGAGATGGAGTGGGAAGAGGCTTTAGGTTTCTTCAACTGTTTATTCTTCTTTATTTTTCTTCTGAACACGAATCTCTCTTCTCAGGAAAACTGCTGTTTCGGACGCAGTCTCACTGAACCTCTGCCCAGTGCTTAAACCAAACTGAATCTGAGCCTTTTCCAGGAAGACTGGGAGGAGATGTGAAAACTGTTTAGAGCTAAGATTAAAAAAATAAATGTGGTGTCTCAGCACTGCTGCTTTCCCTTGGGATACGAACTCAGGTCAGATGGGCCATCCTTACCACAATTCCTGAGAGGACCCAGCCAGGAAAAGTTCATTCTTCTTAGGTTGTCAGAGGTGACACAGGCATTTTACAAGTGACCCTGATGCCAGATTTGTAGATCTTGTTTCCTTTAGAGACAGACTTAGAAGGAACGCTGAGTATGGTAAGAAAGGAGGAGGAGAACTCTGGCCAGGCAACTTCCTGTCCTGTAGGAGAAACCGGACCCCTGGCTGCCAGAAGAGGGATAGCATTTCTTGCAAGAAGAATTGTTTGATCAGCTCAAAGAGAACCCCAATAACAGAAGCATCGTTTTCACTTGCCAGAGAGTTGGGAGGTATGTGAAGACTCACTAGCAGTTCATGTGTCAAGAAACTGATTCAACTAGACCAGACTAATGAAATGGGTGTTAGAAAATTTCATTTCTCAAAGGCACAGCCTGGCCTATAATCACAAATTCATTTTGCACAGTAACAGCTTGTGAAATTGCAGCATTAGTGCATTTTTTACTGCTTACTGGTCTAGTTGTTATTTCAGCTTTGATTTGCAGGGGTTAAATTAAACTAAACTGTGTTCTTTTTGTATATAAGCATCAAACACAAGATGTTTGCTACTAACAGAAAATATTCGCAGTTCTTTATGAAAAACACATTGATTGTGACCAAGAAAGAGCACGTCTAACCTACCTTCTGAACTTTATTTTAATTTTCCTTTACACTGCTTATATGAATATAGGAGGATTGAAGGGAGAGACACTATTGCAGGATTTGACCTATTTTATAAAGTTTATTTACAGTGAAATATAATCTTTTTGAAATTCCTTGGTGTATCTTCAGTGCTGATTTTTTCTGTACTTCCTCAGCCTCTAATGCTGCTGCATGTCATTGTTTAGTCGTGGTTGCTGTGACAAAAGGAAAATGTCTCTGCAGCTACCACAAAGCCACATGGGCTCTCTTAAGGGACAAAGAAATGGTGAAAGGAGGAGGAAAAGGAATGGGAGGTGAATTTTCTGTTGGTGTAATTCCTTTACTGTTTATTTGATAGAGTAAGCCCACAGGTTGTTGAACGTTTCATAGGGGGAAGGATGTAAGCTCTCTTTTTGCTCTGCTTTTAGAAATGCTTTCCAAATCTCCTTAATCCATTAATCTATTTTTGTGCTTTTTCTTAGTTTCTGAGGAAATAGACACAGAGCCTCTCTGAACAAGGTTTACAACTAGAGGTTGAAGAAACTTAGATCTGACTATGGATTGAAGAGTCAGTTATGGATAGCAGGAGTGATTTATAAAACACTCTGGCTAATATCTAAAACTAACTAATGAAGCTGAAGATACCATTAAAACATTTAAGTGTAGCAGTTGTCTCTGCACTCCCTACTTGTTATCTTTTTAATGCCTTCCTGTACTTTAGCTAAATTAGTGAATTACAAGAAAGTGTCATTCATTTGTTAATTGTCAATGCAGAATGATACCTTTTCACTAGCTTATGTGCCTCAGTGTGTCTGAGTCACACTAGAATCTGTTTAGTGTCTCAGTAAAGATCATGCTTATCCTCAATTTTGCTTGTTAGCACAGACCACTAAATATGTTTTTGGTGTTTTCAGCAGTTTTCAAAGTCTGTTTAAGAGCAGTTTCCTGCTTCAGAAAGGAGATTTATGCTTCTAAAGAACCAGAATACAACCCTTTCTGATCCCATCCTGATCCCTTTCTATCTTCTCCCCTGCCCATTTCTGCAGAGAGGAATCTGCAGGCATTCAGAGGAATGTCTCTCTACATTTCTGTACTGATTCCTTTTCTGCCTGCTTCTGCAGATTACATAAAGCAAATAATTAGAACTCAGTATAAGTTAACTTCAACCATGTTACCGCCTACCTCTAAGTGATTTCAGTATCTTGGACTAAGTCCTTAGTGCACGTGGGCTAATGCATTCAAGAAAAAAACTTAACACCCCTAGGTTTTAGTTTTTGTTTTGCAATCAAGGTAGCTTTTTCTTTGATTGCAAAACAAATTGTCCCTTAAGTCAAAGTTCCTTTTTTTTTGACTGCAAATTATCAAAAAAGGAACTATACTACTAGATCTCCTTTTAACTACAGAAAGGGTTATGATATCAGAAAATCACTGGAAACATTCAGATTTGGAGGACTTCACACTAAAGTGGGTTAAGCCAAGTGAAAACCAGTTCTAGTGCCAAAGACATCTCTTGACCTATGACTGTGAGAGTAACAACACTGCCAAAATAAAGAGCTGTACCTTTGCACTAGGTGTTAGGGTATACTGCAGATTTTAGAGTTTACCTCAGCTGGAACTGGTTTATATAAAATATAATATAGAAGCTTAATATAGAAAGAAAATTATTATTTTCTTATACTTTTCAGTGGCCTTTCACCATAGGGAGATTCGTTTTGAATCTAAATGAAGGTTGCTCAAGGTTACACAAGCTCTCGATGAATTTTCATGTTAATTAATTGCCACGCCAATGCAAATTCTTGGTAAATTCAGCTCTTAGAAGCAGTTCTGTCTCTTCCATGCTGTTGACTAAGTTAATTTTCCACAGTTACAAAAGAGTGTTCTTAACTTTATATCTGATTTTAATATTTACTCTTAGAGTATTGTTAATATATGACTTCTTTAAAAAGTCAGTATAATTGTATAACCTTCTTTTTGTCATTTTTTTGATTTTAGGTATCTGTAGATGTTTCACTTCCTTCAGCTGAATCAACTATTGATCCCTGGTTTGGAACTTATGCTATCCAACAGGGGCTTGTAATTTCATCCATAATGGGCAAAAGAGAATGAAAAACAGGGTTATGTTTCTCATTTTCTATATATTAGGGTCTGGAAGCTCAAGTTGTATGAATATTGTTCATATCTGTAGATTCATACATATGGTACTATTCAAATTCTATTAATGATGGAGACTCTTTCAAATTTTATTGATTTTTTAAATGAGTTCTCCTCTATGTCTACATGGTATTGAAATCTCTATAAGAACCAGACCAAGCTTCCCTTCTTTCCCAGATCTAGCTTACTTCAGAAGAGATAGCCAATAAGGCTTTCTTCTAGAAGGATAAAGTGTTCATATTACAATGTATTTAATTATTTTTCATGTCATCGTTTTATTTTACTTTGAGTGAGGGGTGATTTTTCTGATTTGGTATTAAAAAGTAGTAAGACTCTTAATTTCATATGTAATTTAAATAACACTTTTCTGTTTCATACCTATATATGGGGACCTATTATCATATACAGACTGCCAAGCAAAACACAATATTTAGAAAAAAAGGTTTCAGAAGAAATACTGAACCTATGGAATGGTCTGTTTCCAAAGTACAAAGGTGTAAAGTGAGACAGGCAGAACTACCTGTATTTGGAGTATATGTTGAACAGACAATAAACAAAGCATCAGTGTACCACTGTATACTCTAGGAAGTGCATGTGTCCTGCCTACTCTGCATGGGCCTTGTCCTCCCATCTCAGGAAAGATACAAGACTGGAACAGGAACAGAGGACATCTGAAAGGTGAAAGATTTTCTGTACAAAGAACATCTGATGTGGGCTGTGACTTGGCAAGCTGAAAAAGAATGTCTGAGGGTATCCAGCAGAAGCCTGTAAAAGTGTGAGAAGAAGAGACTGGAAGTCATCATTTTATCAGTTATAGTGCAGAGCCAAATGAATGTAGCAATTAACAGGCTAAACCGTCACAAAACTAGACATTTTGTATATCAAGTAGTCAAACTAAAAGCTACTCATCAAGAATTATCACAGACATCCCACTAATGGCTGAATCTCATATAGCAGGTGAGACATACACTGAGTGGTATAGAAGTTAGTTCCAATTCATTAAATTCTAAGTGGAGTGACACTGTTCCTATGGAGATATTTGCTTGCACCTGGAAATCTGCACATGTTTAACATAATTGTCTGACACCAGGAACTTGGCTTTGCTAGTTTCTGCCCACATGCTTATCTGGCTTTGATAGTGTTATTTAGTTCCTGAGAGCTCTGCATAATAAAATTAAAAATCAGCTAACTAAACACCTTTTTTCCCCTTCTACTCTATTAATTCTCTCATTTGATAAAAATATTGCATAAAATTGAGATTTGTCATAAAATGATTATTTGATCTTGTATATCAGCAAATAAATACTAATGGTACAGAACCTATGTCCAATTCTTACTCAGAATATTTTTTTTAATACTTCATTCATCTTAGAGCATTGCTTTATCAACTTATGTCTAAAAGTCACTAGTTCTGCATAGATGTAAGAGAACCTCTTTTGCTGAAACAAGACCTTAATTCCTTGCTGGTGAGATAAACTCCTCCCTGGAAAGCAGTAAGGATGAAGGTGGCATATTATTCTTGGTCGTTTTTGTTTTGCTTGTTTTTCCCCACTGGAATTTTCTCTCCTTTACAATTGAGATAGTTACCTTAAGATATTTCATTTAAATTAAAGGTAAGGATTTGCATGTGCAGTGGTAAATGAAAACCACTGGGACAGATTTTATGATTTGTTACATTCATGCACTAAATTAAACAGACCTAATTTTGAACCAATAGCTCAAAATCGCCTTTTGCCTCTGCCTCTCAATTTTACATGTTTTGACATACTACCATATAATTATAGCAAACAAGATATTGTGGGAATCTTTCCACATCAGTTAGTATCTTCATTGGTATCCTAAAACCATACTTTGAAATTGTAGGTGCAGTTGTAAGTCCTTTTTTGTCTGTTAAAGGGCTTTGTAATCACAAGACAAATACCAGAGTCTCTATGGTAGACGTTCCCTCCAGAGTTCTCAAGTTTTTGGATGAACTTGAATTTCCAAGGGCAGCTCTTATTTCTTGTGAAAATGAGAGAAGAGGTGGAAATTTCTCTATTCAAACAAAGTCTCCATCAAACAAAAAATAAGTAAAAAATCCCTCCTAAGTGTTGCTTTTTGATGAACTTTATCAAAACTTCACAGGAAAGATGGGTGAAAATATATGAGCTAGGATTTATCAATCTATGGCAACTATGAAAACATTGCTTCTCACATAAAAGGAGAGCCATTAGCACACAGAGTATTAAAGCAATGCTACACATCTCCTTTTAGCACTGAAATAAGTTTGAGAGAAATTTCTTAGAGAGACAAGACAAGAATTTTGCTTCCCTCCTACTTCAGGATCTGTTTCTTCCCACTGAAAATTTAATTTCCTTGGTGCCTGCCATACAGAAGCTAGAGCACTTCCCTAGGCCATTTCTCTTGCAACCTGAAGTTGTAGTTGCCAAACTGTATGTTCACAAAAGTAATTTACTGTAATTTTTTGAAGCATAATTAGAACACAAAGTAGGGCTTAGTTTGAAGTTAACTGCACTTAATTTTTACACTTTCTGCACTATTTAAAAGTATTAATTGATGCTGTCAATAATTCTAGTAGAGAGTAATGCTGATCTTTATACTGTAACATTCCAAGCCCATTTTCAGCTTTTAGAGTATTTTCCAACTTGCAATGGTTTATTGAAAAGAAAAACAGTACAATAAAAATAGATAGTCATTGTAGCCAGCATCAACAAGTAAGTTTCCAATATTTCTGGATGTGTCTATTTAATTTTATCCTAGCCAAATTAATTGCTCCTTCAATCTCCATATTCTGGGAAATACAAAGAACTACAAGAGAATGAGTTCACGGTGACAATGTACATTATCAGGAGAGCTGGCCTAGAGTGAGACAGGTCTGAGCATATGAAAAAAACAAGGGCCAAGTCCAGGACTGAAAGTCTTAGTAAGAAAGCATTTTCATTAGAAATAAAAATATATTCTCATTATCTATTTCTCCATTGAAAAATCTACTCAGTATCTAATTTGAGTGATATCAGTCCATCTTCTTATTGCTGTAAATTCGTTGGTATGTCCAAACGTTAAACCCAGATGAGGATTTAGTTGCAAATCTTTCTCTTCAAATTCTCAGAAATTACTCGTATGTAATAATCCTCACTTCTTACATTTCAGAACTTGAGTGAATTTAGTGCTCAGAAAAGCAGAGTCAAAACCAGCTCTGGCTGACATTTGAGGCTGGTGCAGGTGTCATGCAAACTTTACCTCTGCGCTGCACCAATTGTGACTCGCATTGACCTACTAGCTCAAAATATATGCCAACAAATTAAAAGGAGAAATTTAAATGCTGGCAGTAGCTAAAGACAATGATGATACCTTTGCATATTATGACAATTTTTACTGCTTTTTGGTACAAAGCTGATAAATGTCTCTGTTTCCAGCTAGATATAAAATGCTTACTGTTCAATGCAGCTCAAGCTGAACCCTCCCTCAGAGAATGCCTCCTCTCCATTTCTGAATGGCCCTGAGATTAGAGGTTGGAGCATGGTGCTAATAGCACCAAGGCTGTGGGTCCAATCTCCCTACAAGCCATTCACTTAAGAGAAGGACTTGATGACCTTGTGGGTGCCTTCCAAATCTGTGATATGGAAATAAATATTGAATATAATAGACCTCCCACCCAAATAGGTTGATCCGCTTGCTCCTAAGTAGCTCCTAAGAATATTCAGGTTTCCTGAGTAAAAGCAAATTATTCTGAATTACAAACAATACCTTCACAAATAAATATCTATTTCCAGAAAAATCATACCAAAACAGGAGTCTGTAAAACAATTTTGATTTACAGTAGTCAGACTTATACACCAATTTTGGGAAAACCCTATACTGTCAGTACTCTATTAAATCAGTTAAAATAATTGTATCATTATTACTTCAATGTGTTTATCATATTACAATAAACAATGACAGTATGAGATCATGAACCATTAAAATAACAACTCTACAAGTCCAGAACGTGTTTACATAGCTGTAGTTGTGAATTTGAGCTGAAAGCAATGAGGCAGCTTTAAGCTATGCAATATGATTTGTTAACATATTCTGGAATGCAGACAGGTAGCCCCACTGAAGACTATAAAGAGAATGTAGGAAATTTATTCTCCTTGTCAAGGAGTTATTCATAAGTACAGGGGCAAATGAGTGTTTCAGATGTTACAGACATAAACCTTTTGCAAAAGAAAATATTTAGATACCACTCCCAGATGCTCAGGAAAGCCAAGAGGGATAATGCACTTTTTTGACTGCTACTAATACATGCTTAATATCTTTTATGACTACACATCTATAGGATTTTTGAATATCCCCATCCCATGAATTTATAAAGAAGCTGAATAATGAAATGGCTGCAAGAGCTGCTCCTTGTAGGCAGAATTAAAACCAGAAAGAAGGGGAGAGGTCTCACACAGGAGAAAGTTAATTCCAAAAAATTTGAGTCACTTGTCTGCAAATGAGGGTGATGATATGAAATATAAATCTAATTTTAGTTTTCTGTGTTTGCAACTCAGAAATAATGAATACCTTCTAAGTAAGCTAAAGACATTCTCAATTGTGAATTAGCAAAAGAACAACGGTTTGGTTTTCTACTGAATTTTAATTTGCTGAGATTTTGCCTTACTGCTTTCAACTGGTTTTTCCTAAATTTTTGTGCATCATATTGTGTTAATATATGTGTATATTAGAAAACATCAGAAACCACAAATAGCTCTTTAAAACAAAGATATGCTAATAGGGAAAAGAAAAGATATCCTAGATAAAAGATATGCTAATAGGGAAACGCCATCAAACAGAACTGGCACTGTTTATGCGGGTTTGGGAATATAATTTCTCATTCCCTTGCTGGAGAGCCCATTACACTGCTTCCTTATGAAAATAAAAAAATTGATCACCCTTAAATCTAGTGCGATCCTGCTCCTTTGTCAGCCTTAATGGAGAGGCCAGAAAGTGGTCTTATCCCTCCCTACCCAAAAAAGCCAATTAGTTATTCCTCATCTCACCAGATCTGACTCTCTGGGTTAGGTCTGCATGTTTCCTGCTGCTGTGGGTTGTGCCAAGGGGCTTTCCTTTAGACCTAGTGCCTGTGGGTAATCCCAGTCATCTAGCTCTTACTCCAGTTGAGGCCCAAGTCATTTCCACCTCAGTACTGAGCCTTAAGATTCCAGGAGCTCTGCTTAATTCCATCATACCAAAGAGTGGTTTAGATTTCCTCTAAAGTTAAATCAGAATCATAATGGAAACTTAGGTAAGCAGTTGTCATTATTGCCAGTAAAACCCTTTTTTTTCCCCTAAAAATAGGCAACTTCCTGGTAACACTACAGATTGACTGCAAAAACCTTAAGAAAACAAGGCTTATACTGATTTTTAAGTCAAATACAACAAAAAAAAACCACTTTCTTTTTTGGCTTTCTTTTGTTCTTTCAGCTCTTCCCTCAAGCTGTTTGATGGATGAGATTCTTCATCAGCAGTAATGCCTGATCACTCAGCTGAACTCTTTGACCACTTGTATCTGCCCCAGATCAGAGATTCCATTTCAGATGTCCTAACATGGTTGTCTAAGTTCATGCTGTCAAAATGGAAATCAGCTGGGTACTACCTTTTTGGTCTTGTTTTAAATACAGGGAAGAGGACTTTTAGGTATCTTTCTGATAGTAAAGTTTAAGCCAGGGAAAATATATTGGATACTTTGTTACTTCTGAGAGAAATGTGTATTGGCTTGATGTCAAAATGAGATTCTCATTTTTATTGGGTGCTTTTTTTAGTTTGGTTTCCTGACTATGTTTTACTAGTAATACAAAATCAAGTGCTGTTTTTATTTTCAGTTGAACCAGTGTTTTGCCTCAAGTACATATCACTGACACTAGGAAACTTCAGGAAGACTTCCTTAGATCTTTCTGATGAGTATCAAAAGCCTGGAGATTAGAAAACAAAATTAAGAAAAAGAGTAATTGCTATTAGATTTTAAAATACTTGTTATCTCATGAAAATGAGGCAAATGAGATCATTTTTTCTACTTTTTAACAGGCTTTTCTACACTAGAACACTAGAACATACACTAGAACAAAAATAAATAGAGGCCAACACTTTAACTCAGAGCTCTATTGCTGCAGGATTTTCAGTATTATCTTGAAACACTTCAGTGTAGCAGAAGCGAAAATATTCTGAGCCTTTGAAAGCTGGGGGCCATTCCCTCAGATGAGGTGACAATAATAAATCCATGTCTGGCTTTCAACCCTGCCTCAAATAATGAGCAAAATCAAGCAATAGGTCACCTCAAATGCTTTCCAGAACTAACCCAGGGAGATATGTTGTAAACTTGCAGCAAATGTAGAAAACGTTACTGTTATTACTAATGACAGTTTATAAAATGGCATAGTATTGTTATAATAGTACAGTATAATAGTTCATGGTTGAAAGACTGAAAGCAATATATTTTCCCCTCATTTTTTACAGTATCACCTAATTCCATTAGAAGCAGATCTATGTCCTTATTTTTATTTGTTGATAACTGCAAAATCAGCACTTTTTTTGTTGACAAGCCTTTTTGAAATTAATAATTGGAATAAAATGCTGTTGAATGACTTTTAAGTAAGTGCATGCAGTTAAATTCACATTCAGATATTTTTCTGGGAGAAATTTCATTTACAGATTCAGATAGTTACTACCAGAAATTTAGATTTTTAAGAATGTCTGAAGTATGTAAATGTATAATGTCCTCAAAATTTCACAGGATATCTCAAAGCCAGTCAAACAAACAAAAAAAAAAAAAAAAAGAAAAAGAAAAAAGAAAAAAAGAAGGTTACCTCTTCTTCAAAACCTGTTGTGTAATGTCCCATCAGAACTAGTTTGATGAAAGTTTTGCTTTTTATCATATGTTCAAGACAGCTGTACTGCTCATCGGAAGAAATTCCATGCAGAAAACTGAAAACCTTAGGATGTTTTCATTCAGTTTGAGTTAGGTCTGTAAATACTGAAGATTGACAAATAATTGAATGCCATGGGTTTTTAAGTGCCCATAATTTTCTGTGTAATAAGGAACAATGAAAGCAGTATCGGTTGATTTTTGTTAAGAAAACTCAGCTTGACTGCTGTAACATTCTTGGCTCAGTAGCATTTTCCACAATTGTTTTGGTTTGGAAATTGTTTTCCTCAATTTAGTACTTCCACTAAAATGACCATGATCTACTCCTCTCCCCTTCTGAATGGAAGGCATAAAAGACAAAGATCACAGGCTAAGATAGGAACCACTTTCTGGAAAAAAGGAATGACTTAATGCCTTAGGTTACAATGTAAGATGTACCAAGAGTATGTGTATTCCATCACCATCTTCATAAGCTGTTAAGACCAGGTGGGGCAGTGTTGTTTATCACTTCCATGACCCATCCTCCCTCCAAGGCGATATACAACTGAAAAAATTACTTCATCCCATTGTGATATGGTCTGCCTAGAGGGAGGAACCCAGATTTCCTACCTGGTTATAATCTGAGGCTTGGAACACCACAGGCAGCCTAATCCACTGAATTCCCAGAGGACAAGAGCTACATAACCACCACTGGATCTTCAGAGGAAGACCAGACCTCTACAGGCTCACTGCTTCAACAGAACCATATCTGTCACTCCAGGAGGACTGCAGCTACCATTTAATCAAACTGTACCAACACTGACCAACAGAGTCTCAGGCTGTATTCTGACTCCATCAGTGTTTCTGTATTATTTTGCATTTATCTTAATTTTCCTATTAAATTGTATTTCTGACTTGGGATCTCCCACTGGTTTGCTTTCAAGCTAGAACGCATAAGAAAAGAGTAAGAACAGCAGTATTAATAACAAAAGGCATAAGACAAAGAAATTATTTACATATAAAATGAAACAATACCAGACTGTTTTGCCTGACACACTTTCTCTGCCCACAAGGAATACCCTTCTCCAAAGAAGAAGGGCTTTCTTTGCCCTGTCCCAGCAATGCCCCAACAATGACTCGGGGTGGCATCAAATATCATTTCGGTCTTGGCCACACCCTCTCCCACTGACCTGGGTTCCAAAACCAGGGCAATACTGTTTTGTAATATACTAGCCAGATGGGTATTTTATATGAAATATTCTAAAATATTTTAAAGTAAGGCAGAATATGTACTGTAAATAACTTACAGAAAAATACTTAAGGTCTTGAACTCAATCTTTTTTCTTAACAGAAATATATGTTTTCCAAAGTCTGGCAATGCTAGTGACACGCAGATGGGAAAGAGGCTGTCAAGATCAGTGAGCAAAATGCAAATTTTGCTGCAGTTATACTAGTGGCTTTTCACAGTCATTTGGAAAGCATATTCAAAGGTAACTATGAATTAAAAGGAGGGAAATACTGTGAGACAAAAGAGTTCATAAGTGGTTTACATAAAAAATGTGCCTCATAAGACGAAAAACCCCAACAATTTGTAAGGACTACCATTTTTTTGTATGGTTTCAATGCCATTTCCCACTGTTCACTCTATGAAACACCCATAAAATCAAAACAGAAAACTGACCTACCACTACTAAAAATAACGCATAATGAGCTGTTAAACATCAAAGTAAAACTGGAGCTAACAGGAAGATAGCATGTTCTTTCTTATCTCCATTATTTTAACCTTATGTTTCAGAGAACATTGGACAGTATTCAAGTGAGTAAATACTTAAATAAATTTTTATTTCTTATTCAATGCTTTTACAGTCCTGTTTCAAATGATGAACTGGTTGGGAAAACCTGTTTGGATTCTATTTTCTGTGGTATGTTTTTCAAGCATATTTTGACATTTTTACAGTTGCTATCCTTATAAATTTTAGGACTGATCAATATACACTATTGAACTGAAAGACAAAAAACCAAAAATAAAATAGGTTTCAGGATATAAGTTTAAAAGCTTTTGACAAAGAAATGTCTAAGATAGTGCCTACAAAGTATTTTATACAAGTAAAAATATTTGTCACAGCATTTTAAAATGGTGGACTAAAAATATAGCTCCTTTGTTCAAGATGTTTTATTTGAAGATGTAATTTCTATCCACTGTTGCAGTCAATTTCAAAAACATGAAAGATTAATTTTAAAATATTAGAATTTTAAACCATGCTTAAAAAACAGGGTTTGAGTGCAATCCTTTTCTGAAGACTTTCTGAGGACTTGTTCGTTTAAGAATAAATGCCAACAAAAATGCTTTTTGCCTTATCTAGTTGAAAATAAATACTTAACATAGAGTATGCAGTTTAGTCAGATAAAGCACAAGCAAGGGAATAGTATGAAATAATTCTTCTTCTTAAAAAAAACAACCCTTCAGTTAAGATTTTGGCCCTACTCCTATCCTCATTAAAAGCAGTGGCAAATATCCTGTTGTTTTAATATAAAAATACTAAGAGCTTTATGACATTCTGATGATACTGGAAAAGAAAGTTATCTCTTTAGAATCTCTCTGACTGATAAAATGGAAGACACATGCATAGAAATTGTTTAAGGATGCTCAAAAATATTCTTGGTTCTCAGTGAAAAAAAACCCCTAATTTCTGGTGTGGGCTGAAAGCCCAGTATTTTCCCAGCAGAGGAATGAGGACCCAGAGAAAATGAAAGATCCTGGGGACCTTTTTATCCAAGTGAATTAAACTAACTGTTCAGTAACAAAAGCAACCTTCATAATCAAAGACTGGGTGACAATAAGGTGCTTTTGATGTCAAACAGAAGAAAATTTCTGGGTTTTTGACTTTCTTCTAACATATCCTAAAATGTGGCATTAGACCTAAAACCCTGGGAATTCAAAGACAGAAGGATGTAGGCCAAAGGACTACTCTCTTTTGTTTCCTGACGAATGAGGATGAGCATGGCTGAGCTAGTGCCCATCCCGCTCTCTGCTAACCTGACCCAGGCCAGCCCTGGCCAGGAAGCCATCCAGCAGTGTCTGACTGCTCTGTTTCCAGTTTTTCAGCTGGAAAATTTGAATTGGATTTAACAGTGCATTTATGCAACCTCTGGGTTTGCATCAGAGAGCTGGGTCACATCTCGGTAATACTGACCATGGTCTAATGGAGTGGCACTCACCTGAGCAGGGCATGCTCTTTGCTTCCCATGTAGCTGGAACAAATGAAATAATCTTTAGCTTTATGGATAAAACAAAAAAAAGCAAAGAGTAAGAAAGGAAACAAACCAGTGGCTTTTGGTTTTTCCTTGGACCATGGATGATCTTAGCCAAAACCCTTAACTCATACAACTAAGGTGTAATATAAAGACATGGTTTTGGAACCATTTCTTGTGAAGATAAAGTAAGTATTTTAATTTCAATTTTTTGATGAGTTTACATTCAAAATATGCCATTAGGAATAGGAAACATGTTTCTTACTCTGTTTTAAAGCATTGATGAATTATTGCTTTGATACAGATGAGACAAAATCCTTCGGACGACTTTGGGGATAATTTTGGACTATATTTGGGATACTCTTGAAAAGCCCCTTTATTATACAGCAAAACTTGTGAAAATATTTCACCTTGGCCACTTCTCCACGAAAATGACAATGTCTAAATCTACACTTCTAGCCAAGGAAAAGAATGTTTTAAATGAGCTCTGCCAATGTGACTTGAAAACTGAAATGTCCAGACGTGAGTCTGTACATGTTATTTAATCCCTGGATTTATAGCATTAGTCTTAGCTGGTAATAAAAAAATTGTCTAATATCTTTCTTGTCTGATCTAGTCCTTGTGGTAAATTACACAGATATAAGGTTATGTACAAAATCTTCTCAGAGTCATCATAAATCAACTACACTGAAACAGGTTGGGAAGTAGGTAACATGAGCCTTTTTACAGCCACTTAATTCTGATTATATCTAATTCAGAAGTCCCACATGTCTAGAACAGGCTTAATAAAAGATGCTGATCTCTGTGATCATTTGAGAGGAACAATTTTATTTTTATTCTGTATAGGGAAGCTAATGTAACAAATAGAAAAATAAATGGTAGGCAAGACTTTTACCAAGGAGCTTATTTAAGGAATTTATTTTAAATAGTTAGCTCAAATAAATGTAATTCTTAAAAAAAAAAATGAGCTGTTTGTCAGAGCTGGATGAGGTGATGCTGTCAGTTTAAAAAGTACAACTATCGTAAAGACGTTGATAATGAAATTCTAAAAAATTTAAACCGATGTTTGCTTTTAAATGAAAACAACCCTTTTTAGCTATATATTTTTATATATATTTACCTTTTTTACATGGAATATTTTGAGATATTGAAACATATTTTTTGCTGTTATCTTGGCACTTTCTGGTTTGTATTCAGTCTTGGTATATGCTGTTATACATAGGAAGTTGTCAGCATGAGCCACCCATATCACAGTTGACAGAAATTCCCTAAAGCCCATTAATCCACTTTGATAACCACTGCTGTTTCAGTTACTACTATTATATAAAATTTAACTTGTTCACATGAGTAAATCACCAGGTTTTAATCACCCCATGGAAATTATTTGGTGTCTCTGACAGAATCACTTCAGTACAGTAAATGTTTTAGGGTAATTTTTTCAGTGTGCCAGAGACTTCCAGTAAAGACAGAGGAAAAGAGGCCACTGAAGTCAATAAGCCCTGAATTAGAGCCTTTGAATTTGGTTAATCTCTTATCCCAAGGGTAAAATAAGAGTACTCCAAAATAAATATGTGAAAGTCATCTTTTAAAATAGAATAAAGAGTCAGAACAAATTATCTTTGGTTCTGCTGTAATGAGTATAAAGTTTGTTTGAAACTCTACCCTAGGAGTAAAGATTAACAAGCAAAAATTCTGCCTTGCTTGTCTTAAGATACAAGCAAATGTGTGTAGCCATTGTGATCTCCTCCATGCCAGCTCTTTTTGTCTAATTAGTCCAAAATTTCTTGGTCTTATGACAGAACTTTTGAATCTATGCAGGCAAAAGAAAAAGGGACATCAAAAATGCAGATATCTGGAATGACCTTATATTTTCTTATTTCTGTTGCTGTCCAGAAAAATATTGCTCTGTTCTTAGGAAAATAATTAAAGCTCTAAGGGTGAGGGAAATAAGAAACAAAAAAATCTAATAATTTGCCTGCATATTAGTCATTTTCTCTCGTCTGCCACTACATACAAAGTATAATTCAAGTTTGCAAACTGTGGTGAGAGCAGATCCAGCCTGGATGGTGAATGGGAGCCCTCTCCTTCAGAGCAGGCAGTGGCTGGCCTGTGTATAGCTGCAAAATATATGACTGAAACAAGCTCTCCATCCCAGCCTCCTCCTGGGGTACTGCAGAGGAAGAATGTTCCTTCAGACTTCCCTTCCCCAGTGGTCCCCTTCAAGCTCTGGAGGTTAGGGAAGCCCTTATGTTCACATCAACTCAGCCCAAGCATTTCCAGGGTGTTTGGACTGATTGTGGAGCTGAGATGTATGTGGAAGGGCAAACACCTTGGTCTGGGGAGGCTGATATCACATATCAGGGACAGGGAAAATCAGCCTGGGGAAGGAAGTGTTGTGAGCAGCAGAGGCAGTATCTCAAGGGTTTGGGCATGGGTTTGGAAAGGGGGATGCAGATCTGGGGCAGTGCAGACTCGGGGGACGCTTTGTGGCTGGAAGAGCAAGCTTGTCAATTAGTTGCACACGAGTATACTGGTAGGGTTGAACTGAGGGAGGTGGCGCCTAAGTGGCAAACTCCATTTGCAGTGCCCTTGTGTACACAGAAATAGCTTGAGACAATCCTTGCAACTCAGCCCTTCTCATGCATTTTCCCTGCTTTTGCCTGCACAGCTCAAGTCCTGACAGAAGCATCTGCCATGCTGTCAGAAGCCTCAAATAGAAACATTTAATTTATATGGACATCTTAAAACCATAGAAGGCTTTTAAATTAAAAAATTAAATCCAGCTGCATTAACCATGTCAGGAAAAATTGCATGGGGCTTGGGGTCAACATGGATTTTTAGTATATGAACAGTCCAAATGACAGAAAGAGTGACATCAACAAGAGGTAAAAAAAACATGACTTTCTATTTATGCAGGCATCCCTGCAATTAACATGAGAAGTTACTTGTGTAACTTCAGAGAATATTTAGATATATAATATTTGAAATTTTTCTCCAAGAAAATCACTGTGAAAGAGGGATTGAATCTTGAATGATTTTAGCTATCCATCTCAGAACACTCAGTCTTGATTATCTTTTGGAGGCCTTGGATTTCACATTAATTGTCTGATGTTTGTGTGTTTAACCAGAGCATTGAGAAACCTTACATTGAATATTAAGATGGAAGACAAAGGGGTCCATACGTTGCTTAAGGCATCCGTTCTGAATGACTTTCCTCTGTCTCTCTTATCCTTTCTCCAATGCAATGATGATTGAATTTTCACCCAATAGAAATGCCTTATTTGGTCCTTAAATCAAGCACTCTAAAAGTAAAAATAAAAACCAAAATACTTGTATTTTGGCAAAAGGGGTTTATTCTGTTCACACCAATTTTTTTGTGAAATATGTGTCCAGATACAACATTTCTTGGCTGGCTTAACATGATTTTCAGTATTCTGTATTAGGCATACTCATTTGTTATGTCTTAGACACGTATACATATTTATGTATAGTTCTGTAACATTATTGATAAACTCTGCCTGACAGTCAAATGAAAATGATTCCCTGATTCTGTTCTGTTTATTGTGTAGTTTTTGTTGAAAATGGTACCAATTACTTTTCTCTCTGCAAATTTCCCATATGATTTTTATACCACTCTTGATTTCTTGTTTTCTAGATAGTCCATGTTGACCAATATGTATTTGACTTTACTAAAGCAGAAACTGTAAGAAGACTCTGAGTCAGAACTGATCCAGATAACAAAGTTCACTCCTCAGCCCTAAAACTTCTGAGTCTCTAACTGCACTGGGAAATATCCTATAAATTCTTGCTTTTTCAATGGTTTTATTTTTTTCTGCACCCATACAGATTAGAAGCTTCTCTCTTGAAAATGGAAGATGACACAATTATGTAAAGAATGTAAAATAACTATAATGTCTTCAGCATTTTACTTATGCTTACCCCAATTCTTGGACAACATTGCTTTACTCCCGGTGAACCAACAGAAGAGAGAGTCTGTAAAGTCATATACTGCAGCTTGTGTTTCCTGAAGGAGATCAAGGGAACAGACTGTGGAATTAAGAGAAAGGCACTTGCTATGAACCACACTGCTAAAAGATATAG
>JAYDZK010000113.1:133663442-133681025 GCA_034509185.1 Euphonia xanthogaster
CGACGCTCTTCCGATCTCAGAAATTTGGCCAGCCTCCATAACTATCAGAAATCTTGTGACATTTCTAGGGGAAGTTACAAGAAAAGAGATATTGCCTGCTTTTAGTTACATGGTTTCCCTCTTTGCCATGCAGCTTAATGCATATGCAGACACACATACAGACATTTTGATTTCAGAACATCTTAGTGATAGAAAAAGCACTTCCATTGAAATGTATTGCAAACCTTTAGACATAATATTGATTTAAACATTTTATAGGCCAGAATAATTATGGTGGACTCAGGAACAAACCTTCATTGCAATATGGATCTTAACATAGATTTCACAAGATATATATGGTGCTCAAAGTAGCAAAATATCTATTGTCTTTTACTTTTAATTTTCTGGTACAACAACAAACAATAATGAAAATATTTTTAATTCATCATGTGACTTAGAAGAAGTCACATCAAAAGATAATAGAAGTCCTCCAGGCTATATGTTTTAGTAGCATCAGGACTCAACATGTGATTTTCTGTATTCTTAATTCTAAAATTAAGTACAAGCTAAAGAGAAGCTTTGCATGGTAATTTTATTTGCAGATAAATGCAGATACATGCTTCAGTTAGCCTACTAAGCACAAAGTCGCAGAAAACTATTCCCTGTCTGGAAGAACTAAGTAATCTTAAGTGAGGAATTATGTTTTTAGGTTAAAAATACTCCTACTTGTTCTTGAAATGAAAATAAGAAAGAAAGGTTGTAGGCCTAATGCTGAAATGCTTGTGAGGGTTGGAGTCCAAGACATTTGGCTAGATGTACCACCACCACTTCTCTGTACCTACACTTATGATAGATTTGATAATGGTAAAATATGCGTAGCAGTTGTAAGTTGCTTTGTCTGATATTCCTGTATCTAAGTATATAAAATTATAGACATATAGAAAAACACTGATTGCATTTTATGTCCTTGAATTAGAGGTCTGGAAGAATCAACAAACATTGAAACACCTTATAACAGGTATGCATTTGTGATGTCGAGATAAAGGCATGTTTTATATCCCAGCACTTCATGTTGTGTTGGTGATTATGATTGTTTGCATGCTCAAAGTATTGAAAGATTTTTGGACTAAAAGCTTGAAAAGTTTCCTATAAATTTCTAGAACTGTCACCAACATTGAACATACACATTTAAAAATATTTTCTTATGTGTCAGTGCTTAAGAAATGAACAGACTATTTGTCAACTCATTGCAAGAGTTCAAGTATTTGTGTGAGAGTGCCTATGTTCTCCAATAAAGAGAGAAAAAAAGGCTCTTTTGGGTTTTTTTAGCAAAGGGCAAAGGGTGAGTTTAGCAGGTTTTCAACTGAGAGCAGTGGTGAGAGTCAGAGAATTTACTCTTCATGGAGCACAGTGGACATAAGAAAGGATTTGGGCTATAGAAAGGGCAGTGGATATTGTGTTGTGTGTAGGATTTTATTTTTTTCTTTCCTCACTTTATATTTATTTTTATTATTATTATTTTTATTATTATTTTTTTTCTTTCCTCACTATTATATTTATTTACTATCTGATTATTGCCTGCAGGGTACCTAGCATATTGTGTGCAAATAAGAGTATGTGGGATTTTTGGAATTAATTTATATAATATAAAAAAGTGCTCAAGACTGCAAAATTGGGCATTCTTCTTGCCTCAGAAAGGGACCTCCATAAAACCTCACAAACCACGAAAAGCAGACAGTCAGCTTTCCTGGCATCCACAGTCCTTTTGCCCAGATAAAGACACTTCTTTCCAGTATGTAAATCTTCAACACAAAACTGGCTTCATATCTGCTAAATTTCTACCATTGAATACCATATTGCTTTTCTTTTTGTAGTGGCAACTGCCAGATTGACAACTAATTTCTTTTCTGCTGCAGATGTGCTGTTCTGGCTGGTTTCTGCAATGATTTCCATTTGTTTTGGCACCTGCAAAGTCATGGCTCTCAATCTGGCCTTTTCTTAGCACATATGTTCTACAATTGAATAATGCATTAGTATAGATTTAGCTGACAATTACATTTTTGCTTCCTTTCTAAATTTAAGTGCAACATTATCAGTTTGGGATTTTTATTCAAATGTTTTAAAGCATGTGACTGCAGTTTATAATGTCCTCTGAACATCTTCCATTCAGGTTATCATCTTCTTTTAGCATGATTTTGTACAGATAAAACACAGATGAATATAGCTGATCATGTGATTAAGCATACAGAATTTATATATTGCCATCATTGCTTTTGTAGCTATCTAATTTTAATCCTGCCTCCTAATCCTCACTTTATCTGGCTTTTTATTATTACTATTTGATATTTTCCATGCATAACCACTTAAGGAAGGATTTTCTTTAAAAAAAAAAGAGTGTAAGAACGTAAATATAAGTATTGCTACATTGTTGTAAAAACCAGGAAAATGTAAAAAATGCCTTTTCATACCCACATTTTCATTAGCAAAGAAATATGGTTATGCCATCTACTACCAATGTCTCTTACCAACTGCCTACAACCTACACAACATGCTAAACAAAAATGAGCCAGCTGAGGAAAAGGATCTGAGAGTTACTTTCCTGCTCTCAGTTGCTGCAGAGGCTGATGCAGTCAGTAGTATGACTGCTTCTGTTGATGTAGTACTGTGATTTCTGACATTTGTGCCTTCTCTGGGCTTTGCATTCTTACCCTGGAGGGTGCATCTCCATGCCACTGTGAGAGCTCTCCCAGCCTGTGGCATGACCTGCTCCTGGAGCAGGAGGCAGCTCTTGTCCTGCTCTGTCCTTCGTGCATTGCCCCCCTCTGCCACCACACAAACCACCACGTGGGCAAAGCCTGAACTCTCCACTGTACATGGTAAGGAGGTGCCAGAGGTGGGATGGGGGCGCTTATGGTGGTTATACAACTGCAAAACATCTCCCTGCCACACCACTCCTGTCCTTTCCATACTCCTCTTAAGTACCAATTACACAATGGAGATCCTTTGCAGGTATTTTAAAGCCACTAAAACTGACAGAAGACATAATTTCTGTACATTAAAACATGATGTTATGTTCCAGAGTCACATTTTGAGTCGGCATTTTATGGCAAAAATTCGATCACATAAATGATGTTGTGTCCCTCTTTCTAGCACTGCAAGTCACTGCCTAGCAGATGTTGAAATCTGCTTTTGTAGTTATGAAACTGATCACTACAGCTGGACAGGTTTCTCCTAACACAATGCCTTACACTAAGACAATATCGAAGAACAGTTTTCACGTGTGAAAGGAAGAGAGTGCTATAAATTTCCTGTGGCAAACAAGGTTTAGTCAATGTATTTCAAAGGAGAGGGCCTCAGTATGACATAAAAAAGCCCTGCATGGGTCTGTCATAGGAACTGTCACTTGCTGCCAGTTACAGTTATTTTCAGGGTTATGCAAGTGCTGATCCTGAAAATACATTATGAGGACTAAAGGTGTCAACAGCTTCTCGTGTTTGGTCCTGGATATCACATGGACTTGTGCTGGATATTTCTTCACTCCTTCAAGGACTGATGTTTGGTTATATCTACATGCCCAGCAAGACAAGTCAGGTCCCAAAAAGGAAAAGATCATGACTGTATACTTCAGAAATACTCCTGCAGTAAATTCAGCTCTCCTTCATTCTTACCAAAGAGTGCTGAATTATCCTTGTCATGCTTTAGCTGTTTAGAGATGCTAAGCAGCGAGACTGGCTGTATAATCCGAAATACAACAAAGTGATTCAATGGCTCTTGAGATTGCTCACACCCTAACTAGTGTAACCTGTGACATCCTTAAGGACTTTATCAGGATTTTTTTGTTGTTTCTCTCCTTATTTTTCCAATTATCTAGAATCATCCTAATGTCTAAAGACTCAGTCAGGATTAAGTCTGTAATGTGTTTTACATTCTGTACAGGCACAGAACAATCTGTGTATCTGACTATTTACACAATCTTAATGCCTCTTCCTGAAGACTGAATTCCTGACATGGAGAACTTTCTTTCTAAAAGTAAATATGAAATCCTAAGTAAATGTAACATCCTAGGCCTTCTAATGTAAAACATCTAAATTTCAAAATTTTGAAATGGTAAGATTGTATTTTGTGTATTGTATTTTAAATACTGTGAGTCTATTTTACATGCCCCACTTTGTTTGTATGCTTTCTCTTACCTACTTTGCTTCTAGAACAAAGATTTTAGGGTTATTTATGGGTTTTTTTAGCATTTCAGATCATGTAAAATCTTATTTTTATTTTCTTAACATAGTGACTGTTGAATGAAGATTAAAGACCTGTTTGTAGAATGTATGGAATGTCCTCCTTTTCTACTAGGCCAAGAAGAGTTATGCAAAGTAGGGAGAAGTAGGGAGGAGGGTGTCCTGCTTGCTACAGAGGGATCAATAGGTCTCATATACTCTTAGGAATTTGGCCAGGGTAAAGAATAAAAACATCCTAATGTGAGGTTTCTGGTGCCTGTCATCTCAAATTAAAATGGAGGGCTGGTATCTTAAAACTGTAAATCATCAGAAAAGGCCGTGCTGGCACTGAGGTGCAGTAGAGTAGAACAGAGAACAGAGAAAACCACGATCAAAGTTCTCTCTGACAGAGAACACCACAATCAAAGTTTGGCATCATGACTGGTAAAAGAAGAAGGGCATTTCCTACAGGCACAAACTTCAAATTGAAATTCCATTTGTTACCTGTCTTTTTGTGAAGTAATGCTGCAGGACCTGATTTCAGAGCATATCTCCGTGCATGAGAGGGTGCAAATGGAAGTTGCTGGAATCACAGAGGCTGGAGATGGTTCTTTATATGGATCAGCCAAAGTTCAGAATGCTATTTGACAAGCAGCATGGTCCCTTTCAGTGAGACGATCTTCAAGAGCTCCAGTTGACTACATATGCCACCTTGTTGTTGGAAAATGGCAAAATAAATTACCAGGAAGTTCATTTATTTGCATTTTTTCCAAACCAAATCAGGTTCATTTTTTTATTTATAATTTCATTACATTTTTTCTTTGTTTTTCTTACATACACAGCTATTCTTTACTGCCTTTCATCTTTAAAATAAAGAAATTTTTCCTTGATTGCATTTAAGTCTCCATTTATCAATAAAACATAAATATGTTATTGACTTTTTAATTTTATTTTTTGTGGGATATAGTTTATAGCTTTGTAAATTTATTCTTCTTGATCTTCTTCATCCTTCAGCAATATGGTTTCACAGTGAATTTCAGAGTCTCTGTAGTGTATAGCTTTTAATGCGTTTGATTTTTCACATTTGTTATCTGTTATTTTTTTGCTTCTCAAATGTTTTATAGGCACTACACCAATGCTGATTCTGTATTTGTGTTGGCTTAGAAGTTCCGTGTAATTTAAAATCCCATTGGTAGATCTCTGGGAGGAGACTGCCTTGGGCTTTCACATCCAAGAAATGTAATCCATGCTGTCTTTATGCAGGTTTGCTATCTCAATGATGTATGGCATCTGACAGAAATTCTTTGAAGAGCTGCTGAGAAATTTCTTGGATTTGGATACATGATGTAATTATAGCTTTGATTCACACGTGTGTCAGCATTTTTTCTTTTAATTCTGCCTCCAGTAGCTCAGACATCTTACCTGAAGCCTCTTGTCCGTTGCTTCATTTGGCATCAGTCCATCAGTGTGCAGGGTCACTTGAAGGCCCAGACTCAGCCTGGGTTTTCCCAAAGTGCAAGTGAGCAAAGTGCACTGCTCAAAGAAGCTCACTGAAGCTGTGAATCTTTTATTTTCCCAGAATCCAGAAGTCTTGTAAAGTCTAGGAGTGTCTAGTTATTTCTTTGCTCGATACATTATAGTTAAACAACAAAAAGGGAGTTAATCACTGCTCTGCTCCTGGCCTGCCTTGAGCCATTTTCCATTGAGTGGCCTGATAGGCAAACGTAACCTTTTTAAAGAGCACTTGCAAATGTGCATTTCTGGGGCGTTCAGTGTTCCATCCAGGACACCAAAGTGCCTCTGCAAGTGCATGCATACGGGTAAAATGCCTGAAACCTACTGCCAGTCCAAAACTTTTGATTTTAAAATATTTTGGATATTTTATCTTCAGAAGTCTATGAGTAAAGCAGATGACCACTACCTCCAAAAACCAGCCATTTAACTTTAGATTTGTATCATTGATATTTAGAAGACATTAAATCCTCAATTTTGCTAGAAATTTATATGAATGTGGTGTTGAATAATTAATACTTATTATATTTATTGACTGCTGGGCTCTCGGTTCACTCTGCTGGGATCTGTTGTCTTACTTTTCTTGCAGAATAAGAGTTAAAAATGTTGGGGCTACAAAAAAAAGACTTCTGTAAAAACCTAAATCAGCAGATTAGCAAATGCATTTCTAGTTTGGGTTTTCCTAAAATAAGAACAACATTCTTTGTACCATCTCACCTGATTCTTCCTATTATTTCCCATTAACTGACATAAAAATAGTTCTCTCATTTCTCCTTCTGTAAATAATTTTCACAGAAATATGTACTTGGTACACAAACCATGAAGAGGGTACATCTTTCCCTAGTTTTGAAGGTGTTCTAGACAATGTTGCAGCCCAGGAGCAGTTCTTGGGACTACATCTTTCCCAGTGAAAAGAATGTTCCCAAATACTGCCCCCTGACCCTGAAACTCCATCATCCATACGAATAAATTGCTAAACTGGTCTCCAGAACAGTCACAGCCATGGCCAACCAGTTCCAGGCATAAATAAGGACTCGGCACAGAACAGGAACTATTCTCAGTGGGCATTTTCAATATGGTCAACAGTGTTTTGAAAGGAAACAGAATTAAGTATGGGCAAGGGTTATTCCTTGCCATGTACCAAGACATATTAGAGGCTATTTCTAATGAAAACCAGGCTTTTTCCTGAGATGTACTTTTTATTGCTATTTCAGGATATGAATATTTTGCAAATGCTTCTCCCTATTCTCTGATATCTAATCTATGATCTATGCTATGTCATGATGGTGCAATTGCCTGCGAGTCAACATATAAAGAGCAAATATTCTTACATGCGTGTCTCAAGTAAGATATTTTGAATAGCATCATTGTAAATAATCCACGAATGCAAACCAGGATGTGAACATGTTTGCTTCAGAAACATCTATAAAAATAGGGAAAAGTATCTTTTTCAGAAAAAGAGGCATTGGTGTTGCATGAGACATGCAATACAGATTCTCATCTGTAGCCTAGGAGTTAATCTGCATGCTCACCCGATGTCTGTAATGGCTCTTAAGAAAGCAGAGAACCCAAGGAAGAGCAAATAGTGATGTCCCTCATGACTGTGACATTACTGCTATTTCTGTTCCATGAACAAGAAAAATATGATGTCTGATTACTTGTCTTGATTTTAATTTATCTTAATCTGACACGCAAATAAGGAGTGACTAAGAAATAAATAAATACATACATATTTGATGGGAATTAAAGGGAAAACTGAAACTTTGCTCATGATGTGGCATGGAGTAATTGCCAGAACAAGGCATTAAGTTTACAGCACTGGCGAGGATTCATACCAAAGGTGAAACTTTTCTAAATGTTATTTTCTACTCATCATATTATAACAGTGATTTATGCATTGTCACCCCTCTCTTACTTTCATCAGCAGAGCTGCAGCTGACATCAAATCAAGCACAAGGGTCACCCTTTTCCCTGTTACAATACCAGAATCCTGTGGTCAGTAATCAGAGATACCATTTACAGCAAAATCCATTTGTGCTGTAATAACTGTTCCTGCCAACAGTTCTCATCTGAGAAAGAAATAAAAAAAAATTATTTGACAACAGGTCACATTTCACCTTATTAGAAAGGGAAATCTTCATGATAAAGAGAACCATGGGACATGGGAGATTCCCCAGGGATTTATCTTTGAGGTAATGAGGAAATTGAATTCTGAACAGACATTTAGAAATTAGTTATAAGTGGGCAAGCTGGGAGGTGAACAGTCATAATTCTTTACTGCTCAGTTCCACTAAATCTGCAGAGCTAATACCATAGAACAGTTCCAAAGGTGATTGCTGAATTACTGACCAGGAAAGGAAGAAAAAAATAACTAAATGTGCCTACACTGCCAACACGACCTGTGCCAACACACACCAATGGAAACCCAAGAGCCGAACACAAAAAGGAAAAACACCAAACAAACTAAAAACCCCACCCCAAACAGAAAATAATAAACAAAAGACCTCAGTATTTAGAAATGCTAATTGTGGCTCATCAGGAGAATCTAAAGACCTGTAATTCTGCAGGAAGGGGAATCAGTGTTGGAGTTTTTTCAAGACAGGTAGTGAGAAGTTGCTGTATAGACTGATTAAGCAATGATCTGGTTCACCAAAAGTAGATTGGAATTATTTTGGGAGTCTCACAGTAATGAAAACATTTACCTCATCTTCTGTATTCCAAGTTACCTGGAAGGAGATTTGGTTTAAAAGATCTGACAAAGTACCATGTAAGGGGATTGGCATTTGTTTTCCAGATCACAGGATATTTACACTAAACTTTTTAATCCTAGCCATGGTTGCCTGTACCCTTATCATAGACTAGAGGTGTCAGGCTTCAAATCAGAAGAGTTTTGCTAATATGGGCAATGTGTCAGAGTATTTGTGTTCAACAGTAGAGGACATTGCTGATATTTCATTTTGTTTCACACTAAGGTTTCCTGCTTCTGGATGTATGAGGCATCTCAGTGAGTATTGTTTCTTGCTGTTGGTACTGCCTTCTGTTACCTTCCCTTATTTCCTTGCAGGATGGACTTGAATTTCATTTAGTCTTTATTTCTTAACTGCACAGGACCACACTTTCTCAGCTGTTCTAGCTTCATGGTGCTACTGGACATGATGGAGGGAAAGGGAGTTTTTATTCTCTCCTACTCCCCAGCAAATATTTGGTTTTTTCTTCTCTTCCTGTGGCACTAAAACGAGGAAAGAAGTCTGTGGCATTTTCTGGCTGTGCAATGCAAATACATCATGAAAGATCATTACTTCATTGCTCCTCGAGAGCTTTATTTAGCCATAACTTTGTAATAAGCTCACACATGTACACCTGCAAGTAAAATTAGTTTTATGTACTAGTTATTTCTGTTCTATTTCTATATTTCATCATTTCTAACACTCATATTGGAACAACTAGAGACCAATCTTAGGCAGTGACCTAACTACATCCTTAAATATTTATAATGGAATGAAAAAACAGACTTTTTAGTATGTCCAGCTGCTTCATAAAGGAATTAGAAAGTTTTAACTAGTTACTTTATTGAAAACACACGTAGGAAGAGAAACCCCCTGGATTCTGAGCATTGAAAGCTAAATGATTTAGAAATTTTACTTTAACACAAGAGTGTATTCAGAACCCAGAGTTGATCACTTAATAACATTTCTCTGGAACATGTCAGGTTGTGGACAATTTTACTTTGTAATAACAAAATTTCTGAAATAATTATCTAATTTTAACAACTAGAAAATAAAACCATGTTCAGCTCTGCTTGTGTACTATGTAGTATTTTCTATTTTATAATTTCTTGTCATTTAATTGTCTGTCTGAATTCAACAAAAAAAAAAAAGGATTCTAATCCAAGTGAAGACACCAGAATACATATCAGTAATTTTATTGCCATACAAAGATAAAAATAAAACAAGATGTCTTTTTCTAATTTCCAGATTTCCTGTTGTGCATTCTTATTTTATCCTCAGTAGAAATGGCAGGATCTTTGCTAATGTATCATACAGACTCATTTATTTTGATTCCTTCTCTAACAATTTTTGCCGATATAGCCTCTTCTCCACCTTCATTCCTTCTCTTATGCTGCATTAACCTTGTCCTTTTGACTTTTATACTTAAGCAATACATAACCTCGTATTTCAAAATGCTCTGAGATATCCTAGCTCTGTTTGTACTTAACTTCAAGATTCTGCACACTTAATGCAATAATGGCCCAGCATGGATTCAAAGCTGCTCCCAAGTTCTTCAGTGGTCTGAACCTTTCCCATGTCAGAAATATTATTTTCTAATTCTGATTGACAAGAGATTCTTTTACATCCTGATAAATAGTAACTTGCATTTGAGTATATATACTTTGTTACTTCCACACTTGACCAACCAATACATCTAGGACCCCAGTAATTCTGCTACTTAAAAAGGCTTGGTGTGTAGAAGTATGCACAGGGGAGTAAGAGTTGCTCTCTTAAATGGTGTAAAGGGATGTAGGTGTAAACGATAACTGTGAGACTTTTTAAATAGGAAAGAGGGGGTTTGCAAAAGAGCCAAATACAACAAATGTTGAGGCACCAATGTTGAGGTACAAAATTACTGTAATATAAAAAGGTATTTGGAAGTTATTGTGGTTGAAGACCTTGTGGGAATGACAGACAGTTTTGTCCTCCAAGCTTCTCAGAGGAAATCCTGATAAATATTTCAAATGAAACTTTTAACATGGTCTGCAGCTATTCCCCAAAGTCTTATATAAGCCTTACTAGGTTAGGTAAAGAATTAAGACTTATTTAACTGTTGCCAGTTATCATCTTAGGATAATTAATTCAATGTGCAAACCAAGTTCCTATCTCATCCTATCAATATCTGAAGTTAATTCCAAGCTGTTTGGTCTTTCATGTGTCTCAAACACGCAATCATTTAGTAGCTCCTACAACAGTTATCCATTAGTGCACAACTGTTTTATCCTTAGTAACAGAAATTACTGAAAAAGATGCCATTCAACAGAGAGTGAATTTTTAAGGCACACCAGCTTTCAGTTTTCTGGAAAGAAGATGAGAATTGATACAGCAGATGCAATTTTTTGTAAAGGTAGATCTCTTGCAAAACGTAAGAAGAACTATGTTTTTTTTATTTACAAATAATTGAATATTGTAATATTAATTTAATATCACAGTATCCTTGAGAGGAAATTAATAACTTCAGTTGCTGAAGTTGCTTACTATGAACACTAATAGAGAAGAATTCAATTTCAAAACAATAAATATTAAAAAAAGAAGTTGGCTTAAAATACATGTATTTTTATTAGACATATAGTGGCTGTAAAATGTCACCTTTAGATATCAGAAGAAACTGACAGTAACCGACATTTAACTTATTCTTTTCCTAGCTTCATTATGTGTGATGTGGATAATGCTTGCTATTTTGGAAATAATTTTCATGTCTCTTTTGAGAGGAATCTGGAACAAGCTGCTAATTATTTTGAGTTTTTTAAAATCAGAAGTGGGCTTAAAAACATTTTCTTCTGCTGTATAAGATTCCACATCTATTTGTTTTTAGGTTTTTATTCAAACTAATTTCAGGACTTCATGTTAGAAAAAATATATTAGTAATAACATGCTATTTATTTTTCTGGGTTTTGCTTTACTTAATTAATTTTTTGTACCCACCCCCCGCTCCCATTTGTGTAAAAGTCAGTATTCTGTCATCTCTTTGAGTTCAGACCTGCAAATAGTTCTGCACAGCAATAAATATCTATTCTGGTTAGCATGGACTTCAGATGACCACAATATGGTGAACTTCAAATATTCCATAAAACAATGATAATGCTCCTGCTTACTTCAGAAGAACTAAACCTTAGGCAATATTTAATTTTTCTACATGCAATTGTTTTTGGTCAGTTGAGGATCTGTGTCATGGGTGCTTGTCCTTGAAAGCTGAAGATGCTCAAGAAGAATGTATTTTGTGGTCAAGGAAACAGGTCGCTCCTATTTAAATCAAACATTTCTTTAATGACTGAACCCTTTTAAGTGTAATTTAATTGTAAATAACACATCAGTGGCAAGACTTTGCATTTTAATCTACAGCAGTTTTTGGAAACTAGATGTTTTCATTGCCATCCAGGATCCAGGTGATCAGGACTCTGTCCCAGGATGCCACAAACAACCTCTGTGACATCACACGGTTCAGTCCTTCTGTGGCTCTCTTCTCAACCTATAAATGTAATCAATGAAGATATTTCCATCTATTTTCTCTGCTGCCTGTTCACTGTGAAAATCAAGGATGGGGGCTGGGTGAGGAAGCTTGGTTTTTGTTTTTCCTTTTTCTTTTCATCTATTCCTCATTTTAGTTAGGTACATTGTAAAGACTAATGTAGCACTGTTGTAGATTGATGCCTTTATATACTGCTCTCCTCCACAATGCTAACATCAAAGTGAATATTTTGCTAGGTTTCCTTTGGAATACTATTCTTCCTAAGGTTTAAAAGTTAGTTTGTTACTCAGACCAGGTGTGGTTCAAAGGTCCTTACAGTTAGGGCCCACAGGGTAGCAGAAAGATAGCTGTAACCAAGAAGAAAAGGAACAAAGACCTCTTAGCCTTAGCTAAGAGAAATTAGAGTTATTTTTAAGAAACCCCAGGAAAACTTTTTTTTCCCCTCCAAAAGGATCACTATTCAATTTTATTCTTCAGTTAAAAAACCTCACAGATCTGTAAAAGCATGCATTCTCATTTCATGAAACTCTCACAAATAGTGATTTTCACATAACAGCAATGGAATTCTCCACAGCAGTCTATGCATTAGTCTCTTTGGTTCTATGTACATAAAATCTGTGGAATGAAGCATATATAAAGCACCCTGGTTGACATTTTCCATCTTGTGGAAATGAATTGAACTCTGTAGAAGAATTCAGGAAGTCTACAAGTCAAATCCTGCTGGTCTAAACACTGGACATCCTTGAAAATTTCAGACATAATTCATAGAAGATAAGCAGCAAGGCAAGAAAGACGAGAGAGAAAGGAACTAACATCTTTATGATAGAAAAGCTGGATGCTTAACAAAGTGTCTCCTAATCACCAACTTTAGATGTAGACAAGTCAGCCCAGAGGATTAATGATTTTCATACAGAATATTCTGTCTTCCAGCGAGTAGAATTCCCCATCTGTGCTTAAATTTGGAAATTGTTGTCTAGTAATTGTTCATGCTTTGAATGAAGACATTAGTGGGTAGTAAAATCTTTATAAACATCACTTATTCACCCATAAAACAGAACAATGACCTAATGCTGTAATTTACATTTAAAATCTAAAAATTTGAACAAAAGGTAGTTTTTTCTTTAGCATATGTTTTTCTTGGGTGGGCAGGTGGAGTCCAGTCTTGTTAAACCAAAAATACTATACCTTTGGGTTTACTCAATAAGAAAAGCAGAACAGAGTATTAAGGACTGATTGATGAAAGTATTTGACATGAGCTCATGCAGCATAACTACTGCTTTTATCTCAGGACTGTGCTCCTCTGCAAAGGAAAGGCATTATGTGAGTGAAGTTATAAACTGAGCATGAAATGGTGCATTGGTTTTGCACTGACTGCCTGCACATGGGGGAATGTTTAACACACCCAGGTGGGTTAAGATTACTGCCCAGGTTGCATTTGGTGAGGGATGTTGGAGCTGATGCTGGGGAGCCATTTCCTTCTCTATAGGAGCTCTTCTTGCTTCCCTTCCTCTCCCATCTAAACAAGAGGTTCTTGCCTCTAGCTTTTGCACCTCCTGTACCTACACTCAAAATACAAGGTGACACTGACTAAAATTCCACTTCTGGATTTCAAAAAATTAAATCACTTGAAAAAATATTTTCTTTTAGTTTAGATTGAACTATTTAACCATAAAAATTAATTTTAGTTTCTTATCACTTATAAGCCAAATTCCTGTTTAATTTCTATTGATGCAAGGTTAGAGAGGAAAAAAATAAGAATTATATTAAAAGGTCTTTTATCAGCAAAGTGGAAAAATTACCTTATTTTCAGAAAGATACTCTCATTATGATTAGGTGGAAGAATAGCAAACTATTCTAACACTCTATTTAGTAGAGTGTTAATAGCAAACTATTAACACTCTACTAAAGTTTCCTTTCAACCTTTCTGCATTCCTCTTTCCCAAACCTCCCCATCTCTTTTTCTTTTTTAAAATTAGTATTGTTACTACTTCTACTACATGGGGGGAGGGGGAGGAAGTGACTAATAAGGGAAATATTTGTTTTCCTAAAAGTCAGATCACCTGAAACACTGACTGTAGACAGGGGCAAGTTCAAGTGCTTCTCATGTTTTCAGAGTTTTGATTCTGAAAGAAAGGACACATAATTCACCATTAAATGGGGAAATTCTCCAGCATCAAAATGTGTGTGTGTTAAGGAAGATGCAAGACCTGTTTAAGAACTTAAATTTCCCATGTATTGGGGTTTTTTTACTGTCAAACCAAAGAGTTTTAGCAGGGAAGAGGTAGGTCTATCTATCCATTCACAATATAGATAGATATGTAATGTTTCCTTTGGAAGAACATCTTAAAATGTTTAATTCCAGAAAAATTGGAACCGAATTTTTCGAAACTATCTCACTGGAGATTCATAATTCTCAAGGTGCAGGGGTCCAACAGATTAAAGCAGTTTAGGGTATCTTAAGAACTTCAGCCTTCAAAGTTGTGGGAAAAGCAGAAGATTTTCAGTTCTTCCTTCATAGTCCAGTGGAATTCATATATTTCTTTTCCAATATATTTTCTCACAGGAATGTCCTCAATTGTAAATGCAAGAATTTAGAGCAAGGGAAGTACACTCCAGTCATCTTCTTCACAGCCAGAATCCTCCCAGATTTTGATATTCTTAAAATAGATATAACTTCTCAAATAAATTCTCTTATGCCCACATCTTTGTCTTCCTCTCTTGTTTTTCTATATATCAGGAAAAAACCTGGCATAAATTGACTCCTTGTGTATTTTAAATTAAAATTACCTGCTATCAGTTTAGCAATAGTAAGAAAAAGAATATAATGTAGAACCTGTTACCCTCTAGCAGTTCAGTGCTGCATTTTCATGTTGGCGTTCACAGTTTGAAAAAGCAGAAGTTTATTGTGAAGTATTGGCTCAGTCTTGACACTTTTTAAAAAAAAATACTTAGTGCTTAATTAACTTATTCCTTTGCATGACAGTAGCATCTGGAGAGTTTTTTCTGTTTGTTAAGTACTAGGATGACTAGCTTTCCACTTCTGGAAAATGTTACTTTCAGGAGGGTAAAGAATTTACAATTAGGGAAAGAAAATATCAAAAATTACAGTACTATGAGCATGACATCTCTGTCTGAGAGTCTTAATTTCCAGACACAGAAATGCTGGTTTTCAGACCACATCAAAAAAAAAGGGAAAATATAATTAAATATAGGTTTTCGACCCTTGTTTTACTCTATAATGTATTTGTTTTGCAAATCTCACAGTGTTAGGATGTCATAGATTGTAAGCAGAAGTTGCTAGAGAGGAACAGGTGGGTATAAATTCGAAAGAAAAACAAGAATTCCTTTGCCTAACTAAATCTATATGAATTTAGCAAATGCTAAATGAAAGAAGAAAAAAATATAAGAAAAATGCAATAAAATCTCTGTCTGCTGAATGTTTAGTGTCTAGCTCTGGACCTGGGCCCACTAGGACATGATCTCTGCAGGCAGGGGCACACAGCTATAAGGTCCTTATCTCATTTTTGGAATGTTTCTGGATTTTATCGAACCATTTTTAATACCAAATTTGTAAAAAAACCAGGAAATTTTAGCCATCCATTTCTGAACAATATATGTTTTCATTAAACATGAAGTGGCTGGCCCTGGGCAAATGGGAAGATAAATGTATGAATGAAATCCAACGTTCTGTGCTGCAGCAACATGGGATACTGCAAACCTGGCATTTTTGCTGTACAAAACCCCACAGCAGTTATTTAGGAATTGAAAGGAAAGCAACAAAATATTAGAAGCAAATGCTGAAGTTACATTAGAGACATATAACTTAAAAAATAATAATAAAGTGATAAGAGGAATGTTATAGTGTAAATTTCTCCACTGTCCTGCAAAAAACAGGTCAACCTACTTCTACAGACATCCTCTGCCAGTGCAATGTAGAAACCCTTATAGAAATAAAATCCTAAAATAAATGTCCACCCCCTCCCCAAAGTGTGTGTGTGGGGAGCGCTCTCTAGCTCTCCTAGTCTGTGGTTCTGTTACTCAGGTTACTCAGGTTGTTATTCATGCAACACACACATGTAAGACACAGGAGCTAAAAACCTCACCTACCTGAAGGAAAGAACAGAGGCCCCTCACATACAAACACATCAGATGACATCTGTCTCTCTGTTTAGGCAGCTAAGCTTCACAGAGGGAAGCTGATCTAGATGAATAACCTTGGGTATCCCTATGGGTGTCTGTGTGCACTCGGATTTATGGTCTGTGGATGTCAAGTCAATAGATCAGCAGTGAGAGATGCTCAGCTGATCGTCCAGGGCTTTCTGACTCTCAGTGCCTTGACTTGCTCAGGACTCTGCTCCTTGATCCTCCTTGCAATCACCAGTTTCCTGTGGAACTGCCTATATGTAAACACCTGAAGATGACATCCCTCAGTTTTGAACAGGAACTATCCTTTTTTTCAGACCCCACTGGATTCCTTAATTATTGTCTTTCATGCAAACTTCCAAGATTTGTGTACAGTCATGTAGCTGGTGAGATTCTCAGCAGTGGGCTGCTTTCAACTTTGCATTTGCCAAGAGAGAATGAGCACAAAGTTGCCAGATTTGGAGGAAAAAGAATCTGACTGCTCAATAGTAAAACTCTTCTGTTGTCCATATTGCTAAAGGGCCCTGCTGCTGTCATGCTGTAGACAGTGGATTAGCTAATGAGATTGCCTGTGCGAGCAAAGAGCTGGCTCCCAACACACAGCTGATTTTATAGTCTATGGGCAATAAATGTTACACTAATTCCAGCATGGTTTCCCAGAACACACAACCACAGTTTACAAATGGACTCGCTAATTTTATTACTTTCTAATAAAATCTGGTAAAACAGTTCACCTCCTTTTCCTAGACAATGGCTTTCAGAAGCTAAGAAGGCCATGAAAAAATCAAATTTAAGGTTGGACATGAATTATAAATGTGAGATCAGGAGTCAACAATGTAATCTGGATCACTTGCTTACAGACCCTTTTTCACACACTTTCCATTGGGAACAACCATCTTGTGGCTGCACAGGCTGGTTCAGTAATCCTGCTGTCATGAGTACAATTGTAAAATAAACACAAGAGACTAAAGGACTCAGTGAGAGAATGAAGTTGCCAGCTGGAAGCCTTATCAAAATGATATTCAGTGACATTAAGAACCATTCAGTACAATTGAACCATGTCTATACTTTGCAAAATATTCACAATAAATGTAATTGCCTGCTCCTCTCTGAACTTTGGGACTATATGGAACTGATCTGTCCATGAAGATTAGATGTTAAGTAATGTCTTTGCTTATGTGAGGTCTTCATTGCTCTGTGGCTAGAGGGTAGGCTGCAGTATACTTTAGAAATATTTTGCATATTTTGTTATCAAGATTTTAGCTGGTATGGCTTGCGGTGACATTCTCTCTCTCTATCCCCTCTCTTTTTTCTCCCTGTTCTTCTATATGACTTTTTTATGCACATGCCTTTAATAACAGATTTTTTTCTTTGTGCTTTTTTAAGTCCTTGTCCCTTTTTTTTTTAATGTATATGTTCTGAGATAAATTGGATGAACTTTGCTGTTGCTGACTTTAAAATGCACAGTTTACTCCCTTTAGAAAAAAAGTTATTTTTC
>JAYDZK010000113.1:133681085-133696055 GCA_034509185.1 Euphonia xanthogaster
AAAACCATAAAGCTTTCTGCATATAATCCACTTCTAATTATTGCAAAATATACACAAAAATATTCCACAAAAGAATCCTGAAGATCGAACGAACAAAGTCCATTTTCCTTCAGGTGTTGGATATCTTCCTGTTAGCAAATAGAATAAACTGATATCTTGACTGATGGTTATGTGTACAAAGGGAAAAAGTCTCTCAGCAACTTTTTAGCAGAAGGTGTCCCTGCCCGTGGCAGGAGTGGTGGAATTATCTGATCTTTATTGTTCCCTCTAAGCCAAACAATTTTATTATTCTAGGATATATTATTTTATACTTATGTTTGTACATAAACATAGGAAAAAGTGACAGTCTACGTCTAGCTTCTAGTCTTAGTATTATATGTGACAGTCCATCAATATATTTCTGAAGGCTTTCAACTAAAGTTATGTCAAACCCTGCATTTGGATGTAATTCTAATTTATAGTGTAACTCAAAATCTTAGTAATATCTAAAAGAAACTCTGGAGAATTATCAATAAGATATGTTACAATAACTTTTTAATGTATTAAAGATAGACACCTGATTACTTATATAAGCCAACAAATTTAGTATCTGTACTTGCCTCCACACCCAGGAACTCCCTCCATCCCATGAGCAGTGAAACAAATCTTACTATATTTAACTTTGATAAAAATCCACTTCTTTTATTTTGGCTTCCCAAATAGTAAATGAATTTTAATGCAGTAATTTTCTAGACAAGGAATAAAGTCCAGGAAAGGGACTGAAGTGTGCCTCCTATGAAGCAAAATGGCACAGATACCACAGTCATACTTAGGCCTGAGTTCATCTTACCAATGGCATGGCTTTGACTCAGTGTCCCAAACAGGCATCACACGGACCCACAGGATTTTATTGAACTTATGAGAAGATGGAGTTCATCTCTGGAGACCAACTCAGATGGTGTGTGGGCTGCAAGTGCAAATCAAAGAGTTTGTGACTGATGAGAGTGAGGAAGAGAACTTCTCCTGCATCTGTATCCGCTGCAACTTTCCCAGGGCTGATGCTTTCCAGTTTCCATAAATTGCATTGCTGTAACCAAAATGGAACATGGTGAAGAAATGAATTATCATTGTTGGCATTGAATCAGAGAAGATTCAATGCCAACAATGCAAACCCTAAAACACAACAACATTATCAGCCGTAAGTCATCAACAATATTTTTCAGCACTTTGTCATCTAAATGTCTTCAAAGTAGGTCACGCAAATCCAAAGAACATTCAGATTCATCAATTATCTAGCTAGAATCTTATTGACTTGTTTCTGAAACTTCTTCCCGAGAGTTTACTGAAACTGAGATGTTTATATTAATTTTTTTTCAATTTAATAAAATAATTTCCCAAAATTTTTAACTTTCATCTTTTTCATGTCAAAATTTCTCTAGTACCCCAAAGCTGTTTTTAGCTTCAACTGAATATAAAATACTAATGCTATGATGAGTTAGGGTCTTCATTTCAGAGCTAGAGATATCAAAATACTGTTCATTTTTTGAGCTTTTCTGTACTCTGAAGCCTTACTACTTATAAATGTGTTAGCATTCATCCTCCTTTCAGCAGCCTCAAAGGAGGAGGTAAATCACACAGACAACCTAGCCTCCACCTGCTGCTCCACAACAACGCAGTTGTCTGGTAGGACCTGTTTCCACTTCCCCAGTGACTCCTTGTCAGCTACCCTTAGTCATTTCAAATGGCACAAGGAGCCTTTGTTTGGCCAACTGTATTGAGTCCTTCCTGATACACTCACAGTGTATCAGAAAGTAAGACTTTTTTTACTCTTGAAAAAATCTCTTGAAAATTAACCTTTTTAGATGAGATTTCATTTTTCTGTGGTGATGTATCCTCTGGTAAGGCCAGAGAATCCTTTGAGAATCACAGCCTTGATGAGAATTAATTTTCTACTTAAAAGCAAAAGAAAAATACTTAAAAGCAAAAAGAAAATTGCTTGTTTTTAATAACAACTATATTGAAGTTGTAAAGAGAAGTCTCCCAGTCAGGCATGAGAAATGCCACTGATAATGTGGATGGCTATGATTGTATTTATTGCTAATAAAGTATCTCAATATCATCAGTGTAGAATAAAATATGAGCAGGTCTAAAGTGTTATGATAAGCAGGTCCAGCTAGAAGCATACAGGTTTAAAGTCTTTGGCCTTACAGAGTGAACAATTGGAAAACAACAAAGCACCTGTGTAGCTACTTCAGGGTTTTATCTCTCCATGTGACCAGATCTTAGCATTTTCACTCACCTCTCCATAGGTGAGTGTTCCCTGTCTTTGGGCTGGATGTACCCTGCAGACATCCCTGCCAGGGGAAGGATCAACCCAGAAGCTTCCTGTAACCTTAGGAGACCAGTTTGCCCAGCTGCCCCAGTCTCCAGCAGAATTTTATATCCCTTTTCAAGCCTATTTGTATCAAATTCAATCCAATCATCACAATGCTCCTAATGCATTCATTATGGGAGAAGTCCAGACACTTCCTCCTGAAATTCCTACTTGGTGTTCTGATCTTTGGACAAATCATATCACCTATCAGAGACAACAGCAAAGGAGGGGACAGGGTGCACCTGAACATCTGATTACCTTTTCTTGTTGTGACAGTGATCTGATTTGCAACGCACTAAGGACTAGGACCGTATTTCAGAGAGATTTTTTAGAATTTGTCTTCAACTGACCAACGTATGACTTATATGAAAATGGCAGAACATGAAATTCACTTTGTCTCAAGTAATCTGCATGAGGTTTTATATACCGCAGGTATTGAAGCATGGTGGTACTGGGATTGACTCCAGACGTTTTCACATTATTTAAAGGAGTGTAAAGTCTTTAAAGTAGATCCCAGATGTAAGCTGATCTTTTAGGTTAGTGTAATTCCAGTGATGCTAATGGAGCCATCCTAACTCCTGCATTATGCACCCACTTCCCCCAAATGCGGTTCTTGGTGACTGTGTTTACATTCCATGTAGTGTATTACATTGTTTCTAAACTTTTTTTTTTTTTTTTTTAAATTTTAGGGCTTTTAAAATTAATATAATTTTATAAATCTTCAAAATCTCTTCAAAACTGTAAAGATTTCAAGAAAGCTTAGACTGGATAACTAGTCAGAGTCAGTTCTTTGCTTGTGTTGAATTTGACATGACAGGGTCTTACTGATTCTCTATTTACTCCATTACAGCCTTTTTTTAGAAGCAGATCAGTACATGAAAAATCTGGAGATGATGCTATATTATAACAAAGCAACTATGATAATATAATTTAATTAAAGCTATATGTGATTTTTTTCTAGTTATTCTTTAAATTTTTCTTGTGATATTCCATCTGCATTTGTGGTAAAGATACAAATAGGTTCTTGTAAATCTATTAATATAATTTAATCAATCCGCACTTGAGAGTCCAAAAATTATTTGGCTCTTGTATGAGTTGAACATCTTGGTCCTAACGATGAGGATATTCTCAGGACTCTTCAACTCTCCCAGCTGATGTCAGCCAATAGGCACATAGGTCAGCCAGAAAGCTGTTTGGGGGTGTGCCGAGAAAAAAGCAAAACTGGGGGAAAAAATAAACACAAAGAACACCATGGGTCATATGCCTTTCAATTAAAGGAAGTTTTTCCCCTATGGGGGAAAAAAATTAAGTACAAAAATAATCGTACAGTGTCTTTTGAGACCTCTTTCATAGCAACAAATGTAACAAAGAGCTGCTGTGACACTGGATTAAAATGCTTTTTTTACCAAAGTAGTGGTATCCTCAACCAGTTCAAGCAATTATCCCAGTTTAGCCAGTGGCTCCAAGACAAGAAAGAGATCATTTGAAATTCTTTTACTTACACCAACCTGTTTACAGCTCTTGCAGTTTCACTACTGAGCACGATTTAAAGGGAAGGAAAACCAAGAGGCCTTCTTCAGTATGTTGGTTATTGCCTTGCCAAATCAGCTGTCTGTGTACAGAGCCAGTCTGTGTCACTTGTGGCCTCTCCTTGGCTTCTGGTCAGAGAGCTTAAGAACTGTTTGTTGTTTAACAGAGACCTCAGAGATTAATCTTGGAGAGGGTTATTTCTGTAAACCAGAATACATTGACTGAAAATTCTTTTCCACAGCCTTGCAATAGGAGCAATTGGATGCACTCTTTCCCTACTAAATATTCACTGGGAAACAGAAGACAGAATTTGAGGTTTACACCCCCACTTTTTTGCTTCTTATTCATCAATTTACCAGACTCAGGGACACTGTCTGGTGTCTATACAAAGACTTTTTAAGTGAATCAGTGCTGTCATCACAAAATGAAGGTTGCTCCCTGTCTTGCAGAATTAGGTCAATACTAGGGAGCAAATTTCTGTGTCAAAAACAGTAGCACTGGCAACTTAACAAGAATTTTTTTGAGACTCTGCAAGAACATACATATAAACATAAGTATTTAAAATTGCATACATTTGTCTGGAAGTCAAACATTAGAAATTTTTTCTTTTTTGTCTATGTAAGAAAAATATTTAGAGGAAATAACTTTAATAACTTTAAAATTTAGAGAATTTTTTTTTCTTCTATGAAAAGCAACAACAACTAAAAAAAACAACCTAAAACCCTGAGATATATTATATAGAATTGGAAAAATAAACATTTTGAGCTGTTTGAGTCAAACTTAAACACACTTGCTTTATCTTTGGGATACAATTTTTAAAGAATTGCAATTTTCAAAATGCAAATTCTTAAAAAGTTAAAGGCTGAAATGCCTTCCCAAATATCAATGTGAAGTTTTCCAAATTTTCCCCTTCTCTGAATGAATTTATTTTCCCAGAATTAACTTCATTAATTAAAGAATAATTTCCATCTTTTAAATTTCATCTTTATAAGAAGCAACTTTGTGCTGAAGAAAATATTAAATGTCAGCATTGTTAATGTTAATCCACTGAATGAATAGCAGAGGTTTGGTTTTTTTTTTACGCTCAAAGAATAAATGCAGGCAAACTATAAGTATGACATTAATATTCATATTTATATCAGTAATTTCATTGTTGAAATAATATTAATTCTTGGCTCTTTAGTGAACTGACAGCTTGAGAAAGAGCCATATCTCTGTGTCTCCAACAGGGCATAGATGCAGAGCTGACCCTGGATATTGAAAAGAGCTGCATTAATTATTTAGTCCTGCTCACCTCCAAGTGTCTGAGGTACTACTGCAATACCACAGACACATCCAGTGCCCAAAATAGTTTTGCAAAATGCTGGTCAATTATTTCTTGCTGTGAAGATGCCAGAAAAATGCCTCTAAGTCAAATGTTTCAGTCCTCAGCGTTACCCTTTGTGGATTCACCCCCTAAGTTGTCACCATAATTTGTCTTATGGTAAATTGTCCTAGTGAGCCCACGGCGAGTGATGGTAGGGACAACTGAGTGAGTAAAATGATCAGAGTTCTTGTAAGGAATCAGAGTGATGGATGAAAGAGAGATTTTCTGTTCTTTATCCCAAGATATTGGGATACACATGGAATGAAACATGACTTACCAGAAGCATTGACAACAGAAATAGAACTTCTGAAATTAGTTAAAATTCTGAATTAAAACATATTTCAGTAGATCAGCTTTGTCTGAACTCACATTCCAGGAAATATTTTTTAAATTTAAATATAATTTAGGGGGTTTGATAATTTTAGCAGAAATTGAATAGTCACAGATAAAAATTAATATCAAGTATTCTTTTTAAAAACATATTCATCAAATCCATGGTCCCTAGGTATTAAACTGAATAATTTCCATCAACTGAATTTCAACAATCAAATTTCAGAAGTTCAAAAGTACATCCTCTTTACCTAATGAAGTTGGATTTTCACCTCTTATTTACATTTACAGACACTTATCTGATCACTCTCAAATATCTCCAAAACACATTTTGGTCACAGCTTTCTCTTGTAAATGTAAATCCAAGATATACTGCAATATCTGGCAGGACTTTTTGAGGGTGTTTGATTCTCAACTTAATTAATAGAGCTTTATAATTCTGCATGTCTTGATGATTTATTCTATTACTTTTTCTAAAATACATGACATGAAATATTAATTTTAATTATTTGACCCAGCCTGAACTTGTCTTGAGTCCTGGAAAATGTTCAGCTGAAGCTACCAGAATGCCACAGAACATACTAGAAAAAGAAAGCTTCCTTTCCCATAAATGTTAGCAAAGGTGTTTCAGAGTAACAAACCAGATATAATTTAAGCATTCTGGGTCTTATTTGTTCATATTGCTCAAATGATGCTTCAGTTGCTTTATTTATGAAAATATACTGAAACCACTCTGAAAATAGGCATTAATACCTTCACAGGGCATGGAACAGAGGAAGTGATCCTGGATCAAAGGGATATGAACATTTTCCCTCAACTTCTCATCACCTGAGACTCATTTTCAAGGGTACTTCCATTTTTTGGGCAGGGTATTAATTTCTTCTCGTTACTGTTTGGAAACACACAGGATATATCCTAGTCCATTTTTACTAGTGTAGACATTGCTGTAAAATCCAGGATTTAATATTTTCTTGGTCGGGACTGGATCTGGCAGCAGCTGAAAAGCCAAGCAGTGTGAAGAAGTAAGAAACCTGAGTGCTTAAAATGAGTGGTTAGGACACTACAGCTAAAAGTCCAACAGATCTTCTTTGGAAGGCAGAGGAACATGAAGCCTCTGAGGGGTAAAAGAGGCTGGAGTACTTAGAGAGAGCTACACTTTTATTCCTTTGTCTCTTTTTGCCTCTGAATCTTGTGGCCCCTTTGGTCAAGACAGAGGTTATGAAGGTTGGAGAGGAGACTATTGGAGCTATGGGTTATTTGGCCAATAGACCTTTTCCATGTTCAAGCCTGAATCACTGAAAAGCCTAAAATGGCAATTGCAACCTGAAGTCTGCCATTAAAATCCATCCCAAGTCTTCATCATTGCTGTCTACCACGTGTTCTACAGCAAGAAACACAGTAGTCTTGTTGGTGGCAAATGCAGAATAAACACAATCCTCTGCCAAGATAAACATTCCCAGCTTTCTTACTTCATGGGACACACCTTCTTTCAGCACCAGCAGTTCCTGTTGCCTCACTGGTACAAGGGAGTTTCTTGTGCCATCTCAAACTCATTTTTCCCACAGGTGTCTTAGGTGGAACTCCCAGAAGAGCTAAAACTAACACCTTATTCACATAGATCACAGCATAAACCCCGAATTAGGCCATACCTCCATGGCTACAGTGTAGTGTAAATATATTCTAATGATTTATCGTGTTGGACTTGATTATCCTTGTGGGTCCCTTCCAACTCGGCTCATTCTGTGATTCTGTATCTGCTTTTCCATTTCATATAAATAAAACCGAACATCTGGGAACCACTCTCTGTCAACGTTAATATAAAATCCAGATGTCTGTTTTTTCAGCCTACTGCCTTATATTGGATGTTTGGATGTTCTAATTTTCTGCCCATTGGTGAGTTATTTAAGGGAACTCTATGTGTGAGCATAAGAGTGTGTCCAACACTGCAGCTGCTACAGCTAGTGCCCCAGGTTCAGGATGTGCACACATGAATGATTTCAAGTCTCAAGAATAAAAGGTAACCAGCCATTGGCATTGGTATTTCACAGGACTGTGAACATATCAACTTACATTATGCAAACAGGTGGTCATACATGAAGTGCCACTGTTATTTGTCTTTAACACCCTGTATGGGGATTTACCTTCATGTTTCAGGAAGCACTGCTGCACTGAGATAAAGAAGTGTAGTCTTTGCAAGCTCTGCCTCTTTTGCCAGCCATCTCCAGGCCTTGGGGCACATGCTGGCAACAGGATTAAAGTTTCATCAGATTTTCACATACCCCACATTAGACCCTTCCAAGCAAGAATGGAATTTGGTCCGAGTGTCCTGTGCCAATGCTAAGCTGTATATTTTGTCAGTGAATTGCTAATAATTTTTCATGCCATGACGACCTTTATTTGGGAAGGCTATCACTGTTGATGGTTCAAATGACAATTTTTCTGCTGAATAATTCTGAATGATTCCATCTCAAGAATGAGGAATTGCTCTCAAGGGTGATGCTTCATAGTAGCCACCAAGACCAGTGTCAGTGAGCACAACTTCTCTACTGACTTGAAGGTACCAACTATGGCAACTTAAAATTAATTTGGCATGGCAGTTTATAAGGTGATTGTTCTGACATGCCGTTCTTGACACAAACATATGTCCTTCACACAGAATGTGCTAAGGAAAAGCTGGATACTGCAGTCAGATATTCCTCCACTGCCATTTGGAAGGGATATTGAAGCAACTTGATTTTGGTCTCAGAGAAAATATTTATTCAGCAGTACTCCATAACGAAGAAAGCTATGAAATATCTTATAACTTAGGATATATTTTCAACACTCTGCCAAATTCTGATCTTAGATATGTGTGGAAGAACTCATATTTCATCAACTGAATTAGTCAAAACTAATTAAGAGAAAAGACAGTAGGCTTTAGCACATTAATGCCCAATAGATTTGCTCATATATATCTGAAGAGAGGAATGAATTTGCAGGGCCAGATTGAAGATTTCCCACTGATTTTTCTGGGCTTTGCTTCACACTATAAAGTAATTTCAGGAGCAAATGACAGGTACTTAGCAATGACTGTGTAGTGAAGAATACATTCACTGTTCTTATAAGCTTTTTTTTCAAAAGTAGTTAATATTATTTTTTCTTTTGTCACATAAAAAAAGTTTTCCCGAAAGGACTTTGCCAAAGTTCTACATAACTCCAAAGCTATATCAACTCCCATTAAGCCAATAGTGTTATGCTGGATTTCAGTTAGTGCTAGTGAGTGCACATTATGCTTTAAAAAGGCTATTCACGTGGAGTAGTGGAAGTTTTCTCTTTTCTTTAGACATGGAATTGAAACTTTGATTTCAAAAGAAAGCGGCTTTCAGTAAAATTTTTATTAAAAATATTCCATATTCCACCTGAAATAATGATAGGAAGATATTATAATTTTTGTTTCTAATAGAATTAAAATATTGTTATAGAATTTTTTTTCTAGGTTTGCAAACATGTACTTAATTTTCTGACAAGCAGCATTTGAAAACATCTGCTCAGTGACTGGATCTGCTATTTTTTTAGTGCATATGCAAGAGTGGGAGAGAGCTGTATTAGAGAAGCTTAGCATTTACCTTGTTATCTAATCAGCTCATTATTGAGCAGTAGTCAGAAAAGTAGCTCATATGTTGGAAAGGAGCAGAAAAGAAAACAAAATAGGAATTATAAAACTTCTGCCACTCTACAGTGCTATGGAGCTCTTAGAGCTTGAATAATTACTGCATTTATGTTGCCTCCATTAAAAAGAGAATACAATAGCAGTGGAAAGAGGAGGAGGAGGAGGTTAAAAATAGGAGGACAAGAAGAATGAATAAAGCTTTGGAACAGCTTCAATGAAAGAAATGAAGAAGGAACCTCTACTAAGCAAGACATAAAGGAAGGAATAAATAGTTCATTAAAATAGTGGGTGTGTAGAGCAGAGAATAATTGTTCCTGTCTTTGTCCTTCCTGCACAAACAGATGTTATCTTTAGCTGGGGGCTCTGGAAATATTAAAAATTCAAATGGTTTAAAATATGTAATCTGAAAAAAAATTGGGAAAAATCTACAGTTGCTAGATAATAACATTGTCTCTGAACAAAGAAGTTCCTGACCAAAATTTATGGAAAGTCATCCCTACATTCTGAAACTGAATCTATCCCTTTTCTCAGACCTAACTGTTGCATGTGGATTCTTCTATAGAAAAGCAGAATATAGGAAAAATTTTGATTTTTGCCTGATACAAAATTTCCTATGCTCTAGTTTGGAAACTGCATCCACTGGAAGTTGTGGCCTGCAAATATCAGTTGTATAGAGGAGGCAGAAAGGCTGCAGAGAAATGACAAAGTGCTAAACCACCACTGCAGTGTCAGTTTATTTTAAAATGAAAAGTTAAAAGCACAAAAGAAAGACAAGAATAAAATAGCACAGAAGGCTCGATAAGACCAGAAGGCTTGATTTGACATACAAATCTTTATTTAAAAACTAGTATTTTAAAGGATAAAATGTTATCATGTTACCCCTCATTTTTCAGGCTCTGCAACAGGACTAAACAGTACATGTGGGATTATTGCACGTTTTACTCATAATTCATGAAGCAATAATGCTATGTCCCAAGTTTGCAATGCTTGCTGATTTCAGGAAAGATTACTTGTTTTAAAGACTGTCTGTTCAATGTTTTGGTCAGTGTGGCTGGATGCCTTCTGTGCTGAGAGCACATAAACCGCAAGCAAGGTACCACCCACAGCTGCTTATAAATGCTTTTAGCAAACCTCATGGACTGCAGGCCTTTGATTGAGCCCTCAGTGCCCTGAGCAGGACAGCTGCCAGCACTTGAGTGAAAATTCATGTGGGATTTAAACAGCCATGGGTTTTCCCAGCTGAGGCTTTGAGTGTCTATCCCTTGCTGGGATGGTTTTCAGAGGCCTGGAGATTGCTTCAGCAGGGCTGTGTGAAGTGGTGCTGTGCATCATCTGGGGCAGTGTGTGGGAACAATGCATCTAATGAAGCAGAATTGCTGCCAGTCTGTCAGGTCTGACCCTTCTAATATCTGGTTGCTCACACAGCTCAGCAAAAAACTTTGTAAAGCAAAGATTTTCCATCTGTAGGGATTTAAAGTACCATGAGAAAAATTAAAGCACGATTTTTGAGACAATCAACAACTAAAATTTTTTTTAGATTATTCCTTAAGCTTCCAAGTGAAATCATTCCTTTCATACTCCGGTGTAACAGCTGTGTCACTGTGATATCTACTAGGAAAATTTGTTCTCTAAATTTTGATTAAAAAACAGTGGTTAGTGAATTTTTCTCATCCGTTCATTGGTTATAACCTCAGTATAAATTTAACCTTTTGACTTCAATTAGAGCTTTGAGATTTCTTGGGAACAGATGACATATTTACAACTCAATATGTTTGTTTCATCCATCTGTTCTCTTCTGGCAGGTTGTAAATTATTAGGACACATGCTGCTTTGTGTATATCTTTCATGCACAGAAATAGCTGTGTGGGTGGGGTTTCCTGCTCTAATTGGTATTTAGGTTCTTCCATTGTGTGAAAGCTATACAGTAGTAATCTATGGATAGCTTTTTGATCTTCCCTAAACACACTAATTTCTGTCCTCACTGAGGGTCACCTCAGCAGTGGAGAGTCACAGTAAAAAGGAAACAAGCAGTCAGACTGGAGTAATGTCAGACAGTGTTGGACGCAGAAAATCAGCAGGTCCCAAACAGTTCTAAAAGCAGGAGAAAGTAAAGAGGGAACCTTCTTAGACATAAAATGCATTAAGTGACAGTGATATATTCAGTAAATGATTCAGTGGGAAACTAAATTGTTAAACTTGTACAAGTATTTCCAATCACAAACTCATTCTCTATAGGAATAGCCATCAAGCCAAAAAAATATATCTTTTTTCATCAAACCAAAATTTGTTTCATTCCAGCATATGTCACTTTGAACTGCTGTAGTCTATGTGAACACACTGCTGGAATAAATTTTCTTTGGGAATTCTCCATTTATCAAGTTTCTTTTGCAAACTACAATTACATGGCTGTCTCTGGTGGTGTGGACAGTCTGAAGTTTAAAAACAAACCACGGGGAATAGAAAAGGTGTAGAATGATTGTGCTGTAAATGCTGCTTCAACCGTGAAGTCTGAGAAGGCTAAAATAGCAATGCAGGTTTTCTGGAAATCAAACAAAAAGTTAAAGACTGTATTAACCACACTGGAAAGGTTGTTAAGGAATCAAGAGATGATTTTGCTGACAAGGCATCAAGCCAAAAAATATTTATCCATAGCTGATAAGGGAAGAGGGTTAGAAACTGGAGAAGCCTAAGCAGATATTTATAAAATTTTGCTTAGTCCAAACAAGATCTCCAAGGACTGGGCCATGGTTATCGTAACCCTATTATTAAAAAAGTGTTCTAGGGATTTACTTAGAAAAGGTATATCAATGCACTTAGCCTCATAAGGGACAGAGGTGTTTCATGAGATCAAATAAAGATACCCTTGGAAAAATTGACAGCCTGAGAGCAGCCACATGTTCTCAGGAAGTGCAGATCATGCTTCAGCTGGTTGGAATTCCTGGAGGATATTATTACTCCAGAGGTGTGGGTTGATTTGCTAAAGTAGCAAACAAAACCCACAGAATTTGCACTGTGGTTGTTCAGGTGTTTTGATCACGTAAATGTCCTAGAACTTAAAACTGGTGAGATTAATGTTCTCTGATTCAAGGACAAGTGAAACGGATTAATGAAATTCAAGCTGTTTCTTAAACTCCTTTGGATTAATGCTTTTAAACCATTGTAAGACTTAAACTTTGCATTTAGAATTTGTCAGATAAAGTAGGATTGGACACAATGAAAAAAATACTCCTGAATACTCCCATTTCTGCAGTATTAAGACTAGGAGAAAAGCAAAAGAAACGGGCAGCAAAAGGAACTTGGAAACATTCTAGAGTTTCTCTAAACTGTATTCTGCCACCTGGGAGGCTCAGCAGAGCACTGTGTGTCTCCAGTCCACTACAGAAATGGAACTTTAATTTGGTTTGGTTAGTTTGTGGACATGGATGATGCTTAGTATAGGCTTAGCAATTCTTTGCAAAGCTCATGCGTAAGAATGTTTAAAGTTAGAATCAGTTTAAGATTAATGGCTTTGTTTTTGGTTTAGTGCACCAAATTACAGCAGATCTACCGGGATTGACTGATGTCTTTTTGACTGCCAGTGGTGAAATATATATTCAGGAAAGATTATTAGATGAGCACATAGAGAGAAGCCATCTTCAGAGAATACTGAAGTTACTGTTCCAAGAAGAATTACTTCGGGAACTGTAAACTTTGCAACTTGGATGTCTGTTGTGATTTCATGATCACCATGAAATTCCCAGATTGCATGGATTAGACAGAAGAGCCAGTTAACAAAATGAACAGATGTCAAATGAATGCTTTCCAACAGATCTTGAGGAAAGAGCTTTAACATTCAAATCAGATCAAGGGTAAATTATTTTGAGTGACATGGGATTAAAATAAGTCAAAGTAATAGCTAAATTCTCAAAATAAATATATCCCAAGCTATTCAATAAAGTTCAAGAGCCCTGTATATATTGAAAATACCAGAGATTGTTACTGTGAGAGTGACAAATATGTGATGGGATGACTTTAATCTGTACATGTAAACAATTTCAGGTTTGAAATGAAAAAAAATACAAAAGGACATCTACAAATAGTGGTTGCACCTACAGCATTTTTTAGATTTCTGCAATGAAACCGCTGCTCATAAGAGAAAATTAAGCTTGCTGTTCTCACATAAAGAAAATGGGGCAACACATCACAAAATCTCTCTCGCCTTTATATAAAAAATGAAATTTGTGTTATAGCATAAAATGAAAGATTTAAGAAGATGATGATTTTTTTTCTCCTTCTCTACCTGCTGTCAAGACATAACCATGAAAATTAATCCTACTTTTGTCTCACAGACTTTTGGGCGTCTTTGAATAAAGAGTCTCCCACATGTCTCTGTCAAATGAGTGCACATCTTACCAGGAGGAGCAAGTAAGAAGTAAGGAGTATTTTTGCTCCCTGATGGTGCAGACTGGATTTGGTGTGTGCCCGCAGGGCTGAATGGGAGCTGCACTATCCCCAAGGCTTCTCTGGGGGTTTCAGGTGAGCTCTGCAGCTGCTGTGGAAGTTGTCCTACTCAGCACCAGCCATCATCTCGGTCATTGTGAAATCTCACTGAAGCTTGCTCCCACTGATGAAGACACAAAATCAAGCAGTACATTCCTATGTTCAATAGCTGTTCTTTAAGTTTCAGCACTGACATTGTGATTGCTAATCATTCTTATTTCTAATTGAGCCATTGAAATGTTCCCCAGATTTTTGATTTAGTACTAGACTTGTTTTTTTTGGCTTTGGATATCTTGAAATATCTAAGCTTGTTAGAAGTAGATGTTAGTCCAGATGGAATTGAAACCAGATTTCTGAGGCAAGGAGTCTAAAGTAACAAATTATTGACACATTTTATTACTTCTACTGCAGTCTAAAACACTGGACAAATCACTCATAAAAATTCACAGTTTAGATAGCTTTTGGAATAAAGGCAGGCCATGAATTCTTTATGGTCAAACATGATATCTAAACACTCAAGTAACAGCACTTTGCTTAAAACTGCAGATGTCATTTTTGGATTAGATTTAATATTAGGGGTTTTTTTTGATGACCAAAATTTGGATTATTTCTTTGTTATATGAATTACCCTGTGTTACAATCTGACATCTATTGCTGTGGGGTGGGAATCTACAGAAAACTTGGCTTCAGTCACACTGCTCTAATGGCTTAATTGTTATTTAGGGCAGAAAATGTCAATGTTGACAGATCAAAGCTTTCTCAAAACTAAAATGAATTCCTTGGATACTCCAGAGGTTTGTATCCACATTGGATCATATTATCTACAAGTCTTGCAATAATCATTTTATGCCTGTCTATAAACACAGAGCAGATGCAGGTTTCTCCTTCTCTTGTCCTTGTGTATCCAGCATGGGGAGAGGCTGGCTTGGCTGTGCAGTCCATTTACACGACTCTCAATGCCCAGCAGGTTTCACTGCTCTCCATTCACCCATCCAAGGGCTGACCTTATGTTTGACCAAAACTGGTAAGAATTTCAGTGAACTGTCTAGACCACACAGAGTGCCACAACTCTGTTTTGTGGAATGGATCTCTTTCTCTCACTGAATGAAGGGGCAGATCCTTGTGAGGCTATTGTGAAACTTGTGCTTTCCTAACAATGAAAAATTTCATTTTTATGTGGTCTGCTTGATTTAAGGTGAGTTTGGAATCAAGACAGAGGCCAAAAAAAAAAAAAAAAAAAAAAAAAAAAGAGGATATGGACCT
>JAYDZK010000113.1:133696155-133719391 GCA_034509185.1 Euphonia xanthogaster
AAAAAAGGGGCAAAAAAAAAAAAAAAAAAAAAAAAAAAAAGAGGATATGGATATGGAAAGAAAGATTTTTTTGTACCACCTGGAAGTGGAAAAGGATTTCTGCTACTTATATTTTGCCATGTCATTTTGAGAGTTTCAGGATGATGACTAGGAAGTTGACTGCCAGTTTATGGCTTACATAAATTTGGATGGCTTCCAAGTCCTGTGTTATCTTTGGAGGTGCTTGAGACAAACAGTGTTTTTCCTTTGGATGTTACTAGAAAACATTCATAATCAAAAAATACTCCATTTTTCCATTAAATTCTGTACAAGACATTTGGTCACACTTGAAGTATGGGATACTTCCTATTTTCAACTTATTATTTATTTCCTTACACAATTGTGTTCCTAGAAAAGCTGAAATAGCTATGCCTGTATTACAGAGGAAGTAATTAGGAAAATGCTTTCAGATATCTAATCATGCTCTTATATGACCTAAAATAGAGAGGGAAGGGGCAGAAATTTCAAATTTTCCCACAATTTCCTTTTCAGAAACCCAATAATTACTGTTCCTTATTTGCATTTAACTGATGATTTCCTTAGGGAACTTTGGGGGTAGAAAGGGAAGAGTCTATAAAAAAGTAGAATTTTCCCACCATAATACCAAAGTATGTGGCTCTTTCATTGGAAACCCACACCCTTCATTTTGAGGTTTTCAGTGGAGCCACAAATATTTCAAAGAAGAAATTCCCCTTCCCTGAATATTTCTTTTTAATAGCAAATCCTCTGTGAAAAAACCATTTTGTTGAAAAAGATCAGCATATTTTTGATATTTGATTGTAGTGGAAAGGCTTTTGGGTTTAAATTTTCTTAAACAGCTCAGTTCATGACATTGTTCACCTTTTTAGACTTGGAAATCTTACCAAAAAAATCTAGAATAAGTGTCAGATACATCAAGCCTTTGTAGGTTAATATACTTCATTATATCATAGAAATTTTATATATAATTACCCAAGCTCTGTAAAGTAAGAAAATATATATTTCATCAAAAGGAGTAACAATAACATTCCAGGTGTTAAAATCAACCAAACTGAACAACAATAAAGTTACCATATCAAAGAACAAAGGAGATATTTTTCAACACTTCATAAAAATCTCCATATAAACACAAAGAATAGCCATGGATTCTGCAGCCATTCTTTTCTTTTCACAGAAATTATTTGCACTACTACTTACTAGCGATGGAAAAAATTACTAGAAGTTTTAACTACAGGATATCAATAAATTTCTACTTTATGTCCTAGTTTATGTATATATGCTGAGTATTGCCAAACCGATAAACTCTCGGTTCATAGAATATTAATTCCTGTATTTTTCCATAAGTAATATGCTGTGTAGGAAAAAAATAAGAAAATGCAGCTTTACAAAAGTATTGAAATTCTGCTGATATGAATTCTGACACTAAAGAATTAAAAAAAGCTAAGTGCTATTACTTCATTTGATGTGGTTTGATAGGAAATCATTTTAGAGGATTCACAACCAAAAAAATAAAGTTATTCAGCTAAGGGATGAAGCAGTTAAAAAATAATGTAAGTTAGAAATATTTTGCACTGCCCTGAGAGAGAGTCTGTATATTCTGTCACGTGTATTCTCTGTACACAGAGACATGCACGGGAAATATTTTTGCATGTAGGAGACTGCAGCCTGAATATGGGATTACTTATTGTAGGCCACCCACAACACCACTGCATTGAAGTAACTCCTACCAGCAGTGATTCAGTTAACCTTTGATTAAACACAGGAATTTAAACTATGGAAAGGTCTGAAACCTGACACAGTCCTTTGACACCTCCATGCCTGTCATTAAAGATAATCCTGCATTAGGTACTGATTTTTGAAAATAGAATTAAACTACTTTGGTTTTCAATCCTAACCCTTCCATATTGCAAATGTAACCCTGCTGTGTTAAGAGGCTTCCTGAATTACTGCTTCTCCTTTCAAGTCTCTGTGTTTGTGAAGGAGTTTTAAAGGGAGCACGGGGCCAGTGAACACAAACTGGGCAGCTCCATCACCAGCAAATGAAGTGACCGTCCAGGCTGCACTATCAGTGCAGTAATCAGTGGACCACAAAACTGACCAGGACTCCAGAGTCTGATCATGCCCCATTCCTCCTTCACTTTTTCACACCTTAGTAAGACATCACCCTAAGACTAAGACAAACACCATGTTATTTTTTTAATCTTTTCTTTGACTGAGCATCACCAATGCCATACCACTGCTTTTAACTTTGTCTCTGGGGTGATCTTGTGCCGTCTTTTCCCATTATTTCTAGTAGGTTGTGTGATGGAAGCTCTGTGATGACCTGAGGCCTGCACTCTCAGACATACTTTTACACCTTTTAAATTGCTACATTTTCTCCTCTTCCTCAACTCTGTTTATCTAGGTTACTAAGAATATCTCAGTGGGAATCTCTCAATATTTCCTCAGCCCACTGTTTTTTTTTTTTCCTTTTTCCAACATTAAACACAGGTGGGTTCTCATTTTTCAGCTTTTGTGTCTCACCTGGATAGAAAAATAAAATAAAGAAGTCTAAAATAAAACTAGGATGGAGCACAACTCAGCAGAAAATAGTTTATGGTGTTCCAAAGTTCACAGGCTGTGAAATATGAGAAAGTCTTTGGATTTATACTGTTTTTGAGAAATTGCCCATCAGTTTTTTGGATAGGTCATGTACTGCAGCCAATATGGAATAAGCAACGTCCTGGCTGAGAATAGCCCAGGCACTGACTGCTCTGCAAAGACAGATCTTACACCCTTAATTACCAGCAATGCTGTTGGTGACTGGACATCACCCCACAAAGGGCCTGATATTGGAATTATGGCACTAGTCCAACTTGAGCAAAGCAAAAACTGGCTGAGACCAGAAGACTTCTCTTGAAGGTAAGCAAGAATCCTGACCAGAGTGCCCAGGCAACAAGAGCCCTCCTCAGCCACCTTCAAGCCACCCAGGTGCCCCTGGATGCTCAAGTGTCCACCAGTCTTTCCAAGTCATTGAAAACCAGTTACATGACTTTTGGAGAGAGAATGTTTAATTTTTTCTTTTTCCCCAGAAGAAGCCTTTTTGATCTGCCTGATCAGCCCGTACCCTCTTGCCACTGCACATAGGAAGTTCCTAGAGCCCAGCCACTCACAAGAAACTGAAAAAAGGAAAGAAGAGGCTTTATTTTGATTTCTTTTAGCTCCATGATGTGTAGGCATGAAGCCTGAAAAGGACAACTCAGTTCTTGACAAGCCTTCTAGTGGCACCTAATTAACTGTCCCAGTAGTGCAACTGCAGTTTACATGGATCTAGCTAAATTTCTGGTTCCCCTTCATAGGTGTCATATGAAGGAACTGTAAAAAGATTTCAAATTTACTTATTGCAACAGGGCTGTTGGAATTCTGTGTCAATGAAGCCATTTTAGAAACATGTCTATGTTAATATTTAAAAGCATTTCATCTGCACCTTATAGAAAGAAGGAAAAAAAGAAAAAAGAAGGACAACCTAGGGAAACTTTGGTTTAAAGCTGAGCAATGCAAACAAGGAAAGATGACAAGAGTAGAAAAGACTCCTTTGGGGATGTGGCCTTTATGGAAGAAGGAAGGTGAAATCTTACCCTTGTCAGTGAAGCTCATTTTACAGCACCAAAAAGGGCATTTCATTTTGGCAGGGTCCTGCTGGCTGCTTATTGGAGCCACTTATTGTGCAATCATTTCTGATAACAGTGTGCAGAGCACTGTCTGGAGACAAATACTTTGGGATGCACTGAGTAACCTGGTATTTCCTGGTGGAATACCAAGCTTATCACTTCCATGACACTAATCTCATCATTCACTCACCTAGCAATAAAGATTTCTCTTACAAATGAGATCTGTTTGATAATCCATTCTGTGTTTTGACATGCTTGGTATGTTGCTACTCATGTTCTTTCCTGGATAGCAGTTTAATATGGTGATTTGTGATGCCATCAGGAGGCTCAAACAGGTGCATGGATAAACAGAGTTTCTCCATGTTCCCATTGACAATGCAGAAATCTCATGAACTGCAAAAATCTGTTTTCCCTGCCTTGCTATTTTGTGTAAATCCTTCTTGAGTGTTGTTTCTTTAAAAAGTGAATAGAGAAAGAAATAATGCCAACTAGCATTCCCTGACTTCATTTTTGTGAAGAAAGAAGAATGTTTGATTCTGTTTTGGTTTGGTTTTACTTACGTTATGTTCCAGATTAAAGGCCGCAAATCAGGATTCATTTTGATAGGTCCTGAATCTGTCCCAAAGTTCTAGGAGCTAAAGACATCAAGAGACACAGCACAAAAATCTGAAGAAAAGGTATGGCCAGGAAGCAGTTCTGAATCCATTAAAGCAGTTTGGCTGTGTATGCACTGCACAAGTGTTAGTACTTTGAAAAGTACTTAGCACAGTGACTTTATTTTCTAGCTTGCCTTTTGTTTAGTAGGACTAGCACTGTTTGTCATGAGAACATTAATTTTCTCTTATTCACTAGGTGTGACATGCTCTGAAAGTGCTGGTTCCTGGATGTGTTCCTCATAGGTTCGTCAACTGGAAAATATCCCATTTAAGAAATCTGTGGTATTAAGTAAAAATGGGCTCTCCACAACTGAGTAGCAGTGAGGTTTGTTATGTGTCAACAAACTGATCTGTTAGAACCACATCTGCAAAACATTTCAGTGTCTAACTCATGAGTGAAAATGTCTGTCTAGAAGAATGTGAAATAATGATGCTGATTTGGTCCCCTTCAGGGTGTGTTAGAGTGATAATCCCGGGAAGCGTTGTTTTTGTTAGCATGGGATGTGGTATCTGAGCTCCTTCATGGCCAGAACTTCATGTGACCCAAATAAGATGGCAGGAAGGATATTGTTCTCATTTTCCATGAGCCTCCAACCTTCCAGGTCATCTGCAGATGAGAACTGATCCACAGGCCCAGGGCCCAGCTTCTGTGAAAAATGGCCTTTCAGCCATTAAACCACCATTCAAAGTGCTGCTTTTCTAAGGGTATCTATCCCATAAACCTAGCCAAGGTTCTGAGATTGAAATTTCTCTGCTTGTGTAACACAGTGCCAGCTCCTCCACGCTGCTCCTCAGGCACCATCAAACCTGCCTGGGGAGCTGGAGCACCTCTGGGGCAGCCATGGAATGATTGTTTGTCTGTCGTGCTTGAGTCCAGTGGGTAACCAAATTGCTTCTGGTTTTCTTTCATGTGCATTCATTTTTATTTGTTTGGAGATGCTAAGTTGGTTGTCTTTGAAATTCAAAGAGGACAAGAGCAAACAAATGGGTTTCTCCAGCTTTCTAAATATTGGTTTGCTCCTGGTTTCTGTAAGAAATGGCATGAAATCCTGCTAATATCTAAGGTTATCTGTGGCCTTGTGACCTGTGAATCCTAACCTCAGTGCGACTCTGGTTGGAACACTAGAAAGTGAAAGGTCAGCGAAAAGAGATAGTTTATGTATGGCCACAGGATTAGCAGTTCGGGCTGCTCTGAAGATATTAATTTGGACCATCCCAAGCCAAATATCACTCAGGTGCACTAAAGAGGAAAAAATGATATTTTGAACTCTTGAAAAGACTAAGTATCTTTTCCATTGCTCAATATGACTCCAGAGTAAATAAAGGCACTGAAATGACCGGATTAGTTGAAGAATTAAAAATTTATAATTATAAGTATATATTTTCATTTCCCAATTAATTTGTCTTCATTAATCAAAAACTCTATTGAAATGTGGTTCTTGAAGCATGATATGAAACCTATGAGAGAGCAATTAAAACATTCAGGATAACTCATTGTGCATTAATTGGTTAAATCTAGATTCAAAGAAGAAATTGGATTTTTGACTTTACAACTGCTGAGAATTCGTCTTGAAGACTATTTTAATGTGGGTTTTTTCAAATATAGTTCAGTTCCTATCTTGAACTATGGCTTTCTGGTTTTTGCTTCTTCCTTGCACACCTCTTGATGGGTGTGCTCTATATACATAACTCTGGTCTATTGAAAACATAGTAACTGCAACATGCATTTTTAGAATGGTTTTATGTTATTCCCCTTTCTCCCTCACCCATGGTTTTTTGAGCAATGTTTTACTCTGTACAAGTGAAAACAGTTATTTTCTTTAGGGAGAGTCTACATTGCTAAAAAAACAGTGTATTTTTAATCCACTTGGAATAAACTGAAATCAGTGGGAGTTCAGTACTTTTAAAACTGAAAACATGTACCTAAATAGAAACTTCATTTTGACATCCATGCTGGATATCCTGACCATTTTTATTGGTCCCTTTCTGTTTCCTTTTCTTAGGTCTCTCATTTCATTTTTAGTTGATTCTGGTGATGAATTCATCTTTGGAAAAGCTTCTTTTCCAACCACAGGTGGCAGCAGACAGCAGAAGCTTCAGGGAAAAGGGCTTCTCTGCATCTGGGAGTGAGCTGAGATGACAGGATAGCTTGCCTTGTTCCACAACGATTGCTCTTTAGAATTTTCTCCACACATCCAGTGGCTACTTAAACTATATGTTTTATATGTTTGTATTATATCTAAGTGCACTGAAAATATAAGCATTTTTGACTTTTTACTCTCTGAGTACTCACATGAATAAATCTTAAACTGAACAGGTTAGTCACCCTATAAATCTTAGATCTAACATAGATTAAGTGCAACTATATATAAGATAAAAGAGATTAAATCTTTTTTTTATTTTATATATAGTTGCACTTAATCTATATCAGATTATATCAGACTGAGGCAGTTTTTCTGATCTTTTCTCTGGGCTGTGGGATAGCTCACATAGTCTGGAAAGGAGATTCAGGAGATGCAGGTGCCAAGCGAATTTGCACAAGTCATTCAATCAAAAAGAAGCTGTGAGAAGCTGCTGGTTCCTGCCTAAATCTCCATTCATAAACCCATATTCACAGTCACAGATGTGAATTTTCTATCTCTGCATTTCCCATTATTGTGCGTAAAACTGCTCTGGCTTGTAAACTTATTTTTGCCAGACAAAGTCTGGTATATTTATTACTGTCTTTTCCCAAAGCCTCGAACACTCCAAACTAATGCCAAAGCTTTTGTAACACGCTAAAACCAAGGGATATTAGACACACCTTCAGCTATGTGTTTAGAAAACTGCCTGTCTGCTCCTGTAGCAAAACTAGTACAGGTTCCTCAATGTAATAAATAGAATAAATTAGTGGAAAAGCCTTTGGCTAATGCTGTTGTACTTCAGAAAAAGATATTGAGATGTATTTGCATTGTCTTTGTCTTGTGACCAGGCATTCTAAAGTCTCTCCAGAAGCACTCCTTTAAAGTGTGCACAGCCTGCAGGTAGGTGTGCAGAGACATCATCCCATGGGAACAGCTGTTGTGGTGGCTGCTGGGCCATGCTTCTCTCTGCTCTGGGACAGAAAGGTATTCCAAGAGAAACAGGTAGGAGGGAAAAAGGGGTGTGTGGGGGGGGGGGGGGAGCTTGAGGACACCCCAATTATGTGGATGAAGGTACAGATAGCCCTGGTGTGGCCTGCCAGGGGGCAGCTGCTGGTCACAGGGATTTGTGGGAACCAGGACCAAGATTTGTGGGCTCCAGGATCTGCACTGATCTGCTCCCAGGAGTTCCAGATTTCCTGGAAGGACTGAATGAAACCCCTCAAAAAGGAAAGGGTCGTTTCCTGGCTGTATGATACTCCATGGGAAGGCAGAGCAGAAGATGTCGACAAGAACCATTGCATTAATTCAGGAGAACTTTGCCTGAGGGTTTTACAGAAGAAACAACACTGAGTGGAGCTGTCAAAGAGGTTAAATAAGCATCTCTGGTGGATGAAATATGAACTCCAAATTAGAAGTGTTTAAATTAAAAAAGAAAGAAAAAAGAAAAAAAGGAAAGAAAAAAAATTTCTTCAAAGGAAGAGGAATAAAAATGTGCAGGAGTTCTGCTCCATTACTCAAAATAAGTCAGTGGTTTGACAATGCAGCTGAATGAGATCAGGTCAGAGATGTGTAGTTTTCTTTAGAGTAGACAATGATTCTAAATATGAGTGGGTTGCAAAAGGATGGTGATTCACATCTTTTAGTGGAAGAGTAAATATTATCTAAAGTTGGTTGTTCTGCTGGTGGATTTGTGTCTCATGCTAAAAGCATGAACTGTTTTTCAGGCAGTGTGTTAGCAACAATTCATCTAAGGAACTGTTTGTTTAGAATCGCTTTAGATTTTACCAGTGTACCTCCATTACATTATAAATAATAAATAAAAGCAGAAAGTAGAAGGGTGATAATAGTCCTTTTAGGCTTTGGAAAATTAATTGGATACTAATTGTGCTCTAATAAATGTGTAAACAGATTATTCTGCTGAATTCTTCTTCTGTTTTTCTTATCCAGTGCTTTCATCTTTGCCATTTTGATACATTCTTTTTGTCAGACTGCCTTCTTTTGCTGACCTTGCCTTCAACTTCCTAATATGATTCCTTTGTACTCTTAGTTTTCTTATTCTGTAATACACATTTTTCTTACTTAACTCTTGCCCACTTTAGTGTATCAAGATTCTCCATTTTTTTTTTACCTTAGTTGAGATTGTTTTTCCCCCTCCATTTCCACTGTGTCTGAGAAGTTGCCTGTGAGTTACTCTTCTGGAGTCCCTCTCAGGGCTGACCTGGCAAAGCATCTGCTTCCTGTTTAAGTGGAAAGAAGGACCTCTGTGTGCCTTATTTTTCACTTCACAACCTTGCAAAACAAATGACAAGCGTCAAGAAATGTTCCTTACCCGCGGTTTGGTGGGGAGTGACTTGGCTCTCCCCACAGGGGGTGGTGTGAACACCTGCATCTGCAGAGCTGTAAAATGTGGTGCTCGCCTCCTGTGACTACTTCCACACAGCAAAAGGCAAACACTACCAGCAGTTTAAAAAGAGTCATAAGGGAACTACTAAAGTGGGAGTAAGCTGAGAAGTGTAAGTGAAGGAAAATTTATGGCAACACTTCACGGCTCAAGATTCTTTCTATCAAAACACAGGACCGGTGTTTAGGCCTTGATGAACTTTAATGTATCTTTTGGGGTCATATTTATAGTATATATCCATTCTTTAATGTTCTTTAATTGAACTCACTGGCTCAGAAAACTGCACTGGGCATTAGAAATTTTATCTAGTGGAAGAAAAAAGTCTCTAATTTCACAAGATTTTGGATGAGCATGGGTTCTATTTTATCATCAGTACTTAAAAGTCACACAGCAGAATGCAGTATTTTCTAAAGGAACTTTTTCATTTTTACAGGACTTTCTACACAGCTAACTTGACATAACCATAAGCAGCATGTCTTCTCAAAAATCCGTACTAAATTGCTCCCTGTTCAAAGATTATAAAAACATACAAACAAACCACTCAGAACATAGAAATAATATCCGTAGATTTCTACTCATATGAGCAAGAGCCAGGCAGAGGGGATTTAGACACTCCTAGAGGACAAGGGAGCTTCCACCATGTGTGATAGCCATGGCACAGTTAATATGAAGCTTCTGTGTCTCACAGGTAATTCCTTCCTTTCAACTCTTGTCTATCTGTCTTTTCCCTCTCTTCATTAGAATCTCATAACCCTTTCTCCTTCCTGCTCTCGCTGCTTGACAAAGGCTCCTTTATTTTTTTTTTTTAAACCTGAGATTACAGTTCCTTTAGTTAAAATTTAAGCAAGATCATTTTGATTGCCCGTTTCAAGTTTTCTCTGGATGTATGGATTTGTGGGGGGTGTGTGTGTGTGTCTGTCTGTGTGCACACCACAGCTGAGAGTCAGACAGCAGCAGCAGCAGCAGCAGCAAGCTGTATTCAGGGTTAGTGCCTCTCTCCTCGAGCTGTCCAGCCCATGTAAAAGCTGGTAGGTAGGAATGCTTTTTGGCACAACTGTAGCACAGTCTGGTTGTAAATTACGCTTGATCCTACCTAGAGAATTAAGTTCTTGTTGTGATTGCTATTTCAGTTTTGTTCTTCCCAGAGGAGAAGGGGAAACCGTGCCAATCCCAAACAAGATTATTTGAGGCATGGTCAGAGCTGTGGTTTGAGCTTCAAGTCTGCAGAGAAGAAAGTTGTTTTTATAGCTGGAAGGATTTTTTAAGGAACTTTATCTTGGGACACAGTTGTACAAATGACTATAAATGATTTACCTACTTAATAGGTCAGTACTGGATGCTAAGACACTTAGGAAAGTGTGCATTTAAATAAAATTTCCAGCCTCAAAAGATATTAAAAATTAGGGATCAATATGCTTTGGAAAACATATCTATTAGTTTGTCAAAACTTTGTGTATTCTTGTTTTATAAATCAGGAAATTATCTGTGAAGAGCACAGTTACTATTACCACTGATCAATTACTATTTTTTTACTATCTGTCAAGGCAAGTAGTATTTTAATATAAATCGACTCCAAATCTAGCATTTTTAGGAATTGCAAGTCTTCAATTTATGCAGTATATATTCATCCAACTTTAGGAGGAAAATGTGCTTTTATGTCTATAGTTCCTTGCACCTTTAGTGTTCATTTAAAAAGCAGTTTTTCCCTGAAGGAATGTAACTAGTGAATTAAGAAAAATTCCTGAGAAAATGAGGATAAATTATTCCAAATGACAAAGAGATGCTAAACCTGATCACTGTAGTGTTAAAAGGCATACAAATGGACCAGAAGGAATTTCTGGGTAAGAGATCAGCGGAGATTTGTCACTGCCACACATGATTGAATGGATGATAGAAGAACACATCATAAGGCACGGAAAAAATGACATTTCAATTTGCATCTTTGTCTGTTGAATAAAAGAAAGCATGTATTTTAAAGATTGATGGAGAGTTGTATGATTTGAACCAAAGATAAGAAATATAGTCCCATGATTTTAATCAAGGAAATTCAATAACAAATATTGGAGTAGGGATATGAAAAGTTAGAAATAATTACTGGATAAACTTGAATTAGAGATCCTCCCTTCCTACAGTCTGTCTAAGCTCATTACTATTTCTTACATGGAGAGATAGTGGCTTTTGAAATGTTATCAGCCTGTCACAGAAAGCTATACTTAGAGCAAAGCAAAATCACATACTCCACATTTTTTAAAACATTTTATTATAAAGGATAGGAAACCAAATCCACTTTTTTTTTTTTTTCAAACCCAGATAAATAAACAGTAAATATCATGCTTTTAATTTTAAATGTGTTTTGCCTTTTGCAATAGGATCTACAAAAATGGCATTCTTAACTTGGAGACCTGCAAAACTCTATCTTTTGAGAATGTGGAGGAAGATAGGCTGCATATTTTGCACTTTAATGAAGACCATTAGGAAAACCTGCTGAAACTGGGACAAAACATGTCTGTGAAGAAAGTGCTACATAAAGAGTAGTTTGGTAACTTATTCAGCAGAAAACTTCAAATTAACCCTTAGTCAAGATTATTTCAAATATATATATATAAATATATACAACTACACAAAAAAAAAATTCTTCCTACTTAAAATGAAGCAAATATCAAATTGTAACAAAATCACAGAACCCTTAGGGGCTGCAATAGCTCTCAGTGGCAATATAACCTTATGATCTTTAGAAGGAGTTGTTTAAAAATGTCCAAGTATTTTTTTCTCTATTTCATAGAAATAAACTGCTAAATGAGAAAAAAAAAAAGGTGAAAAAGCAAGGGGAAAGAAGAGTTATCATTACTCTTTTTAAAAATCGGATAATTGATTTTTGTGCTTCATCTCAGGAACAGTTTAATAAAGGAAACAAAGCAACAAAGAGATGAGCAAACACCTCACACCTCACCACCATTGCAGATTCTGTGTGCCATGTTGGTCCCAATTTAATTGATGAGTGTACTAATTTTGATTTCAGTGGGAGTAGGGTAAAATTTTTCATTTCATTTCTAGTAGAAGTAGAATGACTGTGAATTACTTCCCCAAATGGACTTTATTCATATGACTTAATCAAAAGGGCTGTAAATGGAAAGAGTTATCTCTGCACCCTCATAGGCCACCCATTATTTTATTGCTTGTTATTAGAAGACATTTATCTTTTCCAATAGTCCCACACTTCTGCAGCATTTTAATAGAAAAAAATCACTTATTAGCAACTTGTAAGCAATCATCTAAGGTTCTTTAATATTTATATCCTTTTGAGGCTTTTCACCCTTTGCGTGGGTTCAAGGTTGCCTGTACAAAATAAATGACTGTTGCAGGAATATATGATATTTACAAGTTCACAATTCATTATTTTTTATACAGTTCTGATGAGTATTTTTTATAGCTGTAGCCTAAGCACTGTGTAGAACTGGCATGCTTCTGCTATTCACAAAAATGTAATAAAAAAGTAAAATAATTCAGGATAAATTGCGCACATGCAAGGATACTGTAAAATTAATCCATTGCCTTAAGCTATGCATTTATGTAATTTTTTTATACTCTAAAAGTTTGCCTTCCTATGTTTTTTGATGGAAAAATTCCATGCAAAATCCTGTATTTTCTCTTGGATAATATTTCACATTCTTTAAACGTTCCATTAATTATTCTACATGACATTCAGACTGCTTTTAATGAAAGAAAGGAAAAACCTAAAAACACAGCTACTTTTTGTTATCACACTATAAATCCTAGCTCAGGAATTATGCCAATTACCTGATTTACCTCTACAGAGCAACCGAGGAATTTATGCTTATTATCCTTATCATTATTCATATGTTTGACTCAGTTTGTTAGAAACCTGTCCTTAAAGTATTTAATGAAAAATTTTATTTGCACAAATAATTTGACTCTGGGATTCACATAAATCCATCCAGTATTCAAATTCAGTTCATTAAGAAAAACAATATTTGGAGTGGTCACCTTGGATGCTTGAAGAAAAGTTTTAATAAAAGTGTCTCTGTAATCCTTTTTCATGGGTATAATGTTGGCATTTCACTGCTGAATAACATTCTACTCAATAGACCATGGTTGATATGTTCCAGTTCTTCAAATTCTGATCCTGTTGCTGAATAAAAAAAAAAATAGAAAAAAGAAAAAAGACATCCACTGGCAAGCACCAAGTTTGTGCAGAATAGCCAAATCCAGTTCTTTGGAAAATCATTTCAGCCACTTTCTTCTAAACCAAGCTCCCCACAGTAACCAAAATGTGGGGTGACTGTTGGGAAGTGTTTGCAGGTTACGGAGAGACAGCGAAGCCACTTTGCATCATCCCTACTCGCTGCTTTCAGAAGCCCTTTGCCTTTTCCCTTCAGACTGTGCCAGTGCTGCTGCTGAGGGCAGTGCCAGCCTGGCTCCTCCCAGGGCCCCTGCAGAATTCCTTCAGAAGTCCAAAGGCCGGACCATCATGGTGGTTGAGCGCAAGGAGTAGCTGGGGCCTTTGAAGTAATGCCACTTGATGCCATTGAGCTTCCCGTGGTTCTGTCCAGCTGTGTAGAACATCCCATTGAGATTGGAGGGGCCACAGGCATCAAACCACCACCCTGAAACCAGTAAGACAAAATCTTAAACTGCAAGTGTACTAAATATTTCGCTTTGTTGTATTAGGTTTAGCTGGTTAGGAAATTCTGGTAAACAGCTCATTAATAGTGCTGGTGTGGGATTTTCATATTTTCTTTTTGCTCTTTTGTGCTATTCTATAGTCAGGAGTGCTGGAGAACGCACACATGTAATTACAGAATTGCAAAGGTAATTATGACACAATGCATTCTAATTTTATTCTCAGTATGTGGAGTGAAGGCAAGAACATGAGAGTCATATTAAGTGGTTTTCATATTTAGACACTATTGTATTTTTCATTTAAACTTCAGAAAAAGACCATAAATCAAAAGTAATTTGAATAATTTCACCTGTTGTTTTGAGTTTAAGCATGATTTTATTTACCAGCCCTTTTCTACTATTTTAACTGTGATTGTTCACTGCTCAATTACTTTTGTTTCCAGAATATATGTTATAGATTCTCATAACTGAATTATGAGAATTGTGGTGCTGCATTGCCCTATTTTAAATTGTTGCTTTAAGATGAAATTAATCAGTGAACTCTCTTGTTTATCTCTCCAAGATCTTTTCTTGTTAAGGTGAATTTTAGATTGCCATGGGACCTAGAGTTTTAAGAAAAATTCCAAATAACATGAAACTTGGCAACACTAGGACTACAGAACACAAACTGACAAATATAAACTAGGTGACATGCTGACTCTACTGAAAGTAGTGGGAGTTTTGCTGGATACCTTGATGGGAATAGAATTTTCTCTCCAACACCTTGCAGAGTATCTATGTATAGTAAGAGAAAGATGCTTAGTTCAGACTGAGAAAGTGAGAATGAATTCCCAGACTGTAAAAAGCAAATATCCCCAATATCAGAAATGTATTAACTTCTGTGGCTAGGAGATCTATTTGTCAGAAAGATTTCTGTTGGGACTTTTTTCATAGTGAGACCTATAATTCTGTAAATCTTTAGCACAGTTTTTATGCATCTTTCCATGGAATATGGTTGTACTGAGCATTTGTGTCATGAGGCAAATAAGGTCATAAAGATCAGGTAGTGACTTTTGCTTTCGTTAGTTGAATGCCTGCACATCACAGCATTGCCATCTTCCCAGGAGCCCTGGGAAGCATTTTCTAACAGCCCTGGCAGTGGCAAACTGATCATCCAGTGAGTGCATACTGAATTCTGCAGCTGTCACTGTGGACTAGAATGCAGAATGTAAAATTTTCTGTGTGTTTTCCACTTTGGCTTCTGGAAAAGGACTTAAACTGTGACAACCTTCTTTCAGACAATGTTCACTGTCCCAGGGAATCCTCAAATTCCCTCATATTTAGTGGTTAGACTTTTAACTACCTATAATGAATGCATTACATGGAAGTATTTTAGTCTATGGTATATTATCACTGATATGATACTGATTGTGTTTAGCCCTCAGAACCAGTGCTTACTCTGGTCTCTGTATTCAGAACCAAATCATTTATGCTTCTAGTCTTGTAATTCTTAAGATTTTGGAAAGTACTTAGTGTTTTGGGTTTTTTTTTAAGAAGTAACACTTCATAATGAAATCTTGAGGGATGAATTTATGCCAGATAAATTTTGACAATTTTCTATTTTTGTACAGCTGTCCTCCCTTTGATTTCAATGTTATGCCTTAGGGAGCAATAACCAAAGAAAGAGAAAGCTGTACAGCTGATGTTTTACTGTAACCAGAGTATAATCTTGTAGAAATTTAAGATGAAGTTAAACAGAGAAATCCTAATCCTCATTTTTCAAAGCTGGAACTCAGATGCAGCTGGGTTCTGTTTATGGGGTTGGGATGAAGACCTGGCAAGCTGACCTAGTTACTATTTCGTCTTAAAGGAATAGGAATAGATGCATAAATGATTCTTTTGGGGGTGAAGGTTTTCAGTGATGCCATACAAAAACGATGTTAAAACTGGAATAAACCAAAGAAACACATAATTTTATAAAACATTTGTGAGGACTTGCTCCAACCTCTCATCATATATTTATTCTAAATAAACACTTTCAAAATGTGTTTTAATGATCTTAACTTTTTTCCTATTGTACTGTTCTTGTTAGTGAGAATGAATGGATGAATATTTTAAAGATGCTTCCTAATATTGCACTAAATCTTTGGGTTTACCTTCTCACTGGTTTTTTGTTGTTTTTTTTTTTTTTTTATGTGAAGTGGGGGTTTTTTGGTGTTGTTTGGTTTTTTTTTTTTTCTCTTTCTTCTGTTTTGTTTTGTTTTGATTCATGGTGGCTTTTTTTTCTCCATATGGTAATTTCTCTCCATGCTCCTCTGTGGTCCTCTGAAAGGCCTTCACTCCTCTTAGGGCCTCAGATTATCACAAGACTTCCTACTGCATGTCTCAACACTAAAACTCACATCTTGCATCCACAATGGATGCAAAGGAAAGGTTTTTTACAGATGCTTTTTATGTTGAGGGAAAGAGAAATGCAAGCAGTGACTTTCCTGGTAGCTATGAGGATGTGAGGGAACATAAACCAAAGGTTTCTAAAAGATATACCTGCAGCACTGCCATTGCAGGAAACACCAAACTGAACAGTTCCAGAGCTGTGAGACAGTCTGACCCAAGGAAAATCCTCTGTAGCCAGATGTTGGCTTATTACCTGGAGTTCACAGGATTTTCTTATGCATAATCTTGTTTATATTTCTCTGCAAGGTAATGGCTTTCCCAAATAAGTATAAAGTCATCTTTGAACCACAGTAAGATTTTAAATTTGGAGATAACTTGGGGCAAAAATTTCCACTGGATATTTGAAACAGGCATGAAAATGAAGAATGGGCATTGCAGGAAATAATATCAGAAGTAAGATTTTAAATTGAAGGGGTAAAAAGAAGGTTTTCATGACAAATTTAAGAGATATTTTATTCAGAAAGAGAGGTAGTTTCTTCAAGATGTGATCACAGAGTCACTAATTATGTATTTGACCTGGGGGCCAATTCAATGTTTTAAGTTAGCCCACCTCTAATATTTTGTATAGTACAAGCAGCACTACCATCTCTGTTTGTAATAAAAACCCCTCGGTCATAAAATATATTTTTCAGACCAAATATAAATTAATGTGTAGATAAATTGATTGAAAGTTCAGCTATACAAACAGAAATTAATCCTCACTGTAGATGGCTGTTCTTCTGGAAAAGTTAAAATAGGTTCACATATTGTGTATGGTTATGCTTTGGTCTTTAATTCATGTTGCTATAACCAATGGGAAATTGTTAAATTTCATGTCACCTCTTTTCATTAATAAATACATTTTTTATGCTTAAGCTACCTATCTAAGATAGTTAACTCCAGACTGCACTATACTGTACTAGATTTTTGACTGAATATTAATGTATATTGAAATAATTTCCACAAATTCTTGCAAAAAATACCTAATAAATGGGCATTGCTCAAATGAGTAACAATATTAAAAGAAAAAAAAACAAAACACAAGCATCTTTTATAATGGTTTTCTGAAGTGACAAGTATAATTTTTGCATGATAGAATCTTCTTTGTCAAAAGCAATATTAAAAAAGGGCTTTTGTATGCCAAAGCTAACAGAGTTGCTTTTTTGGCCTGTGAAAATTGCAATTAAGCATGTATGCATGTAAAATTCCTTTTTAGTGACCTAATGTTCCTCAATTAGTGAGTGCACTGTAAGACTGGTGCTCACTGGGACCTGCAATGATTGCTCAGGTTTGATGGGAGGTTCTTAGTTTACTTTTACATTCTAAAATAATAGTTGTCTAAACACTGCACATTTGATGGCAGATGCTTTCCTCCCACATCTCAGTTCTCCCTCCTGAGAATACTGAATGTCTCCAAATGCAGCAGGATCAGTGCAGGCCATTTAATAAGATCCAATAATTCTTGTCTGAATGGTACATTTGTATGGATTACAGAATAAACCAATCCTATGGAATGCCGATATTTATTTCTAGCCCTCTGGGTTTGTCCATAAAGTTTATTGCATTTGTCAACAAAACCAATAAGAAAAATTTCGAATCCAAAAATATTGAAATATATCTCAATGTTCAAAAGAAATAGAAATTTATTTTAGGAAAGATTTCAGTGTTTCTGACATTCTGTAGTTTAAAGAAGTTAGATGGCAATACTTAGGATCTGCTTGATTTTTCATTGGTAATTTCTCTGGATGAAGTTTCAGATGACACCTCAAACTATCAGTGGAGCCATGGGACAGAGTCCAAAAGAGTGAATGTAACAGGAAAGACTTGGGATTGTTTAGTCAGAATTTGAAAGAAAAATTGCCAACAATTTAAAATTAATTAAAAACCTTTCAAAGAAATGGAAAGGAATGATGTCTGTTTTTTCTAATGGTAGAGGTTATGACAGGATGGAACACATTTAAATTATCACAGAACTAGCTAGTCATCATGCAAAGCTTTCTTGTATTAAGTGTAGACAAACTCAGTAACAGATTTTAACATGAGAATAGAAATCTTGAAATACACAGAAAACTTGAAAATTAATAGAAAGACAGAAACAAACAAATAGAGAAGAATCAGTCTTGGGAAGAGACTAAATGATCTCTGGAAGAAATTTCTATGTTATTTTATTCCTTAGAGTATTGGATTGACCAGACTACCACTTGACAATCTGAAGATTAAATTAGAACTTAGCTGTCAGGACATAAGATGAAAAGGCATCAGCTTTTCATATCAACTGGATAATGCAGTCCCTTTAATAGGGACCTTTTTATGAGGTAAAAATAACACGAAACTTGCAGACTGGTGACTGTGTTCTAGTATCAAAAGTTAGTCACTTCCTGAAGATCTCCTAACCCTGTATTAAAGCTGCCCATATTTAACCTTGACAAACATACCAATGTAGCAATGTTTTTGTTTAAAGTTGTGCATAATCATATGTCTAATTAAATATTTGGAATATTTCAAGCAAAAAATCAAATAATAGTCTAACAATTTGATTATATTTTTTCATTAAAATATTTGGCAATATAAATGGTACTTCATTAATTGTGCTTTCTGAACAATTTCTTTATGAAAGCAGGAATATACATAAAAATTAAAAACTGGTGCTTTTTTATGTAATTGGGTGCATATCCAGGGGTTCAGGTTGGATAATCTTAGTGTCCTGCCATTGTTTCTTTCAAATATTTTGTTTCAAGGAGAATATAAGAAAAACTGTGGCTTTTCTGATTAGAGTGTGTGGGCAGATTTCATACTCTTCTGGCCAGAGATTAATAAAATTCATCACTTGGAGAAAAAAGCAGTGAAACAACAGGCAGTGAATGCAATATGGTTTTGGAGTCATTGAGCAGCCTCTGACTTAATAGATGAGAAATCTAGTGAAGCTGAATAAATATGGGTTTAATAAATACATATTTCTTGGATTCAGGAAGCCCCTGAGATTCAAAAGATACTGAGAAAATACTCAAGGCAGGTATAATTTATTTGCATTGTTCTTATGCCTGTATTTACTGTTGTCAGAGACAGGAGACTCCAGCTAGATGGACCTCTATTTCCAGTAAAATATAACAAACAATTTAGTTCAGTCATCTATGCTGCTTCAGACTTGGCAAGACATCTAGAAAGTCTCCCTGTCTTTGTCAAATTATTTTAGGGATCAGAATTTTAGCAATATTCTCACTTCTCACTTGAAGCAAGGTAAATATCTTTGTGAACGCCTCAGACTGCAGCCAATTCCAGACAAAGAAAATCACCTTGAAACTCTTTCTCAGTGGGCCAAGATACCACAAGTCACTTTCCAGTAACTGAAAAAAACTTCACAAACAATTTGGGGCTCAGCTGACAGGTGGTATCTGGCAGAACAGATGGGAATTTGGTCCAAGAATCTGATACAGAGGTGCTAAATGCTAAGGGCTGTATTGAAAATCCAAGCATTTTGAACTTCTACTCATAGACTTATTCTGGTGACAGTTTGTTGCATTTTTAGTGCTGTTTCTTCCAAAAAAGCTGTGTACATAACTCATTGGAGCACTCTTCAGACTAAGACTTGAAATAAGATGGGAATATACATATATATAACCTTTTTTAATTTTTTTAAATTTACTGGCCTGAGATATTGAAAAAAGGAAAACCTTATTTGAATGAATGATTTGTCTTCCTTTAAAGTAAAACAAACACGCTTAGATTAAATTTTCCAAGTCACAAAAAAGCACCTAAAACATTTAAATATGATGGCAGTTTAGAGGAGTTAAGAATCCAGCTCATACACACAATTTTGAAGGCATTCCCTAAAATCCATGTAAAGATAGAGCCAAGTAGCATAGCATGGCTCTTTCAAAGACAAGAAAGGCACACACAAAATACACTGTTGGTGCTTCTGTATTATTCTCCCAGTATTTAATTTCTCATTCCAGGGAAGAGGGATGAGATATAGGAGGAGAGAGAACAATAGTTATGATATAGACCAAATAAAACTGACAACTAGCAAGATCACAAAGAGAAATGTGTGTTTTCCTTACATTTTTATTTTCGGCCTTGATTATAACCATATCACAGTCTTGAGCCTTGGCTTATCTAAGCCTTTATTCCTGACATAAATATATTCATTTCACCTCATAGAGATAACAGAGTCACCCAAACCGTCAAGATAGCTAGAAACTTGCCTGCAGATTTCATACCATTCATCACTGAAGAGCTCTCTGTGATGTTGCCAAAACAAACATTCTGATATCTTTTTTTTGGGGAAAAAAAAGGGAGGTTTTCCAAAACCTGTTATCATTGCTACTTTTCTAAATTAGTCTTTGTCTGCTAGAAAACTGAAACATACTCCCTAAAAAGATATTTTGGTATTTAATTAAATTCTGATATTTGTCAAGGAATGAGAAAGTTGTTTCAAGGAGAAAAGCATAGCAGAGTGTTTGAGGAGAACTCTAGCATGATTAAAGTCTTTCTTGAGGAACTACATATTACAGCGCTGAACAACCCATCTCCAAAGGAACAGTAGTCAGAGTCTAGTCCAAAAGAGTAGATTCATCTATCTCCAAAGGCTAATTGCACCTCCTTTTATTGTGTGGTGATTTGCTAAACTTGCAGCTTCCTCGGCCTTTGGCAATTCACCCCCTTCCTCCCTATTCATTTCATTTGGTACCAGTAAATTCCAATATGTGGCTAAGCTGTTCATTTACAGGAATGCTGCAGCAATATATGTGAACCTTGTGGAATGGCTGTTCAACAGCAGACTGACCTTAGCAGGGTGTTGACCTGAGAGCAGGAAATTAAAGCCTCAGCTCCAAGAAGGAGCTGCCTGGCAGCAGAGGTGTTTCCAGGCAGCTCAGACACACGAATGAGTCTGCACTTCAGCACAGACACAGCTCATACTCAGAACTTTCTCCTGACTCTGGCCTGCCCTGGAAGTAACACACTTTAATTTAGTGTGTTCTCCAAAGGGAAAGGTCAACTCATTGATTAAAATAATCTACTGACTTCTTACTCACTATCTGTCTCCAGATCTGGTTGGCTTCTATTTTTTATAGAAATGGAAAGGTAGTGTCTTATCACATGTCTACTGGAAGAAGCTTCCTGTGATAACTTCTAATATGATATCCCTGGAGGAAGTTAGAGGAGCTTGAAAAATTGGCTCCTTAAAGACTTTCCCAACTAGGTCACTTCCAACTGGGAAAAGAGAATGCAGAACTGGACAGTGCATGTGATATAAATTCTCAGTGATGGGAAACCATCTTTTGTTAGCAGATGATTGCTTTAGAGGCTCATATGTGTCTGGATGTGGCCTGAGCTTAACTCAGAGTGCCAGTAACCACAATTAATACAGGTTTAACAGTCTGCTCCAAAATACTTAAAAATTTACATGCTACAGGATTTTTTCCAGGAAAGTTAGAAATCACTGAAAGAGAGTCTTCAAACAAGATCAGATGTGAAGATAAGAAAAGGGGCTTTCCTGCATACAGTCAGTAAACCAAAGAACCCAAATTTAAGCTTTCTGCTATAATGTGGTATTCTAGAGATAAAAATGAGCTTAACCATACAGGTACTAGGAATAATTATCATTTGAAAGAGAAAATTCTCACTCTTAGGAGCATTAGGAGTCTGAATGGAGAGATAATCTCAGATATTCATTGTGCTGGAGGGAAAAAGTACCAATCATATACATTATATTTGGAAAAAGTACCAATCATATACACTTATTTGCTGGCAGTCAGATTGACTTGGGACTTTAAACTGTCCCAGTGTAACTTGTCTGTGCTCTTCCCCATCTCGGCTCTTCTTTCTTTCCTTCTGTAGTTTGACTTAGCTCACAAAGGAAATCAGCTTAAACCTTCCAGATTTAAACAGGTGATTGCAGGTCTAGTCTTTCACAGCTGAGTGAATTACTCATTTAGTGTCTTTATGCATTATGCTCACCTAACAGAGAAAGTTTAACCATTATAAATTGCTTAATAACAGAATCACATCCCTAAGTGAAATACATAATGTATTACAAGTATAGACCCTGAATGTTTGTAAACTTTGCCATCTAATATCTAATACTGGTAATTTCTCTCTTTTTTTGCTGTTTGATTGTCCAACTTTTGACAAACTTATTTTCACCTTTTTAATCTTTAATTTTTTTTCTTTTTTATTTTGCCTTTCTTGCCTAAACAATTATACTAACTTATGCTTTCCTCTTTGACATTGTTGCAACAGCCTCAGTGCAGAAGTGTACTGACTGCATCTCTGGATAAGCCTTTCTCTGCTGTTAGGAATTTAGAGGTATTGGCATAATGACAATATATGTATAGAAAAAAGCAGCAGTAATAATAATAATAAAAGAAGTTTTCACTCAAGACTTATACATCCATGATACAACTTCATCCATGTTTGCTTTAGGAAAACACAGGAATTCTTATTAATGTGCCGAATTTTCAGAATCAGCTGTACTCACCTCCAGTCAACATGAGAGCACATTTACACATGCAGTTGTCATTGTCAGCATCTTTTGTACTGAATTCAGCACCATGCAAGATCAGACTGCTCTGTTTCCCAGCAGTTCCACTGTGACCTTTTAAATAAAGCCTGAAACAACAAGGGAAAACAATCAGGGTCACCAAAATAGAAAAGAAAGATAAGAGATTCTGATTTTTTCCATGTCAGGTTGGCATCGTATGAAGTGCACCCAGAAAACTCATGAATCTCTTGTGATTTGTCTCAAACTCTCTGTTGTTTCAGGTGTGAAAAGGGGACATTTAGGGTTTTTCAGTGTATCTGTAGTAGCACACAGTCCTTCCTCCAGAGTAGAATCAAGCTCAAGGAATCAGAACTGGAAAGACAAAAAAGTGGAGGGAGTGAGAGAGGAGGAGTGAGAAGAGGTACCCAAATGTCTGGAATACACTGACAGAATAACTGAGTACTCAAGTGGCTGGTTCCTTTACTGTTTCTTTACTGTGGCACAGAAACAGCAACCCCAGTTAACAGGTGTCGTGTTGTTAATGCCTGGGCTTGGAAGAGGATTTTAGGAGCCTTAGAGTTTTTAATTCCACAAGCCAACAACTCAGTTCTGCCAAAGCTGTCTCTGAGTGACAAATGCAGAATAACTTAGAGTTCAAGCCGCAAAAGTCTTCATAATTTGCAATGCAAAGCATCTATTTTTTTTTTTTTAAGGAGTCCTTCAACTAGTTGAAACCACAACCACGAGCTAGGAGCTGGAGCTCAGCTGCAACAATGGCTGCAATGAGGAGAGGAGAGGAGAGGAGAGGAGAGGAGAGGAGAGGAGAGGAGAGGAGAGGAGAGGAGAGGAGAGGA
>JAYDZK010000113.1:133719738-133739986 GCA_034509185.1 Euphonia xanthogaster
GGAGAGGAGAGGGGAGGAGAGGAGAGGAGAGGAGAGGAGAGGAGAGGAGAGGAGATGGAAGACATATTTTGCTGCAGTGTTCACAGTATTAACAGCAGGAGTAGAGAACATCCCTGACCTTTCTAGCCTACAGTAGTAGCAGGAGTTAAACCATTGGCATTTTTCTGAGATGAGGAGAGTCTGTCCCAAGACTGAGATTTAGATAAAAACCCACTTCTCCCACAGAACTTTGGAGCTGAATTCTGCTTATGAGAGCAAGGGCACCATATGACAGCTTTCCTTAATCAAGTGCATGGTTTCTGGTTTTCATTGGTTTAGTTTTGGGTTTTTGTTTTTTTGTTTTTTTGTTTTTTTTGGTTTGTTTTACATACATCTGTGGATGAATATTAGGTCCAAATAAAGCCAATTGGATTAAACTTGTCACAGGAACTCATTACAGAAAAGCCTTGTCAGGATATCTGATGAGATTACTCAAAATGTGAAGGCATAGAACCAGATCTTAGTGATCTACGGAGTTTCACACTTGTAGACTGATGTGAACTTCACCTAATTTTCAGTGAATTTCTTCCTACGTGTCCTTTGTTCAACTCTAAAAATAGAGACAGTAGATTCTAAGCATGAATATTTAAAAATAAAAAAAAATGAATTAAAAAAGGAATTGTCATGTTTATTCTTTTAAAGTTACACTGCCTACCTTAATTTGATTTTAATTTTGACTGTTACATGACTGAGGCTCATGATTAAATACCTTTAGACTCAATCCTTAGAGCAAATTTTGTATATATAGATAGAGAACTAATTTTGTATATAAAGACAGATAACTTCACACACATAAACATGCAAGTATTTTTGAATTAAATACAAATATCATGCATAGTCAAATACCTTCTGATAGCACAAAAATAGATGAGGCTAAGTGTAAGCCTCAATAGAAGACTGTGAAAATCCTCTGTAATTTAACAAGAAACAACCCAGGAACAGGAATTCAGGAAGGTCATTGCATTATGCTATTGCCCAATCATGGTGGAAATTAGCCTGTAATGACCATGTTAATCTATCAAAGGATGTTTGTTTTAGACAAGATTAATCTAAGATCTGTCTTTGCACATGTCCATTCCTTTGTTTAATACAAATGAAAGGCTGGAATTGATCCCATCTTCATTCATTGGACTTTTGCCTTGTTTTTGGGCTGTGCCTAATATTTTACAGAACAAAATAAACTTCCCTGAGGTTGTGTTGATAGAAAAATTATTTTGTCACGATATCTAGGATCTGAGATTAAATGGCTGTACATCCTTATTTTATCAGCCACACCAAAACTCACAGAAGCCTCATAAAGTTAGTATAAAAAGCAAATGCTGATTGCTTAAATAAGAAAGACAAGGTTAGCCGGACCTTTTTATTAGCAATCAACACTATAAAACCCACTTAGTCCAATAATAAAAAAAAGTACTATCTAAGGAAACATAAAACATAAAGAAAAAAATATTACTTGGTATTCAATGTTTACGCCAAAGGGTGAGGGCATTAGGATTTACAAGCTCTTTACTTTCCCTGATATTTTACAAACATTCCACTCATCACAGATTTAGATCTTGTCAGTTATGTTTGACTATTCCTCAAGACAATTTGTCTAGTAGGTCTCCAGTGACTTTAAAAGAATAAAGCTTAACTTGGCTCTGAACTCTAGTGTTCTTATCATACTGCAGCCATGTGCAGATCAACCACAATTGAAACAGTAATTCTGGGCTTTTCTTTCTTTGGACTTTCCTCACTGGATTGGCATTGTCTAGCAGGAAAAAAATGCCACTGCAAAGTTGGCACTACTTCACACCAAAATCAGATCTCAATCCAAACCCAGAGCTGGTCTTGAAGCAATCAGGAGCTTCAGCTCAAGCCATACAGGTCCAAACTAGTCTGGCTTGAGACAGCAAGTCTGCACAGCAGCAGGGCAACTGATGAGCTCCTTTTAGCTCCCAGGAGTAATAGATATCTTACTACTTGGACTTACTTTGGTATTCAGTATTTTCAGATTCAGATTGGTTTAAAGGAAACTTCAAATAACTACTAGGACACAATTTCCCTCCCTTAGAAAAATGGCGATTCAGGGTATAGTTCCTCTTGGTTGTTCTTGGAGATAAAGGAAAGGAAGTTAAGAATAAAAGCCACTCATTACTGTTAAAAGTCAAAGAACATTTTAAAGGGTACATTTCCAGTCTTCCCATTTGCTCACAGCTGGGAAATTCTGATCAAGGAAACAAGGGGAAGCGCTGCTCTGATTTACACAATAGGCAGGAGAAGTAAATACGTGCTCATATAGGCAAAACCAAATCTATTTTATCTGCATACAGTGAAACTGAAAAAGCAACAAATAAGCAAGAGCAATTAAATAATGAGTAAATAGGAGTGAGAGCAATACTGCATTTGTATTTTAAATTTTGCAGACTTCTGATTTTTTATGACATTTTAAATTCACTATGAGGAACAGAGAAGCCCTCATTTAGAAACTAGCAACTTTTATAGTTGACGTACTTAAAAAGAAATAACAGGGTTTTTTTAAAATATTTCAGCTGCTATATCTTATCTAGCATGGATATTAGGAGCATTCTGCATTTTTTTCTGGTGATATTATAGCAATGACAGCTTGGGATCTCACTTCTCAGATGGTGAAGGAATATTCTTAAGGATGTTTTGCTTTTCATCATTCTTACTGTGTGACACAACTTGATTATCTGCAGTCCCTTGAAACAAAAGTAAGGTATATTGTGTGCAAAGAGTAGATCTAAAAATATTACATAAACAACTGCAGGGCAGCCTGAAAAGACATTTTAAATTTACATCAGAAGTTTTTGCTTTTGCAGTGATTAGATGAACTCACATTCTTTCAAATATATACAGCTTAACTATCTTCATATCATGTTTAAAGACTTTAACAGATGAACTTGGGATGATTCCAAATAAATAACAAAAAATATTAAGATGATATAGTTCTGCAACATACAGAATGAGATATAAAAAGCTCTGAAAAATAAAATGCTATCATAAATCCATGTGAAAAGGTTGTGTGCTAAAAGTATAGGAAACAGTTTCTGATGCAGTCCTTTACATAACAGCATCAAACCTTATACTTTTTATTTATTTATTGTTTTTTACTAGAATGAGTGAGAGTTCAGAAAAACTCCCAGAATTTAATATTAGCAAGTTTTCTCTATTTTTTTTCCATTAGATCTGCTAGAGATCACTCAGTCCTTTACGTCTATCAGTCTCTCAATGAAACATCTAAGTCACATTCAGCTTTGTTGTTGAGAAATACTTTGTCTGTAAACAAACAAACAAGATAATAGTTTATTGCCAACATGAACAACCGTCTTCAAGAGATGTAGAGAATCATCTCAACTACCTCAGTTTGCATCTCTTGAATATGCTGAGTTAAGAACAAATTTCACCATTGCCATAGTGCTAAAAATCTGACCAGAAATCTCCTTGACTGGAATTCATAAACATGAATAATGGCCCAATATCCTTAACAGCTAAATAGAGAGAAACGAGAGTCTTGAAGTAAGATTTAAAAGAGTCAGCATGATAAATAGAGAGGAACACATCAAAGCTTGCCTTTGGGAAATACTTTAAAGGGATGCCTCCAAATTCTCACTTCAGTTTTGTCTCTGCTGCCTAAAATGTCCTTTCTCCAGCCTGTTCATTCCACATGGCAGGAGGGAATCCCAGATTCTGATCTCTTCCCAAAGGAGGGATTGTTAATTTTGATGGAAATGATCAAGGAAAAAAAAAAATTGCATGGGGATCAGAATCCTGTACCCAGAGTTCCCTTTTCTGAACTCTCTCCTCACTGGGTTTTTATTTTTTCCTAACTTTGACAAGAGCAGAGGGCACCTACATCTCAGTCCTTCTAACCTACTGGTCACCATTTCAGTATGTCTTCCATGTTAGGCATGTGAAAAACATCTTTGTTTTTAGAAGCCATGTGACTGACATTACTGTGCCCTCTAGTTTAGAAATGTTTGAGGTTGAGGAAGGATTTAACTTGCATCTTCCATCTGCTTCACAGCTGCCTCTAAATTTTAGATAGCTTAAGTTTCTGAAACTAAACCCACTTGTAAAGATGCTGAAGTTGGTAGAGTTTCATGAAATGCTGTGTTAGTCAAACAATTCCATTGATAATGGAATTTAGGTGATTAAGTCCCTTTGTGAACCAAAGCCTACTGGACTGCAACCACTTAGGTGGACCCAGTGTGAGATTATACTTAGGATACTCTTAAGTCTAGACATTAATTGTAATAATTCTAAGTAAGAAATAAAAGAAAACAAAACAAGAGAGCAGCTTCATTTTAAGTTCAGATTTGGAGGTTGTTTTCCTCAAAAATGCTTTGATTTATTATTTGGGAATCAAATCCCCTTTTTTACCAATTAATAAGACATCATGTCTACATTAAATATTGCTAGATAGAATTCTTGCCAGTGCACCTTTTCCTGGACATATTGCAAAATCTCACCAAGCCTCCCACTGGTAACAGTTGTCCATGAATAGCAAAATCACCTCTGTAACAAAGACGATTCAATTCAATGATAATTCAATGATAACATGCTGTGAACAGGAGAAAAAAATCTACATATTCACTCTAGAGAAATACTGTTGTCACTGAGGTTGAAACTAAAATGTCTGCCAAAAGCTGGCTAAACATGGAACTAAATATAATGTGGGAACTATCTGGGAATCATAACCCTGGTATTTTACCGATATACCCTAACTTTTCCATCATTTAGTACTCCTACTAAAGGATAAAGGGAAACATCCCTTGTGGCTGCTAGCTTTTAAAATCAGTGGAAAGACATCTCCTGGCTGGAGATAGAGCATGAGCCATCTGTGGTGACCAGGGAGATCCCTGTGAGTTTGAACTCTGTCAGACTGTAGAGTAAAAGGCATCTTAGTCAGTGCCCTTGTCCAGTTTACAGATAGTCTGCCTGGGCACCCATTTGGATCCTTTTCCTTTTTTAGGAAATAAAACTTCTTCTTAAGCACAAATTTTATTTTTTCCTTGAAAGGGAGAGGAGGAAATATTTTGATTTCATTAACACATTTCATATTCTCCTTCTGAAAACAAATTACATCAATGCACAATTTTTTTATCATCAATCAAGATTAACTAGCTAGCAAGAATGCAGCACAATATGAGGTAAATAATTATTAGAAGTAAACTAAAAGCTACCACAAAACAAAGGAAAATACTTTGGAGAAATTGAAGAAACAAGATAGGAAGGACAATGACAAAAACACCACTACTCACAAAATTTTGAGCTCTTGCTAACTCGTTTAATTGAGTTGAAAGAAGTATTCACAACCTTTAATTGCTGCCTGTCTTTGAATGAATAACTGATCCAAAAGTAACAAAAGAGAAGCAGAAAGAGAATATCACATTTGGTGTCTGATTGGAGAAAACCAGAAATATCAACCATAAAACCTAAGAATACTGCATTTTTCCTGCTCCTATCTTTAGTACAAACTTCAGAAATAGTGTACTTGGTAAATTCCTGGAGTTTTAATTTATTATATTCCTAATGGAGTTTGTAACTGCAAACAGTAGGCATGATGGCTCTGTAAAATGTTGAAAACCTGAATAATGCAGTAAGTAACTCTGACAACTTGAACAGATTTTTAATTTGGCTTTTAATATTCTTGCTGCCTGCACATGAAAATAATTTCCTTCTACATTTCCTTTAGAAGAGTGTAAGACAAAATAACCTCTGTATTTCTTCTAGGTTGCTCTGTAGGAATGGCTCACTGGTGTAATTATTGTTTGATATCACTGCTGCTCCTTGTCCATTCTCCTATTGAGACAGGTGAAATGTGCCAGCCAAAAAAATATTAATTCAATATATCCAAAGTAAGAACATATATCTGCCAATTTTAAAGATAAAATGTGACTATAAAATACAGCTAAAAATTAATATGATCAGTTTGCCTTTGGAATTGTTTCAGTACAACCTGTCTAAGGGACAACAAATGCTTTATAGTAGAGGGATCCTTCCCAGGAATTGCATACTGTTAACTGAAACACTTGTTTTCTATCTCTAAGAGCCCATGGGAAGTTTAGTTTGTGTTTGAATTTCAGAACTGACGGGTCAAAGGAGAAAAATATGTTTATTCTGGACAGTGAACAAGCAAACAACCCAGCCGTGAGTAAGAAACACATCTACACGTTACAGAAAAATATAAAATAGTCTAGTAAGCCTGGATGTTGTACTGATTATGAGTTTTTGCACAAAATGAACAAATTTGCTTTTCTATATTAAATTTGATTAATAGATTAATAATTGACTAAAGCATTGTACTTATTGAGTATTGGGTAAGGATAACTAAAAGACATCAGAATCATTTTTCCTAATGCACAGCACACGGTCTGTCATACTGCTGTCTGCAGACAAATGGTGCTTTGTCATGGTTTGCAACAAGTGTTTAAAAATATGTTTATTCTGGACAGTGAACAGGCAAACATATGCTTCTATTACTTGAACTACATGCTACAGAAGCCACAGAAAGTCCCTGGCAGTGTGAGCTGCTAGGTTTGCAGCTGATGTCAGTAGCATAGTGGTGATGGAGAGGAAACATACGGTAACGCTGGGTTTTACTGCTAACAGAAACAGAAAAATACTTAAGGCAACTATCACAATGATGTGTTGAATAGAAATAATTCCCTCTACTCTAATCTCTCACCAAATACAGCACAGAAAAGATACATTAATCTGCTACTACCACTTTCTGTTAAAACTATTTTTCAACACAATACCTATTAAAACAAAATCACCCACCAATGTTTTTTTCTCATGCAAATCTGAAATGAAACTTTTCAGTTGTTAGATTTATTAAATTTTTTATTAAATGAAAGCTAAATTCTTGCTACAGAAAAAAAATTCACTCTCTCACCAGCTATATAAATGCTAAGATTTCCTGTGGCTGCAGAAACTACCACTTTTGTCCTGATTCATGGCTCTATAAAACACAAGGTTAATTTATAAAATGTAGGGGCTGAATCAACTTCAGGCTTGAAATAACTAGAGATGATCGATGTTTTAAATGGACATATAAACACTGAACTATGCTAAATGATAATGCAAATTATTTTTCTATCATGGAAGATTGATGAATGTCTTAAAAAGTAAAATACAAAATTAGAAGGTATCTGAACTTTTTCCCAGCACATGGACCAAGACAAGGTTAGAAAAATTTGCTTAATTCAAAATGTAACCTAAAATAAAAAAATCTTTTTCTCCCTACTCAAACAGACTTCCTGGGTTTGGCTGAAGCCAACAGCAGAAATGCCAAAACTGATTCTTAAGGGATTTTTTTTAGCACAGAAATACAGGGACTCTACAGAGAAAGTAATATTTTTAAAGTTTTTAAGGTTTGTATAAGTAATCAGACCTTCTGATGCTTATCTTTACTCAATTGCTGAAGCTTGTGGTGTTTGTATATCCTTATTTAAAGATCTGTTTTAAAGACATTGAAGTTAGTGGAAAAGTTCAGTGAACATTTGTTGGAAATTTGATTTATCTTTAAACTGATTAATCATGTTTGAAAATCCAGTAAAAAAGACCCACACAACTACAGTAAAATTTAAGCTTAGTACTTCTTCCAAAATATGCTTGGAAGTTCCAAAAGTCTCATAAATATAGTTTGTTGAAATCCATGCAGATATATTGTAATAGTGGATTTCATAAATCTGTGCTTTAGTTGTACTGAGGGTGACATTAATTATACACTGTCATCCACATAGGTTATACATTATCCTAATTAACTGTTTTAGATAAAATGGAAATAGAAAGCTTCACGTATCAGCATGCTGTTCATGCTTTCTTTTACCCTGGTGGCTACTGTAGAGACACTGGGTTTTCCTTACCAAGCGGTGTCATTGAGAAATGTCATTTACAGGCCACAGTAAAATATTTATCACACAGTTCACTTAATTGAAAGTCATTAATCATAAGTAACTACAAAAGTTACTAATATCATAGATAGACTCATGTTAAAAAATTATATTAATCTTAATGTGATAAGTTGATGTTTGGAAATTAATGTGTCTAAAAGAGCATATAGTCAATGTAGGCTGGGGGAAGGGGTGCTAGTGTTTTGATTTGGGTTTCTTGTGAGGTTTTTGGTTGCTAACAGAATTTCTGACTGAAATATGACTACTGAACTTATTTTTTCTAATCAAGTTGGATGTTGAATAAGGTGCAACATGTAATCACCATTAAGAAATTATTTAAATACTGAATTGGACAAAACATCTAGGTTGAATAACATTTTTTCCTCATGTTTCCACTGGCACAACCGTTAATTGAAACTGTGAAAGGTATTTTTCAAATTCATAGAATGATAGAAAAATTTATGTTGGAAAGACCTTTAGGGTCATCAAGCTCAATCATTAATCCAACACTTCCAAGCCCGCACTAAACCATGTTGCTAAGCACCACATCTCCACAGGTTATCATCCCTCCAGGGACGCTGGCTCAACCACCTCCCTGGGCAACCTGTTCTAATGCTTGACAATTCTTTCTGAGAAAATTTCTCTCCTAATATCCAATCTAAAAGTCCCCTCATGCAGCTTGAGGCTGTTTCTTCTTGTCACTTGTTGCCTGGAAGAGGAGGCTGATGCCCCTCCCCAACTACAACCTCTTCTCAGGCAGTTGTAGAGAGTGATAAGATCCCCCCAAGCCTCCTTTTCTCCAGACTGAGCACCCCAGCTCCCTCAGCTACTTCCCACAAGGCTTGTGCTCCAGGCAGTCCCCCAGCTCTGTTGCCTTCACCAGGACATGCTTTAGAAATCTCTAGGCGGTTTGTTGGGTTTTTTTTCCCCGTTGTGAAGAGCTTGGATATGAGGAAATTATTCATTATTGATAAAGGTGGAAATAGTCTGCAATTAATTTTTTCATCAATTTGTTTTGATTATTTATTCTTTATTCTGTGCTAGCAGTGCAATCTTCTTTTACAGTTGTGCCCATTACAGCATTTGCAGTTTCCGTTTTATAAATTTTTCCAGTTGTTAATGACCTAATAACCCCATCAAATCTTACTACAGCATTGGTTTAATGTGGATGGAATGGAATGAGTTTGCAGCTGCCAAGAGACTACAATGTAAAGAAATAACTTAATGAATAACACATTAAAATAAATATTTTGGGTTCCGTATGAGATTTCCAAGATTTATGCTGGGATTCATGTCAAGAAATGTGTGCTTCCCACTGCATGAATCACAGAGGAAAATGCAAGGATGTTTTGGGGAATAATTTTTTCAAAGCAAAAAGTTAATCAGAATTTTCTTTCTCTTACCTATGTTTGAACTTGTTCAGTCCTGATGGATAAGCCAGCTCACAGTTTATGAATTTCCTCTAATCAGATTAAAGGGCTTTATCTGGTGCCTATGTACTCAGACTCATGACATCAGTAAACAGCAAGAGATATTGAAGAATCACTTTGTGGAGGTGACAGGAAAAGCAATAATTTCCAAATATGGAAACAATAGAAGATAGTATTAATGACAACATAATTGTCATGATCTCTTTCTGACCCTTATGTTTTAAATTTTTTATGGTTTTATGTCATCTTAAAGAGTGTGCAATCATAATGAAACAAGAGTGACTTGACCTTCAGTGAGAGCTCTGGTGGTTCTGCCTCAACAAAGTACTGACTATGAGCTAAAAGAAAAAAAATTACTTGGGTACATTGCAGAATGAGTAAAATAAGTCTGTGCAAAAAAAAATAAAAATAAATAAAATGGAGGACAGGAAGGAGAAGAAGAAAAAAAGGTGGGCACGAGAAAGCCAAGGCTTTTCTTATTCATATAGTATCCTTCACACCAGCATTATTCATTCTTTGATTAAAGATTTATTAAATTGGAAACTAGATGTAGAATAAAAGTACTTATATACACATGCACATCCCACTTTCAGTCTGCATAGTGTGCAACCGGCCTGGCTTGATCCCCTCATTCAGCAGTGTCTGTATATGCAACACTTATCCTCTGGCTTTTATCTCCATTATCACACTAAGGTTAGGCTTTCAGTATAAGGGCGAGTATTTAGGAAAAGGCAACAAATTTTATAAGTGACTGATGCATAGAGAGTTTCTGTGAAATGTTTATAGCTATTTGAAAAATAAATATTGCCTTCACTCTTTCCTTGGTTTTCTTAATGCAAAATTAAGTTTAAAAAATGCCAAAATGAGTTATGTGGCACTAAGACCTTGGTAGAAAAATATAAACAGACTATTAAAACATATTTCAACTCCCTTGGCGTCATTTGTGGCCAACAAACAGTCATCTATGAGTGAAAGGTTAACTGATTGTCACCCATTTATGATCCAAGTCCTTTCCTGGTGCCACACTGACCAGGCTAACAGTGCTCAGCATGTTTTACATGCCTTTTTCACCCTAAAAACCCAGGTCATGACCTAATAAGAGCTGTGATCCACAGTAATGACTCCTTTGGTTCAAATGGCATTGAGGTAGGTGCAAAGAGGTTTTACTTCAGTGCAACTGAATTATAATTCAAAATAAAAGAAAACAAAACATGAGCAGTGTGCATGCACTTGGGTCAAGAGTTTTGAGCTGTTCCAGCACTGATTTTAAATTGAAAACACTTCCGCCTCTAGGATCTGATGAAACAGAAGACTGGATTAGGCTAATTAGGCTTCCACTGTTATTGAGTACCTTCTTGCAGATCTTTGCAGACCAACCAACCAATGAAAACTTCTGTATTGGATATCACAATAAATTTGGGCTCTGAAATTCAAAGTTTTTATCTGTTGGAAGGTTTATGTAAATCAGCAGCTCTTTAGGCATGGTGTATACCTCTGCTTTGTGGTCTAGCTCATCTGCTGCATTGCTGCTGTGGATCAAATAATGAATAATATCACTTTTTATTACCATTACCTTAGAGACAGAGACAGCTAAATCAAGTATTCATTTGAAAAAAACAGGGAAAAAAATCCCAAAACTCAAACCCAAAAGAACAAGAAACCTAAAGATCGGTGCAATAAATGACTACTGAAAGATCTGGGATGATCCTTTTGCCAGATTCTCTTCAGGCCCCACAGGTACACTTTACTCTTTGACTCATGAAAGAAGGAAACTCACAAAAAATAACACACCACTTTGCTGATATTTGCTGAAAATATAGTGAATCAGTGCAGACAGTGTTCTCAGGATCAAGCTCTAGAAACCTTGCCAGTAGAGCTGTTAGTGATAAAACGATGGGGAAAAACCACTGGCATTGGTTGGCTGGGCAGCTGGTAACAGATTTCAGAGACTTTAACCATGTACATTCTAGATTAAATAGGGGTCACTCTAAGACTTTCTGCTTGTGTTTTTTCAGCAGATGAAAGCTTGCTCTGTCAGTTCTCTGAGCAGACATGAGCTCATTCTGCCCACACTCTATCCTGGCTGGAAGCTGAACTGTCACAGTAAGCACGACACTGAGCCTGCTCACAGGCAGGGTATTTCAGCTTGGGCTCAAAGCCACATGGACAGGTCTACCAGGCTTCTGCTTGGCTCAGGGAGTGGTCAGAGAGTCAGCAGCTATGGGGGCACACAGAGCCCACACTCTCTGAGGGGGCCTCCAGGACCCATTCTTGGCTTCTGCATTGTGGAGATCTAAGTTTGAATGCTTGACTCATGGTGAAAATTTTAAAAAACTTTGCAAGCAGCATTTTTTTTTTTAATCTGGGGATATTGTCACTAATACTAAATAAATTCATCATAATCTTGTAAGCAGTTAGTGGTCAACTTCACTTTGATGGAGATCTTAGTCATCCACAGAAAGAGTATGATTTTCCTCACTGAAATGAGAGACATGTCCCATTTTTTGTACTCAGATTTTCTGCATTTCAGGAGTGGCGTTTGGAAGCATCAATTTTTTTTCAGTTTTGATCAAAGTTATGGGAAGAATAATGTCCAGGTTAAATATTTTGAGCTGGACCTGAATTTGATACTGAAAATGTACTGCACTTTACACTTGTACAGATAATAGTGGGGAGAATTATGCAACCTGGGAATCTTCATTAAAGAAACTTTTCCAACACAGAAATGTTTTCTAATTGTGAATTTCACGGTGAGATTTTTTCCTCATTCTGCATTTTACTTTTGCATTTGTTTTTCCACTTGCACACTTAAGATAGAGGCATTATGCTGAAATACTAAATTTTCTGCATATCAGTGATTAACAAACATTAATGAAGCTCCAAATTTTCACGGCTAATTTTCACTAATCTACATTCTGAAAATTATTATAAGTTGCAGAGGGTATTAACACTTACATTTTACAGGAATTTAGTGGATTCAAACAGTGAAAAAGTTACAAGAGCACACAACTTCTAATGAAGAAAACTATCGTAACAAAAAAAAAATTATTGTATTATTCATTCTTTATGGAAATTTAGGTAAATAACACATCACTTAAGTCCCTGTGATGGATAGGCTGAATTTTAAAACCACATGACCTTGCAGATGTCTGAATGTTCTACAAAGAGCAGTTTTGACATTAAAAAATTCCTCATGGGTGGCAAATATCCAGAAGAGCCTCAGCTACACAAGATCCTTTTATTAAGGAGCTGTTTCCTGTCAAAACCCAGTGGAGATGAAGAAACAATGTTACTGACTTCTATATCAAAATCTACACCAACAAAAACAGTACTTTTTAGCTCTTGGTAGATGCTTTGATGCAAATAGTTTAAAGAAATGTAGTTATTTTTGGTGTTATTACTGGTAGAAGTGGGAGCTCTTACATCGGGGACAACGAAGTCCATTCAGCACAGGATTTGTTAAGTTTTGTTAAAATACTTGTTTGAAATTCTTTCATAATGTAAATGTAGTGGTGGCATAAAGCAATAAAGGCTTAAAAGAGAGTAAGGCTGTGCAAGAAGACTGACATTGTAGATAGTGAAGATAATGAAAACAAAAGGAAAATAGTAATTTTAAATTGGTGAAGCAAAAGAACAGGTCAATATTATGTCAAAGCCAGTGCAGCTTTCTGTTAGGTGCCACAACATTCTCTGTCTTCCCCTGTTAGCTGGGACACACCTTGTGGAATCTGCGCTGAACTACAATATGTAAAAAGGAGATCACTACTGAGTCTCCATTGATAATTTTTCTGCCAATACTTACATTCATTAAAGAGTTCTCTCAGACCTCAGACTCATGTATCTGTGCAGTAGCCCTCAGCAAGGATTTCATAATGCTGTTCTGTCTGGAATTACATTGTTCTCACATAAACCTACTTTTCTTTTTTTTTTTTTTTTTTAGGATTCTTCACTGGGTAGTAAGTGGTTGAGCTACTCATTGCTGTTACTCTCAACTTTTCATGTAAAAATTTACTGACCTGTGTGACTGCTACCCACCACATGGGAGTTACATTTTTATAGACTCAGCAAGAGAAAGGTTTAAAACCACAAAACCTCCCTCAGCATGCCATAACCAGCAACATGTGTCCTGCTGCAAATAAATTACTCAAGATTTACTGAGCCTTAAAGAGAGTACAAATGTGTGTAGCAGAATAGTATCCACTGGTTCATAACATAATTACATAATTTAATAAAGACCTTTTTAATTCAAAAAAAGACATAGAACAGGGAGTATAATCTTAGAAATCCCTCTTGCACTTCATTGACAAGTGACCTGGTACCTATTCATTCACTGAGCAGTGAATTCACCCCTGCACAGTGTCAGGGATTCATCGAGGGGCTGTTCCCTGGCAGCACCGATTGCTGCTTCCTCTTGGGAAGCAATAGCTCAGGTCTGGATACCCTCTGGCAAATGAATGCATTAATCCAAGGCCTTTCACTTCTTTCCTGAGTAAGACAAGACATTGTCTCCTACCTTCAGGCTGTGGGCTGTGAACTGTCAGGGGATATAAATGGATGCCTTGCTATTTTCAGAATTTCCGAATGGTTAACTCGAGGCAGCTCTGTGCTCTGCATGTTGCCTGATTTGGCTTCTGTCTAAGCAGCTTATCTGTCCCCAGGCATGCACAGGGAACCGAGTGTCTCAGATAGGGTCCTGCAGTCTGCTCCTAGGGCTCAACAGCTTTAATGTTAGCACTGAAAAGTCTTTATCTTACCTACCTGTAGGAAAACATGTGAATAAACACTTAAATTCATTAAATCTAGGATGATGTCTAAGACTAAAAAATCATTACAAAATATTCCTTTTTTCTTCGCCTTAAGTTTGAATTTATAGTTTGTTTTTTTTTTTAATTGTAGATAAGCTTTATGGGAAAATAAGATACTTTTGTTCTTGCTCATATATTTTCCGTTTCTTAAAAAAGTTTAGGAGTCTGGAGGAGGAGATAATGTCATGCCCACTGTGTTCCATTGTGATAGCTGTGGAGGAACATATTGGAAAACAAGCTCCTCTTTCAGTTAAGTGGCTGAAAAGTCCTAAAGTGCCAAAGGAAAGAAAAGCTTCTAGAATCATAAGAGTAAAATTGAAGTTAATTAATGAAAGTCTCTTACTAATATCCTATAAAAACCTACTGGAAGGTGGGTTCTGCAGGCACGTGAAACTAAATATAAGGAGAATTATCCAGTATTGATGAAGGAAATATATCAGTTTGGAAAAGGTAATTGAAAATTTACCTGTTAAGGGAAATGATAGAGAAAATCAAGACTGAAGACATCATCAATTTAGAGATAGCTTGGAAGATCTAACAATGAAAATAGATAACAGATATCTACCTATTATTGATGAATAAGTGGATACATCAAAATGGTTCGGCCATTGTTACATCAGATTCAGAGTATGACTTACACTGGAGGCTTTGCCTTCCTCCTTGGAAACAAGATCACCGACAGTGTAATCTAGTAAAGCTTGTACACTGGTGCTTTTCTAAAATCCTAAGGAAATAATTTTCTTGTGTTTATGGAACACCAATGTTGTTTTCATCCCGTGTCCTAGATACTGGTTTGTTAAGGAGTTCTAGCATTAATTTTGACCAAAATAAAATGTTTTTAAACAGATATTGTCTGATAAATTGTATAATTTCTGAGCTGCCTTTGCATATATTAATCCTTTCAAGTATATAGTAAATAATAAAATAATAGAATCATAGAACAGTCTGGGCTGGAAAGAACTTTGAAGGTCATCTAGTCAAAGCTTCCAGTCCAGTGAACAGGAACATCTTCAATTAAATCAGGTTGCTCAGAGCTCTGTCCCACCTCACTGGAATTTTTCCAGAAGGCATCTACCACTAATTTGAGAAACCTGTTCTAGTATTTCACCATCTCATTACAAATATTTCTTCCTTATGCCTAGCCTGAATTGATCTTCTTTCAGTTTAAAACCATTATCCCTTGTCTTATGGCAACAGGCCCTATAAAAACACTGTCCCAGCCTGTCTTATTAGCCCCTTCTAATTGCTGAAAAACTTCTCTAAGGTTTCCCTGGAGCCTTCTCCAAGCTGAACAACCCCAACTCTCTCAGACTGCCTTCACAGGAGAGGTGTTTAAGCCCTGTGATATTTTTCATGGCCCTCCTCTGGACCTGCTCCGACAGGTTCATGTCTTGGCTATAAGGAATCCAGAGATTAATGAAGGATGCCAGATGAGGTCTCACCAGAGCAGAGCAGAGGAGCAGAATCCCCTCCCTTGCCCTGCCACACCTCCCTGGCCACACTGCATTTGATGCAGCCCAGGACACATTTTGCTTTCTGGGCTGCAAGCTCGCATTGCTGGGCCATGTCCAGCTTCTCACCCCCCCAGAACCCCCAGGGCCTTCTCTTGTGGGCTGCTCCTGGTCTGTTCATCCCCCAGCCTGTGTTGATATTGGGTCTTGCCCTGATCCAGGTCCAGAACCTTGTTTCCAGATCAGGATCTTCACATAACTGCCATAAGTTGTCAAATATCAGAGTGGCTTGGCAACTCCATCAGCCCATTCCCTCGGGACGCTGGGATGCATCTTGTCAGATCCTATAGACTTATGTATGTTCAGGTTCTTCAGATGGTCACAAAACTGATCTTCTCTTACAGTAGGAAGGACTTTGCTGCCTCAGTCCCTATTTTGTGGTACATCTGCCCAGGAGCTGTGGGAACAGACACTGCCAGTGAAGACAGGCCAAAAAAATTTGGGTACCTTAGTCTTCTTTTCGTCTATTGTTACCAGTTTTGTAGTCTTACTCATGGAGGAGAGTATACTTTATTTGACTTTCTTTCTCTTGCTGACACACCTGTAGAAGCCCTTCTCACGATTCTTTGGATCCCTTGCCAAGTTCAGCTCCAACTGCATCTTCATTTTCCTGATTTCATCCCTATATAATTCATCCTCTCTGGAAGGGCTGCTTATTACCTGGCTTAAGAAGTTATCCTCCATGCACTTTAGGAGTCTTCTGGATTGTCTACAGCTCGGTATGATAATTTTTCAGGAGATGTTGGAGTGACTGAAGTCCCCCAGCAGTTCAAGAGTCTGTGAGTGCAATGTCTCCCATAGCTGGAGCAAGAAGGCTTTGTCATTAGGCTTTCTTTGATCAAGTGGCCTGGAGCAGACACCAACAACCAGCCTCCTTTTGTTACCTCAGTCTCCAGTTCTTCACTGTAAGCTTTCAACCTGTTTGTGGCAGTTCCTCAGAAAAAACTCTTTGTACAGTATCCATTTGTGGATGTCAAGGGCAATGCCTCCGCCCCTCCTTCCTTGCCTGTCCCTTCTGAACAGCCTGTGACCACTGATAGCCACTCTCCAGTCAAGGGATTCATCCCACCAAGTTTCAGTAGTGGCAAGTAGGTCTTAGTTTTCTACTGGCACACTGGCTTCCAGCTCCTGTCTGTTGCCCATGCTGTGTGCACTGGGCTGTCAGCTGTGCCACCTTCTTAGAGGAATAGCCCTTGATTCTTTGGAGATATTTCACTGGTGTTTCTCTCTCGGCTTCTGTTACCTCAGGAGCCCCTGGCTCATCTTCAGAAGATGCACTGCACTGCAGAGTAGCCAGCACGTCTCAATGCATTCTCATTAGATTCCATAACAGAGAAGAAGGCAACCTCTGTTCCTGCTCCACAGTAGTCACAGCTATTGTGTATTAAACTATAAATGACTTAAATGAAGTTAGAAGTGGGAAATGATTAGCTGTGGATGGATAGTGTATATTGGGATTTATGTGGATTAAGATATTTTTTTTAAATCCATAAATTCCATGAGCATATTTACATCAACTTTTAGTCAGAGAAATTGTTATGTTTAATTTCTGCTTACATTTGGAGATACTGCATGACCTGCCAGTGAGTTTTAGTCACTGATATGATATGGCACTGGAAACACTGGCATTTTTCCAGAAGGATCTCTGGTTAATGGATATTGGATTGAATCCTTGCACTTCCAGCATCTAGGCTTCATAGAATATTATTGGATTGACAGTATTGTTTAAAAAAAATAAATTATTTAAGCCAGCTATTTATATATGTATACATAAAAATGTTAAATATTTTTATCTATATTATTGATTCTAAACCACTGATTGGTAAAAATATTTTCAAGTCATAGAAATTATGCATACCACAGATACCATTCTGTCTGCTAATAAGGTTTTACATGGATATTCCCTCTGAAGTAGATTTGCAAATTGAATTTCAGCTTCCAAAGAAAAGTGAATACCTACAGACTTTTTGCATTTTTGCAACATGATTTTTTAAAAAAATTATTCTGGAATTTTCAAATTTAGCAAGACAAGTACTGGAGTCTGGGCACAGAAGGTCCCAAGATATTCTGTGATTATTTTTTCACTTTGCTACAGATTTCCTATATATCTTTCACTGTACTTTCCCCTCCCCATTTGAGAAAACACTGAATAGATCCTTCAAAGTTTTACTGTGATACAAATCACGCAGAAGAAGCTAAGTAGATGGCTCAAAAATTTACAAGTCAGATTGATTCCCTATTTTACCTAAAATCTCAAGTGACACAAGGAGAAAATGTTACTTATACAGTTGTATAAGTCTGGGTATAACAAGAACCACACCAATATTTAAAAATGGGGTTTTGTACACAAAGGAAGTGAGAATGGCCTATTTGTGTCCTGTTCCTGAAACAGCAATACTGTGTGGAATTTGTTTATTAATTAAAGATACATAAAACCATCTGTCCCCATAAAATTTGTACTCTCATAATACTTATTTTACTATCTATTATAGAATTTTCAGCTGTAAAATTTAAAAGACTGTACAGACAAATATATTTTTCTTTATTTTACAGAAAGATAAGTGAGGATTTTTGCAAGAAATTCCATCATTAGTTCAACAATTATATAAATAGCCTCAACCTTAAAAAAAAAATCTAAGGTGAACATTATATCAAGGCTACTGGCAGCAGACTACCTACCTGATTTGTCTATGAAAACAGAGAGAAATAATACTATTGCTGTAACTAAAAAATACAAACTTTTAATTAAACAAGATCTAAAAGTCCAATATTCTGCTCAGTGAACTGAAAACTCTCTGCTACCAGGTCCCATAAAGTTTACCAATTCTTAGTTTACTTTCAACAACTGATCTTGTATCTTAAAGTAAAGCCTGGAGAGACAGAGGATATTGGAGAGCTTGGAAACTGTCACCTAGATTTACAGGGCTTGGAAGACTATGTCAGCAGTTTAAAGTGATTTTAATAATTTTAATAACTACCTCTCCTGTTTTCAACAAATTTCATCAAGTTGTTCCTCTGAGGACCCACACACCTGACTCTTCCCTACATGACTATCATTGCCCTGTCAGCAAGTCTCTTGTGCTCCTGATGGATCTATGCTCTCTTCCACTTTCTCATGAGGTTTTGTAATCACTTTCTCATGCTCGTTCCAATATAAAATCTCTTCTTCATTTTAACTACCACTTAAGGTCAGCCAGCGCCTTAAGTCCAAACTGATTCAGGGAAGTTAGGATGTTCTCTGTCCATCATCAGTTTTCACCTATGCCTACATCAATCCCAAAGCCTAGCTCACCTGAGCAGAGCTGTCTGATCATTTAATCATATTTCTCCATGGATAGAACCAAAGTTAGTGAATCATTGTAGCAATAGAAAACTTTTCTAACTAAAAGAATGATTAAATACCAGAGTATATTATCTCAGGGAGATGCGTGTCTATTAAACTTCTCTAATGGTTCTGAAGTAAAAATAGCTCAAACAATTAAAAAGTACAATTCCCCCATTCTTCACCCCTTGCTTTGCTTGGAAGTGCTTCTCCTGTATCATGAGTAGAAAAAACCAGATGTATCTGCAAGCTGAAATCATTACTGCTCAAAATTCAGCATCAATTTATCTATTTTCATAAACGAATATGTAGGATTATGAATTGTGGTGCCTGAAATCTGAACACACAGTTACTTTTCCTGTTCAGTTTTGGAGGATCTGAGGACATGGGTCAGAGTAGCAGTATATCATAGCTGTACATCTCCAAAGAACATCAAACAATGTCAAGTGGGCTGGGCAGAGTCTACACAGAACAAGAGGAGAGGTCATGTGTCTTTCAGGATTCTCTTTCAACTCGTGTTTTTATAGTTCTATAAATAATTCCTAATTATATTAAGAAACACTGCACTAAATGGGAGATCTGCAAGATCTGGCTCTTCTTACTGCATGAAGATTTTACTTGCCACAGTCTAAGCTGCAAAGAGTCTGACAGATATTTTCATCATATTTACAGAAAGTCTCTGTGTAATCATCTTGTGTAGATAAGAAACGTAAGGATGTTCTGAAAGACTTAAATCACTTAGATACTTTTATTAAAGATTTCACATGTGGTGCAACATTTGATTTTCTGTTTCAGTTATCATTTATCATTATACATTTACTGATTCAGTAACCACCATCTCATCTCATTCATCATCTGGGATAAATAGATTTTATTCTGATTTCCCAGAAAACCTTTTGGAGCTGTCTCATTTTGAAAGAGAAACAAGTATATTTGAACTTACATGTGTTCAGCATTACTCTCTTTAATACTGGATTCTTCAGACTAATAAAAAGTAGTAAAGAGAATACAAAAAGCACAGAGAAAAAACAGAACCCTTCTGAAATCAACTGGGAGTTATCCATACTGAATTGAACTTTGTGTAATGTTCAGGCTGGATTTTGGAGGAACAACATGAAAATGATTTTTGATATTTTATTCCCAAGCAGATTTTATCACTTCATGCTTTTTCTTTTCTTTTCTTTTCTTTTCTTTTCTTTTCTTTTCTTTTCTTTTCTTTTCTTTTCTTTTCTTTTCTTTT